>OW121744.1:100535121-101025121 GCA_933228675.1 Stomorhina lunata
TGGCGAGACCCCATTCCTCTAGACATTCGTACACTGCTAGAGCTTGTTCCTCCCCTGAGCTACTGTTCTTTTGTCCCCTGCGATGCCAGAACAGCAAACTGTTTTTTCTGCTCAGTTTGGCAATCTTTAAATCTAACAAAATTAAATATTTTAGGGGGTGACAAAAAAAAAAATCCTCCAACGATTTCTTAAAACCATAATCATATTTTTTTTTTTATTATTTCGGATGTAGAGACCTCAACTGATCATCAGAACCTTCGGCATTTTCCGTCACATTGAAATTTAGAACCCACTTCTTTATCATGGAGTTGGATGGTGCAGAGTCCCTATAACCCCGAGATAATCTGCTTTCAAAGGCTGTCAAGCTTGTTTAAATGTATACAGTAATTAATTGACAATTCAAAAAAACAAAGACTTTATAGACCTGCCTGCCCCGTATTACAATAGAACAGCTCCGAAGTGTATGGAGAAGATGGATTAATAGTACAGAAGTATCAGAATTGATTTGTGAAATAGTGTTCTGCCAAATTTTGATGTCAAAGATGCTACATGTTCAGGAAGGCTGATTAATAAAGGCACTGTAAAGATATTAGCTAATGCTATTAGGAAAATAACAACGAGTGACATCGCTGAGAGGTTGAGTTTATGACCATTTCAAAGTCCTACGTTTATCATTGAAGCATTATATGGGCTTCCATTTTCTTACTATGTGAAATAAGTTAAGGAGCTTTTACCGGATAATCAACAATTAATCAACGCGAGATCAAATACAAGTTTTATCACTCGACTAATGCTTTTTCGACATTAACTAAAATGGAGAGGTCAAAAGCCACTTGAATCAGTTTTCATTCAATAATTGTATAAGGTTAAAATTTGTTGGACAAGAATGGCCGATATGCATTTTTGTAAAATATTTTTATTCAAAAAAAAAAAAAAAACAAGAAATTACTTTCTGAACAACCCAATACTATGGCTTAAACTGTTCTATAGAATGTGGCTACACTTTGACCATAATAAAAATTCTTCTTAAATGTTTACACACAAAAAAATCTTATGTATAACAATTCAAGTATGTGTCTTAAGTCTTTCGTTTTATGAATGAATTCTGTAATTTAAAACCGCTAAATCACTTTGAATTACTTTTTTTTTTTTGATTAAAATATTTAAATTGTGGGGTTAAGTTCTACCACACAAAAAGCTTTTTAAAAATTTTTGCAAAACATTTTGCAATTTTAAACGATTTTTTCTTTACAAAAATCTATAAATTTGCTGCTAATAATTTATTTAACCTTGCATTCAATTTTAACGTTTGGCTTCAAGAATCATCATTAAAAGCAATAAATTTTTATTATTTACATAGAAAAACAACTAATTTAGATGAAGAGCAAGGTGATCGTTTCAAATTGTGTTCATTATTTTCTTGTCGTCGTTTCTTTTCAGCTTCAACAGACAATCTCTAATTGCAATTACAGCGACAACAGATTTTTCCATTTTCAACAGAAAACAACTCGTGTTTGTCGTCTTTTTCGAGCTGTTAAATGTTGATGCTTTAATATCAAACGTTTTTCATTTGACTAATTATGAAAAAATCATCATTAATGTAAGAAAAAACCAACCAAGAAAAAAAAAACGACTTAAAAATGTCATAAATGAAATAAAAAGTTTAAAGACTCGGTTGATGGTTTTTAATTCAAATGAAACGTTTAAAGCAGTACATAATTATAAGGTTAGAAAAAAAAAACATTTAAAATTTATGAAAGATCTACTTTGAAATCATCAATTGTCAAAGTGACAACCATAACAATTATTTAACACAAATTATCATTTTTAAGCCACTTTCAAGCTTAAAATGTTGGAGGCTTTAACTAAAAGTTTTAGAACAATTTTTAATAGGTTTGCGGTTTAATTATTTTAAATGTGTCTTAATAGACTTTTAAGATGTTTAAGACATTAACTGAGATTTTTGCGGGTTTTAACCTTCAGTGGTTGGTTAAAATATTTTAAGGCATTTTAACTGTTTTTTTTTTCCTTACAAAAGACATTTTCGTTTTTTTTTTCAGACATTTTAGGCATCTCAAATTGTGTCTGGTTTATTGCGTTGTTAGCTTTAGGATTTTAAAGTTGGTACTTGTTTTTTTAGTTTCTTTGTACTTTTTAGTTTTGCCCACAAAAATATTTTTGTGATGCGTTCTGCAATTGACAAGTTTTGTTGATTTGATGCCTAAAGAGATTATAAATTTTAAAACAAAACATTTTTATCTTAAAGATTACATTTTAGGTTTGTTGTAACCTCATGCTGTTGTTGTATGATTTATATGTTAGGAATTCTTATGGAAAAGGCACATGCATAGGAGACACTTCATTGAAAATTAATATAACTCAAAATATAACAGTTGTCAAAATAAAAGAAAAAAATCAAGTGAAATACTTTTTTAAAACTTCCTTTTTTCAGCCCTAAAATAAAATTCTATAAAACTTTTCATATAATTTTACTTAGAACTATTTTTGTTACTTAAGACTTTCTTCTAGCAAATCATCATTTTTTTTACAAAGTTGGAAAATTGTTTTTTGTTTTTAGGCATTTTTGCCGAAATTAAGTAATTAAATGTACTTTTCAAAGAGTTATTAGAGAAGGCAAAAACAAACAAAATTTAACATTTAGAAAAATTGCAAAAAAAAAAAAAAATTGAAATTAGAAAATATTGTGGAAATTGAAAAGTTGCCCAGTAAAACTTTTCATTACCAAATAATGAGTTAAACAGTTAAACTATTGAACACGAACTACTTACTCATTCGCTGTTTAAGTCATTACATTAACATGGGGATGTCATTGGAGGCAAGTACTTACTAATTGCAGAAAATTAATGACTTGGGTAAGCAATTTGAAAACAACAACAACAACAGCAACAACTTTTTTGTTGTTGTTTTATTAAAAACATATATTTTTAAACGAAATACAAAATTTTTTTTAATGGTCCCATGGGGGCTCGAACCCAGACCCTCCGACTGCTAGGCAGAGACTCTTCCACTGAGCTACTTCATATGTTGAAAACTTAGCAGCTTATAATTAATATAAACAATTTTTATTTTTAGATCCAAAATCATGTGAAAATAACTTTGTTTTTCCCTGCTTTTTTTTGCTTTGTTGTAATTTTTGGAAAAATATTTTTATACGATTTTTTGTAATTATTTTAAAACTTTTTTTAAATTATTTTAAAACTTAAACAATTTAAATCTTCTTTTTTGTATAAGTTTTTACATTAGATTGACTCTTACTTACTTAAATGTTACAACCTGTTAATGTCAAAGTCCGAGCATATTTTAGAATTCCATGGATTTCGATCTTGTTGGAATATTCTCCAATTTTATAGTCCAAGCTTTGAAAAAAGTTCCTCTACTTTGTCTTTCTATCGAAGTTTCGGACATCCTCCTCTAAAATTAGGTAGTGGGACATTTCAATTCTAATTTTATCCTCTTCATTTGTATTTTTTTTATCGATCTTATGGGACAACTCTCGGAACATGTAAACTCACAATATTAATGGGTGTTAAACTAGCTCCCCGGGTGATACCATGAGGAGGTGTGTGTCCACAGTTGAGATGATGAGAGGATGACCCAGATAAGTTGGGCTTACCAAGTTAAGACCAATTAGAATCGTGTTTGGTATTCAACATCCCCTAGATTATCAAAATTGACTCATGATGGTATTTTTCATTAACGTGAGTTAGTTTTACAAATTTTTTTTTACAGAAGATAATATTTAAGTTCTTAAAATTCAAAAATCATTAAAAAAGACTCTTTTAATAAAAAAAAAAACTAAAAAAAATTGTTGCCCTTGATGGGATTTGAACCGGGGCCATTCAGTTTAAATTACCATCTTAATTACAAATAAGTACTTCTGTAATAACTTATTATTTATTCGGATGGTATGTTGTAGTCGTTACAAGGTAACCAGTTATCAGAGTACTTGCCATTACCAAAGTTTTGCTGGGTGATTTGGAAAAAGATCAATAAATGTATGAAACGTATTGGAAATATACAAAAAGTAACAATATATACCCTTTCAATACAGGAATTTAAAAAAGCTGTTCTGTTGATTTTATTTTATGAACTAGCCACTGAGGTCGTGCTTTTTGAACCCATTTTAATTTTTCTTGAGCGAGTTTCTTACCCTTATTGTAATAATGTCATAAGTCGCAAACCAATGTAAAGCCTTGATATCAATATGTACTTCTCATTCTGTTATTCTTGACTAACAGTGGAGCATAGGGCCTCAACCATTCTTTTATATCGAACTCTATTGCGAAATGTTAGGCATATGTAAGTCATTCCATAAATAATTTGTTGCTTTCAAAATTGACCTTCTCTACGTTCTAGCAGGCGAATCAACATGACAGCCGCTTCCCTGTAGATTGCAACGAAGCACTTGTAGAGCAATCTTGGTATTTTTTCTTCGAAGTATGTGGCCTATCCACTTTCATTTTTGTTGTCGCGTTTAGTAGATCTTCATTTCTTATGCGATTCGGCCACCATAATACAGATTTTGCCTAATTAATACGCGATATCGATCAATATCCCCGTCAGCGCCACCTTTTGTAGATACCCCAAACTACCAAGAGAACACTCTGATACACTAAAAAAAATAACTCGGGAAACGACTTTGCCTGGATTGTAGGCCCTATTAAGTTCATGACAAATCGTGCAAAAATATTTCAGAAATACCTCAAAATTTAAGAGTTATACACAAAAACTAGATTTTTACGAGGTTCGTCAACTTATTGACCCATAGCTTAGCCAGTTTGTATCCGATTTTAATTTTTGTTTTAACAGCTAATAAAAATAGCATAACAATTTTGACACATTTGAAATCCAAAAGTGTCTTTTTTGTTAAGAATGCGAGTATCTATAAAAATAATCAAAATTTGCACACTTTTTTGACTTTAATAGCTTTTTATTGTTTATTCTTATATAAAAGCTCATAAAAGTTTATATCAATATAACAAGATAATTTCGTTCCTAATTAAAAATTGTTTAAACTTTTTAAGTCAGACGAAAAATCTAAAAGTTTTTAAGCTTTTTATAGACCGACTAGGCTATTTATTACGTACTTGCTTGGTAACACGGTATGTAAACATTTTAACTTTGGAAAAAGTTCCATAACTTTTGTAAATGTAAACCGATATCAAAAAGTAATATCTCGTTTTTTTCCACATAGAACTAGCTTCTAAGACTGTATAAAATAAAATAGTTTTTTAAGAAAAAAGTTGAAATAAGTGCTTTTAAATTTTAATGATTACTAACAAATTTAAAAAAAAAAACAAAGCGAACTTTTGATAAAAACTTACCTAATTTCTAAGAATATAAATCATATGCATACAGCTTTTAAAAGCTTGATCCCTTGACTTCCCAAAACTGTTCTACAAATGTGATAGTTGGAGGTAAAAAAGTACTACGACCTATACGAAAACAGTTTTTTTTGTTTGCGAATATCTCAAAATTTTATGTTTCGAAATCTTTAAAAATGATTTTTGTTTTTTCTCATCTAGGGGTATAACACCCACTAGATTGCTTTCCAAATTTTGACAAAAATTGCTTATCAATAACCTCTTTATCGACATTGATGTGTGTTGATTTGCTCCATAGCCTCCAGGCATAATCATTGTCTTGGAAATATTGATTTCTAGCCCAGCTGGCCGAGATTTAACAGTGATAGAGTTGGTGTTTTTTTTTTAAGAAGACCTGAGCTTTGGATTAGAAGACATGCGTCATCAGTGTATTCCAGGTCTTCGAGTTGTTTAAAGAGTTTCCATTGGATACCGTGTTTACCATTTAGAGCCGTGCGCATTATGTTGCCGATGGTGAGGATAAAAAGTATAGGTGACTTATTATCTTATTAGCTAATTTATCTTTGCCCAAGTACATTGCCCGAATGCCACATCCCCCCTAGCAACATGCAATTTCACCTCTCTGGCATAACATTTATACCCACAATAATACCTGATACCTAATCCTCCAGAAACTTGTCACACAACCTCCAATAAAATATGCATATTACAACCAAACAAGAATTAACAGTATCAACCGTGAAGATGATACCATGCTACCCCCCAGACGACATGCTACATTATCCCCCCGACAAAATGTCACACCATCCCCCATACGAAACTCCGGCTTAACGCCCGGTAATATGCCACATTACACCCCCACAACAAGCTCCGCTAATCTCCCACAACATGCTATATTATCCCCCAATCATCATGCTACTCTAGCCCACTGGCAATATGCTACATCCGTTTTAACCGCCGGCAATATGCCACATAACACCATCTCAGCAAGCTTCACTAATCCGCCGCAATATGCTACATTACCAGCCAATCATCATACTACTTTAGCCCCCTTGCAATATGCTACACCTTTCCCCCTACAACACGCTTCATTAACCCCCCACAACATGCTAATTTAGCCCACTGGCAATATGCTACATCCGCTTTAACCGCCGGCAATATGCCACATAACATCCCCTCAGCAAGCTTCGCTAATCCACCGCAATATGCTACATTATCCCCCAATCATCATACTACTTTAGCCCCCTGGCAATATACCACACCTTCCCCCCTACAGCACGCTGGTTACATCATACCCTACCCCGCCAACGATATGCTACAATACCCAGAAGATAATATACTATATTACCCCCTCACAACAAGCTATTTCAACGCCCTACAACAGGCTGCAGTTCCTTACCCGACAAGTCAGGTGCCCGATGTCGAACTGCTTTTGGCTGAAAAAAGAAGAGCTCGAGAGAATGGCAAATTCATAGACCCCCCAATTTAAAAATGGATTCCAAAATTGCATAAAATCACTTAGGAAATTACTAGAAACCCAAGGGGCTGAATCTCTGAAAATCGGATTATTCGTTACGGGGAGCTGCTAAAAGCTATAAATATCCTATCATTCGTAAACCTTTGAGAACTACTAGTGGAGACTGGGCAAGAAGCGACTCAGAGAATGGTAATCTGTTTGTTAACCACTTGAAAAATATATTTACCCCCAACTTATCAAATGACATAATGGAGTTACCCCCTGTGGTACAGCAACGTAGAACAACGTCTGAGATTCGGAAGGTTATAAAATCTAAAGCGGAATTCTTAAGTACTCCACAACCTATTGAAGCTGGTGTTCCAGCTAAGGAACCTGAATTTTAAAAATGTAAAAAATCCTACTTATAGTCGATCAACGCTAGGTAAATGGGCTTGCCGATCCTTCAATATCACATAAAAGCATCTCCGCTGATATATTATCATTGCCCAGGGCCTTGTTGTGCTTAAGGCTGTTAATGGCGTTCTTTACTTCCTGTATTGTTGGTGGATTGTCTGAAATTCCATTGAATATACTTTCATGGCTGGTTTCATTAAGCACTTCCGTCAGTGTTTGTGTTAGCCCAATTTTTCTTTTATGGTCTTTAACTCCTAGTGTTTGTTGACCAACCTCTTTGTTTGTTGGAGTGACAAATCTGGAGATCTTAACACATGCGTCGCTGTTGTTGATAACATTTGGAAGCCGATTCCTTATGGAAATAAAAAAGACATTTTGATGTTTCTGCTTTCGCCATATCAGACCTCAGAGCCTCAACATTTGATCGAAATTTAGATAGAACTAAGTGATGGTCGCTGTTTATATCTGCTCCGCGTCTCGAGCATACATTAAGTAAAGATTATCGCCACTTAGAATTGATCAAAATGCGATCAATACCTTAGGCTATCTATTGCAAGTAATTACAGGGTGGCCCAAAATTCGCGAACGGATTTGAAAAATTAATAACTTCTCTAATTTAATTATTATTATTATTTTTCTTTTAAGGACTTGTAAAATCAATCTGGGAGATTAATTATGAAAGGTTACCACGTTATCCAGCGAACCAAAATCATAGAACTTTATTTTGAACATCATCAACGATCAATAATTCAAACTCAACGAGCCTATCGTCGTCATTTTAATGTGCGGAATTCACCATCCGAAACAATGATTCGACGCTTAGTGACACGTTTTCAGGAACAAGGCTCAGTGAGGAATCTTCCACGAAGCGGAAGACCACATTCTGTTATTAGTAAAGCAAATATTCAACGCGTTCTGGAGAGTGTTGAGGAGAATCCTGAAACATCAACTCGAAGGCGCTCTGCTGAGCTCGGCGGTTTTTACGCAAAATATTAAAGGGAATTTTACATCTTTTCACATACAAGGTGCAGTTAGTGCAAGAACTAAAGCCATGAGATTCCCAAGAACGATTAATTTATGCAGTTTGCTTTCCCCCCTTCGGCCTTTTTGGGCCACCCTGTATATACCGATTTTAACCACTCTTAATATTCATAGTCCAGACTCACAGTGTTAGTGATTCTAAAAGATAATTTTGTTGCCGAATTTCGATTTTTTTACTTAGTTGAAGAGTTGAGTTACGAAAATATTTATTGCGCACCCTCCACCATATTTTTATAACGCTATATCTCGAAAACTAGAGCTAACTAGAGCATCATTGAATTCAGCATACTCGAATTATCTTTACCCACTAAGTCTCCCCTTTGTCGGTTTTTTCAACTAGCAAAGTGTTATCTTTAAAAGGCTCCGAATCGACAGCATACCAGCCTTTTGGACGAATTGACATGTTTAAATCGATTCAGAAAGTGTAGAAATATGTCTCAGACTAATATTGCATGATAAATACGAGTATTAAAAAACCCACCAATGTTACAAATAAACGTCATTAAAATCGTAACAAAATCGCATTTTGAAAAAAAAACGCAACAGGCGACCCTGAACAAATTGTTCAAACATCACAACAATTTAAATTTGAATTTTTTATCTTGAGGTAAAATACTCATATTAATAGTAAATGATTATACCGAAAAATTAATTGAATTAACGTCAAGAAACTTAACAACAAAATGTGAAACTTGAAACATGAAAAATTTTCTTTAACAACAACTGGAGGTGTTTTGCGAACAAAGTAATTAAAATTCCAAATGAAAAATTATAATTTACTAAAAAAATAAAACATTTTTAATCTTTAGGGTATCAGTAACGCTTATTAAGTTTTTAGTTAAATAAATAATTATTACTTTTGAAGTGAAGTTCTCACTTGATATCAAGTGATTTTTGAATAGTTTTTGATTAGTTTTAAGTTTCATTTCATACTTAGAATATTTAAGATTTTTATTAATTTCCGCTTTTTTGTTTGGTTTTACTTAGGTCTTCTATTGGTTCTGTGGTTGGTTTTAAATAAATTGTATATTAATTATGCATGGAAAAAAATTGAAATTAACTTATCTGGATGTTCTTGAAAAGCTACGTAAAAGCTTATGTTCTTCACTTGATGGAGATGATACTTGAAATCAGGAAATCTATAATTGTTGAAGTAATAACATAATAAACTAGAAAAATTTCCGACAGAAATATTTTACTACAGAAAAAAAAAAAAATTTCTAAAGAAAAATTTTCGATAACAAAATTTTTCTAAAGAAAAATTTTCGATAACAAAATTTTTCTAAAGAAAAATTTTCGATAACAAAATTTTTCTAAAGAAAATTTTCGATAACAAAACTTTTCTAAAGAAAAATTTTCGATAACAAAATATTTTAAAGAAAAATTTTCGATAGAAATATTTTTCTATAGAAAAATTTTCGATAAAAAAATTTTTCTATAGAAAAATTTTCGATAAAAAAATTTTTCTATAGAAAAATTTTCGATAAAAAAATTTTTCTATAGAAAAATTTTCGATAAAAAAATTTTTCTATAGAAAAATTTTCGATAAAAAAGTTTTTCTATAGAAAAATTTTCGATAAAAAAAATTTTCTATAGAAAAATTTTTGATAGAAAAATTTTTGATAAAAAAATTTTTCTATAGAAAAATTTTCGATAAAAAAATTTTTCTATAGAAAAATTTTCGATAAAAAAATTTTCTAAAGAAAAATTATCGATAAAAAAATTTTTCTATAGAAAAATTTCGATAAACAAATTTTTCTATAGAAAAATTTCGATAAAAAATTTTTCTATAGAAAAATTTTCGATAAAAAAATTTTTCTATAGAAAAATTTTCGATAAAAAATTTTTCTATAGAAAAATTTTCGATAAAAAAATTTTTCTATAGAAAAATTTTCGATAAAAAAATTTTTCTATAGAAAAAAATTTTGATAGAAATATTCTTCTATAGAAGAATTTTCAATAGAACATTTTTCCATAGAAAAATTTTCAATAGAAATATTTTTCTATAGAAAAATTTTCAATAGAAATATTTTTCTGTAGAAAAATTTTCAAAGGAATATTTTCCAATAGAAAAATTTTCAAAAGAAATATTTTCCAATAGAAAAATTTTCAATAGAAATTTTTTTCTATAGAAAAATTTTCAATAAAAAAAATTTCCACAGAAAAATTTTCTATAAAAAAATTTTTCTATTAAAAATTTTTCGAAGAAAAAATATGAAAAAATTTTTCTATAGAAACATTTTCGATAAAAAATTTTTGATAAAAATATTCTTCAATAGAAATATTTGTCTATAGAAAAATTTTCAATAGAAATATTTTTCTATAGAAAAATTTTCAACAGAAATATTTTTCTATAGAAAAATTTTCAATAAAAATATTTTTCTATAGAAAAATTTTCAATAGAAATATTTTTCTATAGAAAAATTTTCAATAGAAATATTTTTCTATAGAAAAATTTTCAATAGAAATATTTTTCTATAGAAAAATTTTCAATAGAAATATTTTTCTATAGAAAAATTTTCAATAGAAATATTTTTCTATAGAAAAATTTTCAATAGAAATATTTTTCTATAGAAAATTTTTTGCCAAAAATTATTTTATCGAACATTTTTTCATGGCAATTTGTTTCATCAAAAATTTTCGTTAGAAATTTTTTTATTGAAAATTTTCGATAAAGAAAAAACTATTGTTATTTTGTTTCAAATCTCTAATTATCTCGTAAATATATGGACGTTCATAGACAAAATCTCTTAAATGATCACAGACAATGCTTTACCTTAAAATAGATAATTATATCTCACAGTTTGACCTACTGTTCCATGATTAACTAAATTTTCAAATATTTTTAAAATCAATAATAATTTTTTTTAAATTTCATTTATTTTTTTAAATATTTTGTTAAATATCTTTAATTTTTGTAACTAAAACCTAAATTTGTTTGTTTAAAGTGTGAAGCTTTCATAAATATTTTGTTAATAAGACGATGTTGTTATCTTTAAACAGAATTTAAAAAAAAAAAAAAACAAGCAACTTTAACCAAAAAAGAAACATATTAAACAATTTTTTGATAATTATTTTTAATTATTGACAAGCCACCGAAAAAAATCAAATCGAAAAACTCAGTTAAATATTTTTGACTTTAACTAAAGTTAAACAGGTCTCCCTTCTATAACCCGATAGATAGGTTTATAAACTAAAGCGTCTTGTTAGTTAAAACGTGTTGTTAGATATCATGTTATTAAAGGGAGACCTGGACTTAATATTTAAGCTTGTTCGACTTTAAGTTGGTTATAATGTCAAAAAAGGTGAAAATTTTTATTATCTAAAAACCGTAACATTTGACATTAAAATGATTTATTAAAAATATAACAAATTTTTAATTTTATTGGACATACTTCTACTATAAATAGCCGATTTGAGATTTTTTATTTAATCATGCAAAAAATGAAAAAGATAAGCAAAATTTGTTAAAAATTAAATTAAAAAATGTTTATAGGAAAAGATTTTATAAAAAAATTTAATTAACCTTGAAATTTTATATAAAACAATAAAAATATTTAAAGAGTTTCATGATAAAGAAGACTATGAGTAGCAAAAATACTAAAAAAATGCATGGCTTCAAAGTAAAGTTCAAGTTTCTTTTTCTTTTGCTTCAGATTATAACGAAAATTTTGTTACATACTCGTAGGCCAAAAAGATCTCATAAATATCATGGAAAAATTCCAAATATTCCTAATGGAGATTATTAATTATTAAACTTAAAAAAACTTATCAATAATTTCTCTATAGAAAATTTTTTCATCAAAATTTTTCTATAAAAAAATTTTTTTATCAAAAAATTTTTTCATCAGAAAATTTTTTTATCAAAAATTTTTCATCAGAAAATTTTTTTATAGAAAATTTTTTTTATCAAAAAATTTTCTACAGACAATTTTTTTATCAAAAATTTTTATATAAAAATTTTTTTCATCAAAACTTTTTCTATAGAAAATTTTTTCATCAAAAATTTTTCTATAGAAAATTTTTTCCTCAAAAATTTTTTATTACAAAATTTTTTTATCAAAGATTTTTGTATAGAAAATTTTTTATCAAAAATTTTTCTATGTAAAATTTTTTTATAAAAAATTTTTCTATATAAAATTTTTTTATTAAAAATTTTTTTATAGAAAATTTTTTTATCAGAAATTTTTCTATAGAAAATTTTCATCAAAAGTTTTTCATTAGAATTTTTTTTTATCAATAATTTTTCTATAAATTTTTTTTTTATCAAAAACTTATCTTTAGAAAACTTTTCTAGCAATTTTTTTTTTAATTTTTTTAACAAAAATTTTTCTATTGATAATTTGTTAATCAAAACTTTTTCTATAGAAAATTTTTTTAGCAAAAATTTTTTTATAACAAATTTTTATATCAAAAATTTTTCTATAGAAAATTTTTTATCAGAAATTTTTCTATAGAAGATTTCAAAATTTTTACAGAGAAATATTTTTATCGAAAAATTTTCTAAAAAATCTAATTTTTATCGAACGATATTCCAAAGAAAAATATTTTTATTAAGAATTTATCTATAAAATATATTTTGGAACGAAAATACCTAAAAAATATAAAAATCTAAAACTGTTTAATATTAGAATTTATTTCTGTTTTGAAAAATATTTCCAATATTTACACAAATAATAGTGTCGTGACAACAATATTCAAGATTATATTTTGTTGTTCTCTCGAACCATATATTTTGTTGTTATAAATTGGATTTTGATTTGTTTATTACCTATTTCGTTTTTGGCATTTCTTTAACAAAGCGTCACTAACCAACTCTATTAACATCCAAATTCCAACTGAAAGATTTTAATACTCATTTTCATTTTTATTAATGATCGTGGTATTTACGAAAATTAAAAATATTCATTGGCTTCTGGTGGCATGGGTCGCCTACTCATGCTTTTAGTCAACGGATTTTCATAATATTAGGCTTATATTGTTAAGAACTTTCATGGTTTTACAATTGTCGAGTTATGATGGTAAGATTTTGCCTTTTTTTAATTTTTTTTAAATTAAAATTTTTTGATATGGCAAATTTTTGCTAAATTGGCTATTTTCGCTATATTGTCAATAAAACCAACATTTATTTATGTATTTTCACAAAATAAGGCTTCGGTTATTTATAATATTTACAGTTTTAAAAACGTGAAATAAAAATGGTCGATTTTTTATGAATTTTTGAAAAATAAAAATTTTTCGATTTTGCAAAAAAAAAAAAATTTTTTTTTACATTTTTATATGAAAAAGTCCAGAATCGTTGACCATATGAAAAAATTGTGTTGTCAAGGCTAAAAAGAAAAAATTGTGGTGAATCCGCCGGTGTTTCTTTTAACGATTTTAGATAAGCCATTCCCAAGATATGATAAAATCCCAAGATATGATAAAATCCCAAGATATCTGAAAATCCGTTATTTTAGTAAAAAAAAACTCGTATCCATAGAATTTTAAATGTTGGGTGTTTTTGTACTTAGGGGGCCATAATAAAATTTTTTTACCAAAAATTTTTCTTTAGAAAACTTTTGTATCAAACATTTTTTTTGTCATAAATTTTTTTATAGAACATTTTTTTATCAAAAATTTTTCAATAGAAAATTTGTCTTTCAAAAATTCTTCTATAGAAAAATTTTTCTATAGAAAATTTTTCCTCAAAAATTTTTTGTTACAAAATTATTTTATCAAAAATTTTTCTGTAGACAATTTTTTATCAAAAACTTTTCATTAGAAAATTTTTTTATTAAAAATGTTTCATTAGAAAATTTTTTTAGCAAATATTTTTCTTTTTTTAATTTTTTTTATCAAAAATTTTTCTTTAGAAAATTTTTTATGAAAAATTTTTCTATAGAAGATTTCAAAATTTTTACAGAGAAATATTTTTATCGAAAAATTTTCTAAAAAATCTAATTTTTATCGAACGATATTCCAAAGAAAAATATTTTTATTAAGAATTTATCTATAAAATATATTTTGGAACGAAAATACCAAAAAAAAATCTAAAAATCTAAAACTGTTTAATATTAGAATTTATTTCTGTTTTGAAAAATATTCCCAATATTTACAAAAATAATAGTGTCGTGGCAACAATGTTCAAGATTATATTTTGTTGCTATAAATTGGATTATGATTTGTTTTTTACCTATTTCGTTTTTGGCATTTCTTTAACAAAGCGTCACTAACCAACTCTGTTAACATCTAAATTCCAACTGAAAGATTTTAATACTCATTTTCACGAGTTTTATTAATGATCGTGGTATTTACGAAAATTAAAAAAATTCATTGGCTTCTGGTGGTATGGGTCGCCTACTCGTGCTTTTAGTCAACGGATTTTCATAATATTAGGCTTATATTGTTAAGAACTTTCATGGTTTTACAATCGTCGAGTTATGATGGTAAGATTTTGCCTTTTTTAATTTTTTTTAAATTAAAATTTTTTGATATGGCAAATTTTTGCTAAATTGGCTATTTTCGCTATATTGTCAATAAAACCAACATTTATTTATGTATTTTCACAAAATATGGCTTCGGTTATTTATAATATTTACAGTTTTAAAAACGTGAAATAAAAATGGTAAAGTTTTAAAACCTTCGATTTTTTATGAATTTTTGAAAAATAAAAATTTTTCGATTTTGCAAAAAAAAAAAATTTTTTTTTTTACTTTTTTATATGAAAAAGTCCAGAACCGTTGACCATATGAAAAAATTGTGTTGTCAAGGCTAAAAAGAAAAAATTGTGGTGAATCCGCCGGTGTTTCTTTTAACGATTTTAGATAAGCCATTCCCAAGATATGATAAAATCCCAAGATATGATAAAGTCCCAAGATATCTGAAAATCCGTTATTTTAGTAAAAAAAAACTCGTATCCATAGAATTTTAAATGTTGGGTGTTTTTGTACTTAGGGGGCCATAATAAAATTTTTTTACCAAAAATTTTTCTTTAGAAAACTTTTGTATCAAACATTTTTTTTGTCATAAATTTTTTTATAGAACATTTTTTTATCAAAAATTTTTCAATAGAAAATTTGTCTTTCAAAAATTCTTCTATAGAAAAATTTTTCTATAGAAAATTTTTCCTCAAAAATTTTTTGTTACAAAATTATTTTATCAAAAATTTTTCTGTAGACAATTTTTTATCAAAAACTTTTCATTAGAAAATTTTTTTATTAAAAATGTTTCATTAGAAAATTTTTTTAGCAAATATTTTTCTTTTTTTAATTTTTTTTATCAAAAATTTTTCTTTAGAAAATTTTTTATGAAAAATTTTTCAATAGAAGATTTCAAAATTTTTACAGAGAAATATTTTTATCGAAAAATTTTCTAAAAAATCTAATTTTTATCGAACGATATTCCAAAGAAAAATAGTTTTATTAAGAATTTATCTATAAAATATATTTTGGAACGAAAATACCTAAAAAATATAAAAATCTAAAACTGTTTAATATTAGAATTTATTTCTGTTTTGAAAAATATTCCCAATATTTACAAAAATAATAGTGTCGTGGCAACAATGTTCAAGATTATATTTTGTTGCTATAAATTGGATTTTGATTTGTTTTTTACCTATTTCGTTTTTGGCATTTCTTTAACAAAGCGTCACTAACCAACTCTGTTAACATCTAAATTCCAACTGAAAGATTTTAATACTCATTTTCACGAGTTTTATTAATGATCGTGGTATTTACGAAAATTAAAAATATTCATTGGCTTCTGGTGGTATGGGTCGCCTACTCGTGCTTTTAGTCAACGGATTTTCATAATATTAGGCTTATATTGTTAAGAACTTTCATGGTTTTACAATCGTCGAGTTATGATGGTAAGATTTTGCCTTTTTTAAATTTTTTTTTAAATTAAAATTTTTTGATATGGCAAATTTTTGCTAAATTGGCTATTTTCGCTATATTGTCAATAAAACCAACATTTATTTATGTATTTTCAAAATATGGCTTCGGTTATTTATAATATTTACAGTTTGAAGAACCTGAAATAAAAATGGTAAATTTTTTAAATCTTCAATTTTTTATGAATTTTTGAAAAATAAAAATTTTTCGATTTTGCAAAAAATAAATTTTTAAATTTTTATATGAAAAAGTCCAGAACCGTTGACCATATGAAAAAATTGTGTTATCAAGGCTAAAAAGAAAAAATTGTGGTGAATCCGCCGGTGTTTTTTTTAACGATTTTAGATAAGTCATTTCCAAGATATGATAAAATCCCAAGATATGATAAAATCCCAAGATATGATAAAATCCCAAGATATCTGAAAATCCGTTATTTTAGTAAAAAAAATAGAATTTTAAATTTTGGGTGTTTTTGTACTTAGGGGGCCATAATGCATCGAAATTAAATAGTTAGACTTGAAAGTAATTTCTCTTGTTGACCAGTGTAATCAAATACCAGACTCCAGCATATACGATATTAACAACTGAATCATTAAAACGATCCTAGAATTGTTCTATGTTGATCCTATACTAGATAGTAGACTTCTACATTTTTGTAACTAAAATGTATTCAAATTTAAAAATTTTCTATTATGTATTCATCATTATTTTTAATACAAATCCATGAAAGTTTTGAGCATCTTCATTACCTTCAAACATCTTCAATGATAGGTTTCAAATAATTTTATTCTTTTAATACAAAAAAAAATTCAAAATAGTATAAATTTTCAATATTAGCATAATTTAAAATCTTTTTAAAACACTTGAATTTTAAAGATTTGCAATTTTCGTTTTTTTTTTCTTAAAACAAGCATTTAGATTTTATTATTATTTTTAGCAAATGACTTTGAATGTTTTAAACGTGTATAATGTAAAGCAGAAAATTTCGAGATGAAAAAAAACTGTCACGATCAAAAAAGTTTTCAAAATAAGCTCAAATGATACTATAACATTTAAAGAAAAAGAAGATAGAAAATCTTAAAATGTTTAAAACTGAAAATGATCTTAATTTAAAACAAACAAATAATGGCTACCCCAAAGTTGATCTACTCCACTTGACTAATATCTAACAAAAAGTAAAACTTTTAAATTACAGGTTAATGATGATTTTTCCCGTTCCCTAACTGATCTGCTTTTGGCTTAAACAAATATTAGCAAAAACAACAAAAGTAATTTATTAAATCAAATCAAATTGTTAGAGTAATAACTATTATTATAAATTAAAAACATTTCAAAATTTAAAAGTTTGGCCCCAAAAAAAAAACATACAAAAAGAACTGTATCTCATCATAAGCAGATGAGTTGGTAAATTCAAAGATTGAATCTATTTCATTAGTTGGGAGATTTTATGAAAAATAATCTTTATATAAACGATCACTCATGCCAATGTCGTATAAGTTGAGGTGTATACGTTTTAATGCATTTTTGATTAATTCTCTTGTAATTAATACTGTTAAGTCATCTAAGTCTATTATTTAAAACATTTTAAATAATTCTCAATTTTTTTTATAACAATATAAAAATTATCATAAATTCAAAAGTGGACCATTAATTAATGAAACTTTTAATAAAGCTTCATAAAATTTGTTAAACTGTTTAATGTGTGTAATTAAATTTGATTTGGTCCATTGTTTGGTCTTGAGTTTATTCCATGGATATGCTTTTAATGAGTCTTTTATTAAATCACATCATAATATTTTGATATAATTTAGTTTATATTTATATCTCAACAAATTATAGAAAAATTTTTCTATAGAAAAATATTTCTAACGAAAATTTTTCTATAGAAAAATATTTCTAAAGAAAATTTTTCTATAGAAAAATATTTCTAAAGAAAATTTTTCTATAGAAAAATATTTCTAAATATTTCGAAAATTTTTCTATAGAAAAAAATTTCTAACGAAAATTTTTCTATAGAAAAAAATTTCTAACGAAAATTTTTCTATAGAAAAAAATTTCTAACGAAAATTTTTCTATAGAAAAAAATTTCTAACGAAAATTTTTCTATAGAAAAAAATTTCTAACGAAAATTTTTCTATAGAAAAAAATTTCTAACGAAAATTTTTCTATAGAAAAAAATTTCTAACGAAAATTTTTCTATAGAAAAATATTTCTAACGAAAATTTTTCTATAGAAAAAAATTTCTAACAAAAATTTTTCTATAGAAAAAAATTTCTACCAAAAATTTTTCTATAGAAAAAATTTTCTAACGAAAATTTTTCTATAGAAAAATATTTCTAACGAAAATTTTTCTATAGAAAAAAATTTCTAACGAAAATTTTTCTATAGAAAAAAATTTCTAACGAAAATTTTTCTATAGAAAAAAATTTCTAACGAAAATTTTTCTATAGAAAAAAATTTCTAACGAAAATTTTTCTATAGAAAAATATTTCTAACGAAAATTTTTCTATAGAAAAATATTTCTAACGAAAATTTTTCTATAGAAAAATATTTCTAACGAAAATTTTTCTATAGAAAAATATTTCTAACGAAAATTTTTCTATAGAAAAATATTTCTAACGAAAATTTTTCTATAGAAAAATATTTCTAACGAAAATTTTTCTATAGAAAAATATTTCTAACGAAAATTTTTCTATAGAAAAAAATTTCTAACGAAAATTTTCCTGTAGAAAAATATTTCTAACGAAAATTTTTCTATAGAAAAAAATTTCTAACGAAAATTTTTCTATAGAAAAAAATTTCTAACGAAAATTTTTCTATAGAAAAATATTTCTAACGAAAATTTTTCTATAGAAAAATATTTCTAACGAAAATTTTTCTATAGAAAAATATTTCTAACGAAAATTTTTCTATAGAAAAATATTTCTAACGAAAATTTTTCTATAGAAAAATATTTCTAACGAAAATTTTTCTATAGAAAAATATTTCTAACGAAAATTTTTCTATAGAAAAATATTTCTAACGAAAATTTTTCTATAGAAAAATATTTCTAACGAAAATTTTTCTATAGAAAAATATTTCTAACGAAAATTTTTCTATAGAAAAATATTTCTAACGAAAATTTTTCTATAGAAAAATATTTCTAACGAAAATTTTTCTATAGAAAAATATTTCTAACGAAAATTTTTCTATAGAAAAAATTTTTTATCGAAAACTTTTCTATCGAAAAATTTTTTTATCGAAAATTTTTCCATAGAAAAAATGTTTTATCGAAAATTTTTCTATAGAAAAATTTTTTTATCGAAAACATTTCTATAGAAAAATTTTTTTATCGACAATTTTTTTATAGAAAAATTTTTTTTATCGAAAATTTTTCTATAAAAACATTTTTTTATCGAAAATTTTTCTGTAGAAAAATTTTTTTATCCAAAATTTTTCTATAGAAACATTTTTTTATAGAAAATTTTTCTATAGAAAAATTTTTTTATCGAAAATTTTTCTATAGAAAAATATTTCTATCGAAAATTTTTCTATAGAAAAATATTTCTATCGAAAATTTTTCTATAGAAAAATATTTCTATCGAAAATTTTTCTATAGAAAAATATTTCTATCGAAAATTTTTCTATAGAAAAATATTTCTATCGAAAATTTTTCTATAGAAAAATATTTCTATCGAAAATTTTTCTATAGAAAAATATTTCTATCGAAAATTTTTCTATAGAAAAATATTTCTATCGAAAATTTTTCTATAGAAAAATATTTCTATCGAAAATTTTTCTATAGAAAAATATTTCTATCGAAAATTTTTCTATAGAAAAATATTTCTATCGAAAATTTTTCTATAGAAAAATATTTCTATCGAAAATTTTTCTATAGAAAAATATTTCTATCGAAAATTTTTCTATAGAAAAATATTTCTATCGAAAATTTTTCTATAGAAAAATATTTCTATCGAAAATTTTTCTATAGAAAAATATTTCTATCGAAAATTTTTCTATAGAAAAAATTTTTTATCGAAAATATATGGGTGAGTTTGTAATAAGTCTAAGTCCACTTTATTGTTTGTAGTATACTTATATATTCAGAAGTTAAACAAAAAGTTACATCAAACCAATTAAAATTTTAATCAAATAACAAATTCATCTTGAGTTTGGCTACCTTAGAGTGCAGTAAAAAAATGTAAAGCTTTTATTACTTATTCCTATATTTTTTTATTAAAACCAAGTGATGTCACAATCCCTTCCTTAGCCTTATCAGAAAATCATCATTATCTTGAAGCAATTGATTTTACATTGTAATTAATTACCAATAAGTTTTCCATTACAAGATATTGCAAAACACTTTGAATATGGGAAACTTTTACAGACAATCAGTCGTAAATTCATTATTACATTACGCATATTATGTAGGTAAATTAAATTAAGAGGGTCAATTTAAAAGTTACTTAAGACTTACAGACTGAACACAAAGGAAAACAAGCAAATGTTTAATGAGAGTAAAATTAGCATCGGTTTTATTACAACTTAAAAATTTGATTTTATTACTTTTTAATTTTTTTATACCATTGCTTACTTTTCAATTTAACCATTTTATTAAAAAAATCAATGGATTTTTTCCTTTTCCTTAAGTAAAAAACAAACTTACATCATTCTTTACAAATATTCACAGCAAATTGGTTACAATTGTCAAATATGTAAGTACATATATATTTACCTATAGGTGGTACAATTACTACATGTAGTACAACTATTTACAATTCGGAAAATAACAATCATTAACAGTGAAGGCTAAAAATATATGCATTAATAGTCGATCTTACAAACTTTTAAAGATCTCTTCTTATCTTCAGTCCTTGCATTTTTCAAAGATCTTATCTTGCTTATTTTCAATAACTTGCTTTTGATTCCCGGGATCTGATGGGTAAATACAATATTTGAGGTCGGTAACTATTAAAGCAAAACATTGATCTCATCGAAACAAAAACATCGATATATCACACTTTAAGATCCGACTATTATTACCGAAGATATAAGGAAAAATGTATTTTGGCGACCCCAACATTTGGCGAGACACCCTAACGAGCATATAACTTGTTCAAATAAAATAAGTAAGAAAGTGCTATAGTCGGTCAAGCCCGACCATGCGAAACCCTTCACCACTGAGGTCAAAGCTGTTCTTTTTCCTGTATAAAGACAAATTTTTGCTAAATTTTGACATTTTCTCAAAACTTATATATTTCTGCTGTTTCAGTCATTTGGACTTATATGAGAGCTAGGGTCAAATGTGGACCGATTATCTCGAAATTTGGCAAATTGATTAGAATTTTTACAAAAATTATATATGCAAAAAATAAACTCAAAATTCTCATAGCCTTCAGATTTATGAGCGTTTTGGTGATTTTCGTCTCATTTAGTGCGTTTTGACAGAAAAGTTTGTATGGGAGCTATGGTCAAATGTGAACCGATTTCAAAGAAATTTGGTACAGTGATTTAAGTTTACATAAGCAATATTTGTTTTAAATTTAAAGAAAAAATATTAATATTTGTGGCCAAAATATCAATTTCGGGAAGTGGAACCTATGGGAGGTACCATAAATAATGAACCGATTTTGACGAATTTCAATAGCCATGATTCCACTATCAAAAAAATGATCTGTGTCAAATTTCATCAAATTATGTTTAGAATTAAGACCTGTACTTTGATTACATTGTTTACATGGGGGTCCAGCCAGCCTGACGGACTGACATCGCTAAATCGACTCAGAAAGTGATACTAAGCCCATTGGCATACTAAAAGGTATGTCTAAGACAAATATTTCTATGCGTTACATACATCAGCACAAACTTATAATACCATCTCCGCCTATGGTGGTGAAGGGTATAACAAATATATGGAAAGTTATGGTTGTTTTATAAATTCTTTTGCAGTATTTTCATAAAGAATAAATATTGGCACAAGTTTCGTTGGGGTATAACTTTTCTAATAGAAGACTTGTAAAGTATAATAGATATTAAATTAAATATTGAGATCTTAGCATTTAAATAATATATAAATTATCTGCATATATTTGCATATTTGCCTCAAATATTATAAATAACAATTTATAAAAGAAAATTTTTTTAAATTTTTTCATTGAGTTTAGTTGGGGTATAACTTTTCTGATAGAAGACTTGTAAACTAAAGTTGATATTATATTAAAGATTGAGATCTTAGCTTTTTAATAATATATAAATCATCTGCATATATTTGCATATTTGACTGAAACATTACAAATCAAAATTTACAAAAGAACATTTTTTGATATTTTTCATTAAGTTTCGTTATAACTTTTCTGAAGAAGGCTTGTAAAGTACAATTTATATTATATTAAAGCTTGAGGTCTTAGTTTTTTAATAATATATAAATCATACGCATATATTTGCATATTTGAGCCAAATATTATAAATAACTATTTATAAAAGAACATTGATATTTTGAAATTTTTTCTTTTAGTTTCGTAGATGTATAACTTTTTACGTGAAAGACTTGGAAACTAAAATTGATGTTGCAATGAGATCTTAGCTTTTTAATAATATATAAATCTTCTGCATATGATTGCATATTTGTCTTAAATATTATAAAAGCATAACTTTTCAGATGGAAGACTTAAAAACTAAAATTGACATTATATTAAAGACTGCTTTTTAATAATATATAAATTATCTGCATATATTTGCCTCGAATACTATAAATGACAATTTATAAAAGTACATTTTTTGAAGTTTTTTTTTTATTGGCTTTCGTTGGGATATAACTTTTCTGATGAAAGACTTGGAAAGCTAAATTGATAGTACATTAGGTTGCATTTTTGCCTTAAATATATAAATGAAAATTTATAAAAGAACATTTTTTGAAATTTTTTCATTCAAGTTTTTCAAGTTTTGTTGAGGTATAACTTTTCAGATGGAGGAGTTAAAAACCAAACCATTGATATTATATTAAAGATTGAGATCTTAGCTTTTCAATAATATACAAATTATCTGCATATATTTGCATATTTGACTCAAATATCACAAATAAAAATGTACACAAGAACATTTTTTGAAATTTTTTCATTAAGTTTCTTTGAGGTATAACTTTTTAGATAAAAGACTTGAAAACTAAAATTGATATTATATTAAAGGTTGAAGTCTAAGCTTTTTAATTACATGCCAATCATCTGCATATATTTGCGTATTTGACTTAAATGTTCTAAATGACAATATATACAAGGTCATTTTAAAATTTTTTTTATTAAGTTTCGTTGAGGTATAACTTTTCTGACGAAAGTCTTGTAAACTAAAATTGATACTATATTAAAGGTTGAAGTCTTAGCTTTTTAATAATATATAAATAATCTGCATATATTTGCATATTTGCCTCAAATATTATAAATGACAATTTATATAAGAACATTTTTTGAAATTTTTTTATTGAGTTTCGTTGGGGTACAACTTTTCAAATAAAAGACTTGTGAAGTAAAATTGATATTATATTAAAGGTTGAAGTCTAAGGTTTTTAATAATATATAAATCATCTGTTTATATTTGCATATTAGTCTCAAATATTCTAAATGACAATTTATACAAGAACATTTTTTAAAATTTTTTTATTGAGTTTCGTTGAGGTATAACATTTCAGATGGAAGACTTAAGAACTAAAATTGATATTATATTAACGGTTGAGGTCTAAGCTTTTTAACAATATATAAATCATCTGCACATATTTGCATATTTGACTCTAATATCACAAATAAAAATGTACAAAAGAACATTTTTTGAAATTTTTTCATAAAGTTTCTTTGAGGTATAACTTTTTAGATAAAAGACTTGAAAACTAAAATTTATATTATATTAAAGGTTGAAGTCTAAGCTTTTTAATTACATATCAATCATCTGCATATATTTGCTTATTTGACTCAAATATACTAAATGACAATATATACAAGATGATTTTTTTTAATTTTTTTATTAAGTTTCGTTGAGGTATAACTTTTCTGATGGAAGAGTTGAAAACTAAAATTGATATTACGTTAAAGATTGAGATGCATATATTTGCATATTTGACTCAAATATTTTAAAGGACAATTTATACAAGATCATTTTTTTTAAATTTTTTCATTGAGTTTCGTTGGGGTATAACTTTTCTGATGAAAGAAGTAAAATTTTTTATTATATTAAAGATTGAGATCATAGCTTTTTAATAATGTATAAATTATCTGCATATATTTGCATACTTGCCTTAAATATTATAAATGACAATTTATAAAAAAATATTTTTTGAATTTTTTTCATTAAGTTTCGTTGGGGTATAACTTTTCTGATGAAAGACTTATGAAGTAAAATTTTTATTGTATTAAAAGTTGTGGTCTAAGCTTTTTAATAATATATAAATTATCTGCATATATTTGCATATTTGCCTTAAATATTATAAATGACAATTTATTAAAGAAAACTTTTTGAAATTTTTTCATTGAAGATTATGATAAATTTTAATGATCTCAGTCCTCCAACCTTGTTCATGATAAACTTATATATGACAAAAGTTTTTTGTTGATCTTTGATCACTCTAGCCCATGTTAATAGAAATATTTGTTATTTTTTTACCACCACTGTACCCACATCTTAAATAAAATTAACTTTTTAAAATAGAAACTACTATTGAACGCTTAAAAAAAAGAAACTAAATTTAAAGACTCTCAGCATTTAAAAACTACAATAAACGGAAGCCCAAAATCATTAAAAAGCTTAAATAAAGTATTTACACAAACAAAAAAAACGTTGCAGATCATTAAGAAAACCCCAAAAAATCCCTAAGAAAAATCAAATGGAATTTCAAAAAAAATAAAAAATTAACAATTGTCATTAGTTGGGGAAAAAAAAGAAACTAAAAGTAAAATTTAAGTGTGACTATTTCTTATTAGATATTTGTTACGTCAAATAATTTAAAAAAGTTTTTTAAAATCATTTTCATTTCATAGACATGACAAAGAAGATGATCTTCTTAAAAGAAGTAACAAAGTATTGATTGCATTATTGGTTTTTGGATGAAATAGAATTGAATGGCGGTAACCAGTAAAGTATTGAAAAAATTAAAATTATTGTTGTGGTTGTTGTTGGTATTACAAATAGAGTGAGTGAGTGTATGAATGAGTCGAGTGTTTGGCTATGAGGATGATGATGATCATCATCAACGATGATCATGTTGTTTCTAGTGGTGGTGGCATGTTATTTGTAATAATATTTTTAGTATTCGGTATAATTTTGGAATGTTCTTTATACAAAAAAAAAAAAAAAAAGAAACAAAAACAATATTTAATATGATCTAGTGAATGGATAAATACTTTTAAACTACACATGTAATATCCATCGTAATAACGCTGGATGCTGTTAAAACAAACCACCACATCTTTGAAAGATTCTCAAACAACGATCGATCTCAAAACCACTAAGATTTTCAAGATGTTTCTTAGATTTGTTTGATCATTTTTCGTTGTGGTGTTGAAATTTTTTTGTAAAGATGACAGGTTGATTTTTATTATATTTTTTTTTAATTTTCAATATCTGAAGGTCAGTTGTCGTCGTCAGACGTTAGGAAATCATTTATTTAAACTCAGATATTGTAACAACTAATCGACACTTGGGGATGATTTCGATCATGCAATTGAAAATGGGCTCTTAATAACTTTGTCTGCATTTGGCATGTGGTAATATTGATTTTATGACTATTTCCGGTATTTATGTCTGAAAGATTTTTAAATTAACATCTTGGCGATGTAAGATGAAAAAATTATTTAAAATAATCTATTTTTGGTGAATATAACCTAACGTTCTTTTGTTATTTAAGATAGTATATGCGATGTAACGGTTTCAGATGTAGTCCCTAATGAATCGGTGATGTAGCTACTGAATGACCATGACTATTATCTTTTCTTTCTAAACCAATAATTTCTTACTAAATTGATGGCCTGATCTGTAAAATGTCAAAACTTTTATTGACGATCTAGTCTTTGAACTAAATCAACTGCTGAGTCATCTTGATTCTCTGAGTTATTTTAAGCCGCTGAGGCATCTTGATTCACTCAGTTATTTTAAACTGCTGAGTCATCTTAATTCTCAGAGTTAGTGTAAACTGCTAAGTCATCTTGATTCTTTGAGTTATTTTAAACCGCTGAGTCATCTTGGTTCTCTGAGTTATTTTAAACTGCTGAGTCGTCTTGATTTTCTGAGTTATTTTAAACTGCTGAGTCATCTTGACTCTCTGAGTTATTTTAAACTGCTGAGTCATCTTCAAATGTTGAGTCATCTTAAAGTACTGAGTCATCTTCCACTGCTGAGTCACATATAACTGCTGAGTCATCCTTAACTGATAAATCATCTCCAACTACTGAGTTATCTTTAACTGCTGAGTCATCTCGTTAAGAAGTCTACTGCAATCATGGGCTGATCGAGCTTGACTTCAATTTTTCTATAGAAAATTTTTATATCGAAAAATTTTCTATAGAAAAATTTTCATATCGAAAAATTTTCTATAGAAAAATTTTTATTGAAAAAAAAAAATTTCTATAGAAAAACTTTTATATCGAAAAATTTTTATATTGAAAAATTTTGTACAGAAAAATCTTTAAATCGAAAAAATTTGTCTAGAACAATTTTTATATCGACAAATTTATATATCGAAAAATTTTCTATTGAAAAATTTTTATATCGAAAAATTTTCTATAGAAACTTTTTTATATCGAAAAAAAAATTGTTATAGAAAAATGTTTAAGTCGAAAAATTTTGTATAGAAAAATAATTATATCGATAAATTTTGTATAAAAACATTTTTATATCGAAAAAATTTCTATTGAAAAATTCTTATATCGAAGAATTTTGTATAGAAAAATTTTTGTGTCGAAAAATTTAGATATCGAAAAATTTTCTATAGAAATATTTTCTATAGAAAAATTTTTATATCGAAAAATTTTCTATAGAAAAATATTTATATCAACAAATTTTCTATAGAAAAATTTTTATATCGAAAAATTTTCTGCAGAAAAACTTTTATATCGAAAAATTTTCTATAGAAAAACTTTATATCGAAAAATTTTCTATAGAAAAACTTTTATATCGAAAAATATTCTATAGAAAAATTTTTATATCGAAAAATTTTCTATAGAAAAATTTTTATATCAAAAAATTTTCTATATAAAACTTTTATATTCAAAAATTTTCTATAGAAAAATTTTTCTATAGAAAATTTTTCGATGTAAAAATTTTGCTATAGAAAATTTTTCGATTAAAAATTTTTTTCTAGAAAATTTTTCTATATAAAAATTTTTTATAGAAAAATTTTCGATATAAAAATTTTTTTATAGAAAATTTTTCGATATAAAAATTTTTCTATAGAAAATTTTTCTATATACAAATTTTTTTATAGAAAATTTTTCGATATAAAAATTTTTTTATAGAAAATTTTTCGATATAAAAATTTTTCAATAGAAAAATTTTCTATATAAACATTTTTCTATTGAAAATTTTTCGATAGAAAATTTTTCTATAGAAAATTTTTCTATAGAAAATTTTTCTATATAAAAATTTTTCTATAGAAAATTCTTCGATATAAAAATTTTTCTATACAAATTTTTCGATATAAAAATTTTTCTATACAAATTCTTCGATATAAAAATTTTTCTATAGAAAATTTTCTATGTTAACATTTTTCTATAGAAAATTTTTCAATATAAAAATTTTTTTATAGAAAATTTTTCGATATAAAAATGTTTCTATAGAAAATTTTTCTATAGAAAATTTTTCTATAGAAAATTCTTTGATATAAAAATTTTTCTATACAAATTTTTCGATATAAAAATTTTTCGACAAAAAATTTTTCGACAAAAAATTTTTCTAGATAAAATTTTTCTATAGAAAATTTGTTTGATATAAAAATTTTCTATAGAAAATTTTTTGATATACAAATTTTTCTATAGAAAATTTTTTAATATAAAAATTTTTCTATGAAAATTTTTTCGAAATAAAAGTTTTTCTATAAAAATCTTTTCGATATAAAAATTTTCCTATAAAAAAATTTTTGGATATAAAAAATTGTGTATAAAAAATTTTTGGTTATAGAAATTTTTCTATAAAAAAATTTTCGTTATAAAAATTTTTCTATACAAAATTTTTCGTTGTAAATATTGTTCATTATAAGAATTTTTTTTATGGAAACTTTTCCGTAATAAAAATTTTTCTATAGAAAATTTTTCGAAATAATTTTTTTATTATAGAAAATTTTTCTAAATTATTATTTTTCTATACAAAATTTTTGCTATAAAATTTTTTATAGCAAATATTTTTACTTTTTAATTTTTGCAGCAAAAATTTTTCATAAAAATTTTTATAGCATAAAAGATTCCTTAAGCTTTTTTAGCATAAAAAAATCTATAAATTTTTTTTTTGAACTCTGGCTAAATGATTACAAATTAGCGTGATTTTAGCTCTTAAAATATTTTAAGATTTTTTTTTTGTTTTAAATATTGATCGTGTATCATGATTTGGAATGATTTAATGCCCATTTTTACATTCAATTTTAAAAATTTGATTATTTATTATTCAGCTCCGGTAGCAGTTTGAACTTGTCATAAATGAATGTCATTTAAATGTATGAGCACACACTTGTTCGTCGAACATGTATAAATGTGCATGAGATGATTGAATCAAAATGATTCATAGTGAAGTGATCTCTAGAGTCATCTGCAAGAATCATATCCGCTTGTTTTTGTTTTCTGTTCAGAGTTTTCTGATGTTTTGTGGCTTGAAAATGACTAGATGCGCGTTACTTCAGCTCTTATTATCTAGAAGTTTATTAACATCGAACAAATTATTTTAAAACTTCTGCTTAAATGAAGAATTAAATGTTTATTTTGATGTATTTCAGTTCTTATTTTTTTATTTTCTTGAGCCTTCTTCTTTTATTTATGATCCGCTCTAGCTTCTCTAGCTGTTATTTTTGGGGCTTTAATCATTGATTTATTATAAAGACTCAAATTTAAGCTTTTGGTCACATACTTAAAACTATTCTACGTGGTCATCATGATCATTTTAACTGCCACACGGATCTTCTTTGTTTTTTTGAAACAATTTCAGTTATAAAAGTTGTCTTTAACTGATTTTCAAAGTTAGTTGCCTCCAAATGTTAAAAGGTTAATTGGCATGATTTGTTCGTGGTTGGATCTGCTGATTCTTTTTTCAGATGATCGTGCCTTTTATTACTCTTCTCCTCTTTTGGCTGTACGTACTTCCACGATCTACTACTACTGATCGTTAATTGTTGTTTGTTTTTGTAAAACACTCATTATTTTCGACCATTTGTTGGATTAAATGTTGGATCTTTGGTGGTTCATCTTTTGACCATATATGAGGTCTATTATTAAGTGCGTGTTGTCTTTAGGAGTATTTTCAGTAACTGAATTCAAATTGTCGTTTGTCATTTTTACGTTTATTATTTATTTAATATAGTTAAAGTGTTGTTACGTTTATTAATTAAAAAAATGTTTATTATTATTTTTTTCTTGAAATTTGTGGTTTTATGATTTTTGTGCTGCGTTTTTTAAAGCACGTTAATTAAATTTATGTTTAAATAAAATTGTGTGAAAATTTTATTTAATGATCTTAACAATTTCGAGTATGATATTAAAAAAGGCTTCTTAAATAGACTCTATAAATCAAAATAGATCTAAAAAATCTAAGTCTCGATCATCATGATTCACCAGGCTATTGAGCAGAAGTATTCGAGCTTATGTTTCGAATTTGGAGTCTGTAGACTTATCAGCAGTGTAGCTATATGGCCTCAAAGTAAGGCACCTCAGGATCGTTTTTATAAAAACGATCCAGAAATACGAACAACATTGCTATATGTATGGTTTATCCCCTATAGTTTATAAGCAGGAGTAGGCAGCCCACACTACCAGCAGCCGATGAATTTGTTTAATTTTCGTTTGTACCACGATCATTAATAAAACTCGTGAAAATGAGTATTAAAATCATTCAGTTGGAATTTGGATATAAACAGAGTTGGTTGGTGCCGATTTGTTAAAGAAAAGACAAAAACAAAACAGGCAAGAAACAAATCAAAATCCAATTTATAGCAACAAAATACATGGTCCGGGAGAACAAAGAAATATAATCTCGAACATTGTTGCCACGACACTTTTTTATACCCTTCACCACCATAGGTGGAAAGGGTATATTGGGTTTGTGCTGATGTTTGTAACGCATAGAAATAATAGTCTGAGACCCACCTTTTAGTATACCAATCGACTTAGAAACACTTTCTGAGTTATTTTAACGATGTCCGTCTGGCTGGCTGGCTTGCCGGTTATCCATGTAAGCTTGTTATCATTCTACAGGTCGTAACTTTAAAGATAATTTGATGATATTTGACACAGCCTCATTTTGTGGTCCAATGACGATGCCTATACTTTTTCGGCGAAATCGGATGACTATTTCGGGTACCTCCCGTAGGGATGCCTTCCCGGAATAGAGTTTTTGGTCCTTTTAATAGTATTCAGTATAAATATTGATTATGATAACCTTAATTAGTGTACCTAATTTTGTAGAAATCGGCCCATATTTGACCATACCTCCCATACAAAACACATTCTCAAAAGACCTTTATATACACATAAAAGCACAAAAACGTTTATAACTCTAAATGTAAATGCATTCGATTTCTTAAACTTTGCACAGATAAATATTTTGTGAATATAACCCAATAACCAAAATTTGGTAACAATCGGTCTACAATCCCATATCAGACCCTTAGCCGGAAATGACATAAATGTGGAAATTTTGAAAAAATACCACATAGTATATGTATGTACGTCTCTAAGACTTAAGGAAAACTTGTTTAATTGTTGGTTCATATTTTACCTTAGTAGTGAAGGGTATCAGTCGGGCTTGACCGACTATAGCTTTTCTTACTTTGTCTTTTGTTAACATTGGGAATATTTTTCAAAATTCTAATAAAAAACAATTTTTTTAGTTATTTTCGATCCAAAAAAATTTTCTATAGAAAAATGTTTAATAAAAAATTTTCCATAGAAAAATTTTTGATAAAAAATTTTCCATAGAAAAATTTTTGATAAAAAAATTTTCTATGGAAAAATTTCAGATAAAAAAATTTTCGATTGAAAAATTTTTGATAAAAAAATTTTCGATAGAAAAATTTTTGATAAAAAAATTTTTGATAAAAAATTTTCCATAGAAAAATTTTTGATAAAAAAATTTTCTATGGAAAAATTTCAGATAAAAAAATTTTCGATTGAAAAATTTTTGATAAAAAATTTTCCATAGAAAAATTTTTGATAAAAAATATTCCATAGAAAAATTTTTGATAAAAAAATTTCTATAGAAAAATTTTTGATAAAAAAATTTCTATAGAAAATTTTTTGATAAAAAAATTTTCTATAGAAAAATTTTTGATAAAAAAAAAAATTTTCTATAGAAAAATTTTTGATAAAAAAATTTTCTATAGAAAAATTTTTGATAAAAAAATTTTCTATAGAAAAATTTTTGATAAAAAAATTCTCTATAGAAAAATTTTTGATAAAAAAATTTTCTATAGAAAAATTTTTAACAAAAAAATTTTCTATAGAAAAATTTTTGATAAAAAAATTTTCAACAAATATAAGTAGCTCCGATTTGAAATCGTAAAATTTCGCAAAAATGTGAATTTTTTGAAATAATGTTAAATTGTACAAATGTTTAACATTAATAAAAATAATAGTGAATATTTTTCCTTAGATTATATAGAATGTACATTAGAGTGGTTCGAAGAAAAAAGTTGAGTCAGTCACCCCCTAGGATTAAAGATAATGTAAAAATAATTAAAAAAAAAAAAAAAATATATTTTTTTACCACGCCTACAAATGCCGCCCTTTTTGTATTTTGTTAACTGTGTCGCCATTTTTAGTCCGATCATAACATATTATACATTGATTTTCAGAGCTGTGTCAAGGCTACATTTCTCTCTTTGATAGTTTTTTACAACCTCGTCAATTTATAGTCATAACTTTTTAAAATTCGAGTCGTACCCAACCTAATCAAATCGAGCAAAAATCTAGTTTTTAAAAGTTATGACTATAAATTGATGTGATAGTAAAAAACTATCAAAGAAAGAAATGTAGCCCTTGCAGAGCTGCCAACAGCGATATATAAAATGTTATGATCGGACATAAAATGGCGACACAGTGAACAAAATACTAAAAGGGCGGTATTTGTAGGCGTGGTAAAAAAAATATATATATTTTTTGGAATTGTTTTAACATTATCTTTAATCCTAGGGGGTGACTGACACAACTTTTTTTTTGTATGGAAGGCGAACCGCTCTAATGTACATGGCATTGGATTTATAAATTGCAAAAGTTTAACCCTTTCTTCTCCGGGGTCTATGGTAAGAATTTGGATTTTTTTTCATTTTCTATAGGAAAATTAGGGAATATTAAGAATTTTTTACTAAATTTTATTCAATTTTTACTAAATCTTATTCAATTTTTATTAACATTAAGTCTTTTTATAAAAAAAAAATATATATTGACCCTAAACCGACATGGGGACTAAAATTACCTTAAAATTCGTTAATAAAATGACTACAAATTTTAATTTATTAAAGCACGAAATAAAATTCAAAGATCATAAGATCACAATTTGGTCAACATGTCTGTTAATGGTTAATATATATCTTCCAATAAAAGCCTCCCCTCCGATTTTCATCAAAGTCGGAAATTTTATAAAAGAAGGGAGATTCGTATTTTCTGATTTCAACCTCTTTAGACAATAATTCTTGTAAAAAATGTTTCTATATAAAAGTTTTAAATGTCGAAAAGTTTTTGTTATATAAATTTTTTGCTATTGAAATTGTTGTACACAAAATTTGTTTCAAAAGAAATTTTGTTTTAAAAATTTTTTTGCTATGGAAAATTGTTAATTTTATAATTTCAATACGTAATTTTTTGCTCTAAAAAATATCTTTCTACACAAAATTGTTGGCCATAAAATTATTTCAATTTAAAATATTTAAAAGCTTTTAATTTTTGAAAAAAAAGTAATTTCACATTTGACCCCGACGTGATTTGAACACGCAACCTTCTGATCTGGAGTCAGACGCGCTACCGTTGCGCCACGGAGTCATATGAATATTATGTGTTAATAGTGGTATATAAAATACACCACCACAAAGCGCATGTCTGTACCAAAATCTGAACTATAAATAAAATTCACCACCACCACCTTAAAGTGTGGTAAATTGTTGACAAAAAGGGGAAATCGTTTGAAAAATATTCAACTTTATTTCTATTATTAGAAAATCTTAAGTATACAAACAATTAACAATACAAGTATTTAAAAAATTGATAAAGTAATTTGTTCGAAAATTAGAAAAAATAACATGATCAATTACACGTTTTTTGTGGTGTCTAAAATTGTTTGTTAAATATGTTATTTTATACTTTTTTTGAAAAGAAAAATAATTATGTTTAAAATATATTAAAGGGGGGAGTAAACCTTTTTGAAGTCTCATTAAAGACAATTTTAATGAGTTTTTTAAACAATTTAGTTTTAGACATGTTTATAAAAATTGTTTATTAAATAAAAAAACTATCAATAATAAATTATTAAAATCAATTCCCACAATTATTTTCTATATTATAACTTTTAGTAGGTATCTATTCAATAAAAAACCTTTCGCTTGTCATTTTCCTCAAATTTTTAAGATTTATTTTACTTTTATGTTTAAACAAATTTAACATAAAATGTTAAACATTGAAATTATTATTTTTCGTATTTTCTTTTTTTATACAAAGCCAAAAATTTGCATTAAATTAATACAACATGAACTACTGGCAGTTTTTTCAAACGAATCACTTTTGACCTAATTTTTATAATCAGGTGATTTGTCTATAAAAATAGAAATATTTTGAAAATTTTTCTAAAAAAATAAAAAAATTTTGAAAATTTTTCTATAAAAATCGAAAAATTTTGAAAATTTTTCTATAAAAATAGAAAAATTTTGAAAATTTTTCTAAAAAATAGAAAAATTTTGAAAATTTTTCTAAAAAAATAGAAAAATTTTGAAAATTTTTCTATAAAAATAGAAAAATTTTTCTATAAATATAGAAAAATTTTGAAAATTTTTCTATAAAAATAGAAAAATTTTGAAAATTTTTCTATAAAAATAGAAAAATTTTGAAAATTTTTCTATAAAAATAGAAAAATTTTGAAAATTTTTCTATAAAAATAGAAAAATTTTGAAACTTTTTCTATAAAAATAGAAAAATTTTGAAAATTTTTCTATAAAAATAGAAAAATTTTGAAAATTTTTCTATAAAAATAGAAAAATGTTGAAAATGTTTCTATAAAAATAGAAAAATGTTGAAAATTTTTCTATAAAAATAGAAAAATGTTGAAAATTTTTCTATAAAAATAGAAAAATTTTGAAAATTTTTCTATAAAAATAGAAAAATTTTGAAAATTTTTCTATAAAAATAGAAAAATTTTGAAAATTTTTCTATAAAAATAGAAAAATTTTGAAAATTTTTCTATAAAAATAGAAAAATTTTGAAAATTTTTCTATAAAAATAGAAAAATTTTGAAAATTTTTCTATAAAAATAGAAAAATTTTGAAAATTTTTCTATAAAAATAGAAAAATTTTTCTATAAAAATAGAAAAAATATGAAAATTTTTCTATAAAAATAGAAAAATTTTGAACTTTTTTCTATAAAAATAGAAAAATTTTGAAAATTTTTCTATAAAAATAGAAAAATTTTGAAAATTTTTCTATAAAAATAGAAAAATTTTGAAAATTTTTCTATAAAAATAGAAAAATTTTGAAAATTTTTCTATAAAAATAGAAAAATTTTGAAAATTTTTCTATAAAAATAGAAAAATTTTGAAAATTTTTCTATAAAAATAGAAAAATTTTGAAAATTTTTCTATAAAAATAGAAAAATTTTGAAAATTTTTCTATAAAAATAGAAAAATTTTGAAAATTTTTCTATAAAAATAGAAAAATTTTGAAAATTTTTCTATAAAAATAGAAAAATTTTGAAAATTTTTCTATAAAAATAGAAAAATTTTGAAAATTTTTCTATAAAAATAGAAAAATTTTGAAAATTTTTCTATAAAAATAGAAAAATTTTGAAAATTTTTCTATAAAAATAGAAAAATTTTGAAAATTTTTCTATAAAAATAGAAAAATTTTGAAAATTTTTCTATAAAAATAGAAAAATTTTGAAAATTTTTCTATAAAAATGGAAAAATTTTGAAAATTTTTCTATAAAAATAGAAAAATTTTGAAAAGTTTTCTATAAAAATAAAATATTTTTGGATAATTTCCTATAAAATTTTTGAAAAATTTCTTATAAAAATAAAAAATTTTTAAAACTATTCTATAAAAATAAGAAATTTTTGAAAAATTTCCTATAAAAATGAGAAATTATTGAAAAATTTCCTATAAAAATAAGAAATTTTTGAAAATTTTCTTATAAAAATAAGAGATTTTTGAAAATTTTTCTATAAAAATCGAAAATTTTTTAAAATGTCCCATAAAAATCTAAATTTTTTAAAAAATTTCCTATAAAAATAGAAAATTTTTGAAAATTTTCCTATATTTTTAAAGAAAAATTTTCAAAACCTTAAACTGCATTTCAAAATCGCCCTGAAACTATCTTTGTTAAAGGAATTACTTAAACCAAATTTAATTAGTAAATTAATAACAGAATTACACAATCGATCTAGAAAACTGAGATTTCAAATCGATATTTTCCCCTAATAATCATCATAAGCTCTTTTTATTTGTCCGTCATTCTGCTACAATCTTTCAAATCTTTTCATGGCAATAAAATTGATAATATACGAGTATCATTTATTTATTGATCATTAAAAGACATTTAAATTTAAATCTGAAACATGTTAACAGATTTTTAACAAATTATGTTTTGAAAAACAATGGGCAGGCAGTTTTAAACCAAATAAATTCAAATTAAGCCGCAAACAAATTTAATTATTGTCATAAATATATGTTAGAGGTGTAAAAACAGAGTTAAGAGCATTTTAATTTTAAAGTTTCTTTCTTTTTTAGTTTGACTTCAGGGGCTATACATTTTTATTGGCTGACTTTTTCATGGGTTTTTATAAACAAAAAAATAGAAAAATGATTTAAAAAAGATTTCGGCTCTTTGGAATTTTGAAATGTTGCAATTTGCAATTGAAAACGAAAATCCTTTCTATCATGTTCAATTTCGTCATGATTTTATTATTATTTTTGAATTTTTAGTTAAATTATAATCAGAGCAATATGAAATTTATTTTGTAATATTTAATGTACATTTTTTTGTAAACTCATGTCTTTTGACTTAGTCTGGGGCATATTTGTGGAATGCAATAAATCTTAATTTTGTTTTAAAGATGTTTCCTACTTATGTCTTTTGAAGAGCTACAGAAAGAAGATTAGTATTAGGATACTGTTAAAATAAAATTTTGAAAATTTTTCTATAAAAATAGAAAAATTTTGAAAATTTTTCTTTAAAAATAGAAAAATTTTGAAAATGTTTCTATTTTTTATAGAAAAATTTTGAAAATTTTCCTATTTTTATAGAAAAATTTTCAAAATTTTTTTATTTTTATAGAAAAATTTTCAAAATTTTTCTATTTTTATAGAAAAATTTTCAAAATTTTTCTATTTTTATAGAAAAATTTTCAAAATTTTTCTATTTTTATAGAAAAATTTTCAAAATTTTTCTATTTTTATAGAAAAATTTTCAAAATTTTTCTATTTTTATAGAAAAATTTTCAAAATTTTACTATTTTTATAAAAAATTTTCTTATTTTTATAGATAAATTTTCAAAATTTTTCAATTTTTATAGAAAAATTTTCAAAATTTTTCTATTTATTATAAATTTCTCTATTTTTATAGAAAAATTTTCAAAATTTTTCTATTTTTATAGAAAAATTTTCAAAATTTTTCTATTTTTATAGAAAAATTTTCAAAATTTTTCTATTTTTATAGAAAAATTTTCAAAATTTTTCTATTTTTATAGAAAAATTTTCAAAATTTTTCTATTTTTATAGAAAAATTTTCAAAATTTTTCTATTTTTATAGAAAAATTTTCAAAATTTTTCTATTTTTATAGAAAAATTTTCAAATTTTTTTTATTTTTATAGAAAAATTTTCAAAATTTTTCTATTTTTATAGAAAAATTTTCTTATTTTTATAGATAAATTTTCAAAATTTTTCTATTTTTATAGCAAAATTTTTCTATTTTTATAGCAAAATTTTTCTATTTTTATAGCAAAATTTTTCTATTTTTATAAAAAAATTTTCAAAATCTTTCTATTTTTATAGAAAAATTTTTCTATTTTTATAGAAAAATTTTTAAAATTTTTCTATTTTTATAGAAAAATTTTCAAAATTTTTCTATTTTTATAGAAAAATTTTCAAAATTTTTCTATTTTTATAGAAAAATTTTCAAAATTTTTCTATTTTTATAGAAAAATTTTCAAAATTTTTCTATTTTTATAGAAAAATTTTCAAAATTTTTCTATTTTTATAGAAAAATTTTCAAAATTTTTCTATTTTTATAGAAAAATTTTCAAAATTTTTCTATTTTTATAGAAAAATTTTCAAAATTTTTCTATTTTTATAGAAAAATTTTCAAAATTTTTCTATTTTTATAGAAAAATTTTCAAAATTTTTCTATTTTTATAGAAAAATTTTCAAAATTTTTCTATTTTTATAGAAAAATTTTCAAAATTTTTCTATTTTTATAGAAAAATTTTCAAAATTTTTCTATTTTTATAGAAAAATTTTCAAAATTTTTCTATTTTTATAGAAAAATTTTCAAAATTTTTCTATTTTTATAGAAAAATTTTCAAAATTTTTCTATTTTTATAGAAAAATTTTCTTATTTTTATAGATAAATTTTCAAAATTTTTCTATTTTGATAGAAAAATTTCAAGTTTTTTTTTTATAGAAAAATTTTCAAAATTTTTCTATTTTTATAGAAAAATTTTCAAAATTTTTCTATTTTTATAGAAAAATTTTCAAATTTTTTTTATTTTTATAGAAAAATTTTCAAAATTTTTCTATTTTTATAGAAAAATTTTCTTATTTTTATAGATAAATTTTCAAAATTTTTCTATTTTTATAGCAAAATTTTTCTATTTTTATAGCAAAATTTTTCTATTTTTATAAAAAAATTTTCAAAATTTTTCTATTTTTATAGAAAAATTTTTCTATTTTTATAGAAAAATTTTTAAAATTTTTCTATTTTTATAGAAAAATTTTCAAAATTTTTCTATTTTTATAGAAAAATTTTCAAAATTTTTCTATTTTTATAGAAACATTTTCAAAATTTTTCTATTTTTATAGAAAAATTTTCAAAATTTTTCTATTTTTATAGAAAAATTTTCAAAATTTTTCTATTTTTATAGAAAAATTTTCAAAATTTTTCTATTTTTATAGAAAAATTTTCAAAATTTTTCTATTTTTATAGAAAAATTTTCAAAATTTTTCTATTTTTATAGAAAAATTTTCAAAATTTTTCTATTTTTATAGAAAAATTTTCAAAATTTTTCTATTTTTATAGAAAAATTTTCAAAATTTTTCTATTTTTATCGAAAAATTTTCAAAATTTTTCTATTTTTATAGAAAAATTTTCAAAATTTTTCTATTTTTATAGAAAAATTTTCAAAATTTTTCTATTTTTATAGAAAAATTTTCAAAATTTTTCTATTTTTATAGAAAAATTTTCAAAATTTTTCTATTTTTATAGAAAAATTTTCTTATTTTTATAGATAAATTTTCAAAATTTTTCTATTTTGATAGAAAAATTTCAAGTTTTTTTTTTATAGAAAAATTTTCAAAATTTTTCTATTTTTATAGAAAAATTTTCAAAATTTTTCTATTTTTATAGAAAAATTTTCAAAATTTTTCTATTTTTATAGAAAAATTTTCAAAATTTTTCTTTTTATAGAAAAATTTTCAAATATTTTCTATTTTTATAGAAAAATTTTCTTATTTTTATAGATAAATTTTCAAAATTTTTCTATTTTGATAGAAAAATTTCAAGTTTTTTTTTTTTATAGAAAAATTGTTCTTTTCTTATAGAAAAATTTTCAAAATTTTTCTATTTTTATAGAAAAATTTTCTAAATTTTTCTATTTTTATAGAAAAATTTTCTAAATTTTTCTATTTTTATAGAAAAATTTTCAAAATTTTTCTATTTTTATAGAAAAATTTTCAAAATTTTTCTATTTAGAAAAATTTTCAAATATTTTCTATTTTTATAGAAAAATTTTCTTATTTTTATAGATAAATTTTCAAAATTTTTCTATTTTGATAGAAAAATTTCAAGTTTTTTTTTTTTATAGAAAAATTGTTCTTTTCTTATAGAAAAATTTTCAAAATTTTTCTATTTTTATAGAAAAATTTTCTAAATTTTTCTATTTTTATAGAAAAATTTTCTAAATTTTTCTATTTTTATAGAAAAAATTTCTAAATTTTTCTATTTTTAAAATTTGCAAAATTTTTCTGTTTTTATAGAAAATTTGCAAAATTTTTCAATTTTTATAGAAAAATTTTCCAGATTTTTCTATTATTATATTATAATTTTAAAATTTTTTCTATTTTTATAGGAAAATTTTTCTTACAGAAAAATTAAAAAAAAAATTTCTTTTTTTATAGAAACATTTTCAAAATGTTTTTTCTATTTTTATTGAAAATTTTTTTAAATTTCTCTATTTTTATAGAAAATTTTTCAAAAAAATTTTATTTTTATAGAAAAATTTTTAAAAATTATCTATTTTAATAGGAAATTTTTAAAAATTTATTTTTATTTATAGAAATTTTGTCAAAAATTTTCTATTTTATAGAAAAATTTTTTTTAAATGTTCTGTTTTAATAGGAAATTTTTCAAAAGTTTTATATTCTATAGAAAAATTTTAAATTTATATAGAAGAATTAAAAAATTTGTCAATTTTTATAGAAACATTTTTTTATTATTATAAAAAATTTTTTTAAATTTTTCTATTTTATAAAAAAATTTTAAATTGTTTTTTATTTTTATACAAAAATTTTCAAATTTTTACAATTTATTTTTATTTATTCTTACTCTTATTTATTCCAATTTTCAATCGTACTTCTTATATAGTCCAATTTTCAATAGTTGCATTTATATGTTCCAATTTTAATCGTGGCTCTTATATAGTCCAATTTTTAACTGTCGATTTTATCTGGTCCAATTTTCAATAGTTGTTTTTATATGTTCCAATTTTATTCGTGGCTCTTATATAGTCCAATTTTTAACTGTGGATTTTATCTGGTCCAATTTTCAATAGTTGCTTTTATATGTTCCAATTTTAATCGTGGCTCTTATATAGTCCAATTTTTAACTGTGGATTTTATCTGGTCCAATTTTCAATCGTGGCTCTTATATAGTTTTTAACTGGGGATTTTTTAGTCCAATTTTCAATCGTGGATCCTATATAGTCCAATTTTCAATAGTGGCTCTTATATAATCCAATTTTTATTCGTCGCTCTTATATGGTGCAATTTTCAATCGTAGCTCTTATATAGTCCAATTTTCAATCGTTACTTTCATACAATTTATTTACTTATATAGTCCAATTTTCTATCGTGGCTCTTATATAGTTTAAAAATCGAGTTTTAGTAGTGAGTTAAATTTTGGGGGTCTTAAATCGTGGCTCTTTTTTGGCTCCTATTTTCAGACGTGAGTCCTTACATATTTCAATTTTAAACTGTAGGTCTTGAATTGCTCCAGTTGCAAATCGTGATTCTTTAGTTACTAAATTTTTAATCGTGTTATATTATTCACTGCGAATTTCAGTTAAAACTTATTCTTTTAGTCTAGATTTTTGGTTCATTCATTAAACTCATAAAAAGTCACTATATCTTAAAGCATATTCACAATTTTTTTTCTTTCTAGAAAAAAAAAACATTTTCATTCATGCAACATTTTTAGTCCGTCTGACAACAATTTGTCGCTGTCATTGAACGCATTTAACTTAATATTTTTGGTGGTTTTATTATACTAGAGAATAGATGATCATGTGCATATTTTTGAAAAAAGAAGGAAGATCACGATTTTTGACACATAAAATGATTTTTGAGCTGGTTTTGAAAATTTTGCAGAAAACAAAATTTTTTGTGTTTAATAAAAATCATGTTAAATAACACATAAACTAACGCAATAGGTCTTGTTTCGGTTTTTTTTTTGGTAATTTGTTGTGTGGATTACAACAGATTTTTGAAAAAAAAAAAAAAAATTTTCTGAAAATTTGTGTCTATTTTAATGTATGAACTGAACTGAACGTCTTTCCTAAACTTTGAAGTGTGTTATAGTTTTAACAAATTGTAAATGAAGGTGTAAAATGAGGTTATCAATTAAGGTGACCAGTTTAATGGTCGTATATTAGTTTTTTAAATGGTTTTTATGTCTTTCCATAACAAATGGTCACTTTTTTAAAGTGTTATTATAGCTCAATAGACCAAATACTATTAAATTTTTTTGAAAATAAGCAACAAATTGCAAAAACTTGTGTAAATAATATTCCCACATTGATGACGTTTTTCAAATAAAAATTGAAATTGCTTTAAGTTCTCTTCAACTTTGGCTTAAATCTTCTACTTAATATTATTTCAAATAAATAAAAATGATGGCAAAACACCTGAAGTGTTTGCACAAAACATCAAAAATGATAGAAAAAAACATCTTGAAATTTACGTGCCTCCTCATAGTGCAACATTATTTTAGTTTTACTCAAATTTTCTAGACACAAGTTGTAACCTCCATCATTTGAAAGCCTCTAAAACAATAACAAAATTGTTGTTATATTAAAAATTATAATAAAAAAGTAAATATAAACCAAACCAATTATTTAAAAACTATTAACGCCAATTTTCCTCTAAGTCTGTTAAAAACGATTTAAGGAGTCTTTTACGAGTCTTCTTTACTCTAGACAAAGTTATACGATAATGATGATGCTTGCCTGTTAAAATTGATGGTTTTCCTATGACCCCCCAGTTGGTTTTAAATAATCGTAATCATAAAATAAAATAAAGATAATAATAATGTCTGCTAATGTCGTAATGTATAACATCACGTAATATTATTGTAAATTGATTTACATTTTCTATAGGCCAAAAGTTCGTGTACCCTACAAAAAAGTGGCTAAAAAACTAAGAAATTTTTGAAAAAATTTCTATCAAAAAAAGACATTTTTAAAAAACTTCCTATAAAAATAGGAAATTTTTGAAAAATTTCCTATAAAAATAGGAAATTTTTGAAAAATTTCCTATAAAAATAGGAAATTTTTGAAAAATTTCCTATAAAAATATGAAATTTTTGAAAAATTTCCTATAAAAATAGGAAATTTTTGAAAAATTTCCTATAAAAATAGGAAATTTTTGAAAAATTTCCTATAAAAATAGGAAATTTTTGAAAAATTTCCTATAAAAATAGGAAATTTTTGAAAAATTTCCTATAAAAATAGGAAATTTTTGAAAAATTTCCTATAAAAATAGGAAATTTTTGAAAAATTTCCTATAAAAATAGGAAATTTTTGAAAAATTTCCTATAAAAATAGGAAATTTTTGAAAAATTTCCTATAAAAATAGGAAATTTTTGAAAAATTTCCTATAAAAATAGGAAATTTTTGAAAAATTTCCTCTAAAAATAGGAAATTTTTGAAAAATTTCCTATAAAAATAGGAAATTTTTGAAAAATTTCCTGTAAAAATAGGAAATTTTTGAAAAATTTCCTATAAAAATAGGAAATTTTTGAAAAATTTCCTATAAAAATAGGAAATTTTTGAAAAATTTCCTATAAAAATAGGAAATTTTTGAAAAATTTCCTATAAAAATAGGAAATTTTTGAAAAATTTCCTATAAAAATAGGAAATTTTTGAAAAATTTCCTATAAAAATAGGAAATTTTTGAAAAATTTCCTATAAAAATAGGAAATTTTTGAAAAATTTCCTCTAAAAATAGGAAATTTTTGAAAAATTTCCTATAAAAATAGGAAATTTTTGAAAAATTTCCTGTAAAAATAGGAAATTTTTGAAAAATTTCCTATAAAAATAGGAAATTTTTGAAAAATTTCCTATAAAAATAGGAAATTTTTGAAAAATTTCCTATAAAAATAGGAAATTTTTGAAAAATTTCCTATAAAAATAGGAAATTTTTGAAAAATTTCCTATAAAAATAGGAAATTTTTGAAAAATTTCCTATAAAAATAGGAAATTTTTGAAAAATTTCCTATAAAAATAGGAAATTTTTGAAAAATTTCCTATAAAAATAGGAAATTTTTGAAAAATTTCCTATAAAAATAGGAAATTTTTGAAAAATTTCCTTTAAAAAAATAGGAAATTTTTGAAAATTTCCTATAAAAATAGGAAATTTTTGAAAAATTTCCTATAAAAATAGGAAATTTTTGAAAAATTTCTTATAAAAATAGGAAATTTTTGAAAAATTTCCTATAAAAATAGGAAATTTTTGAAAAATTTCCTATAAAAATAGGAAATTTTTGAAAAATTTCCTATAAAAATAGGAAATTTTTGAAAAATTTCCTATAAAAATAGGAAATTTTTGAAAAATTTCCTATAAAAATAGGAAATTTTTGAAAAATTTCCTATAAAAATAGGAAATTTTTGAAAAATTTCCTATAAAAATAGGAAATTTTTGAAAAATTTCCTATAAAAATAGGAAATTTTTGAAAAATTTCCTATAAAAATAGGAAATTTTTGAAAATTTTCCTATAAAAATAGGAAATTTTTGAAAAATTTCCTATAAAAATAGGAAATTTTTGAAAAATTTCCTATAAAAATAGGAAATTTTTGAAAAATTTCCTTTAAAAAATAGGAAATTTTTGAAAATTTCCTATAAAACTAGGAAATTTTTGAAAAATTTCCTTTAAAAAATAGGAAATTTTTGAAAAATTTCCTATAAAAATAGGAAATTTTTTAAAAATTTCCTATAAAAATAGGAAATTTTTTAAAAATTTCCTTTAAAAAATAGGAGATTTTTGAAAAATTTCCTTTAAAAAATAGGAAATTTTTGAAAAATTTCCTTTACAATTAGGAAATTTTTGAAAATTTCCTATAAAAATAGGAAATTTTTTAAAAATTTCCTTTAAAAAATAGGAGATTTTTGAAAAATTTCCTATAAAAATAGGAAATTTTTGAAAAATTTCCTATAAAAATAGGAAATTTTTGAAAAATTTCCTATAAAAATAGGAAATTTTTGAAAAATTTCCTATAAAAATAGGAAATTTTTGAAAAATTTCCTATAAAAATAGGAAATTTTTGAAAAATTTCCTATAAAAATAGGAAATTTTTGAAAAATTTCCTATAAAAATAGGAAATTTTTGAAAAATTTCCTATAAAAATAGGAAATTTTTGAAAAATTTCCTATAAAAATAGGAAATTTTTGAAAAATTTCCTATAAAAATAGGAAATTTTTGAAAAATTTCCTATAAAAATAGGAAATTTTTGAAAAATTTCCTATAAAAATAGGAAATTTTTGAAAAATTTTCTATAAAAATAAGAAATTTTTGAAACTTTCCTATAAAAATAAGAAATTTTTGAAAAATGTCCTATAAAAACAGGTGTTCACTTCAGTGAACAATGAAGATGTTCCAACCCTGAAGACAAACAAACTAAGAAAACAGTTCAAAATAAGTGTCAAAAAATAAAGAAAAATCGTTTAATCATTAGCCGAATAGTCGTGTGCGCATAAGAAATCCCGAAAACCCTTAGCAGTGCTGTGTGTTAAAATAAATATTAATAAATAAATAATTAAAATCTAAACTTAAAACCCTAAATATTAGCTAAAACTTAAAACTAAACAATCCCCTAAAATAAATTAAAACTTATATTCTAATAAAAACTTGAATTCCTAATTGTATAAAGTTTAATTTACTTATAAACTATTGCACATGCATTATAACACAAAATTATAAAAAAAAAAACACCCTACGCCTAAATAAACTAAGCCCTATTATAACGATTATTAAAATATAAAATAAAATTGTGTTTTATTTGAAATCAATATAACCCGTATTTTCAACAGGAAATTTTTGAAAAATGTCCTATAAAAACAGGAAATTTTTGAAAAATTTCCTATAAAAATAGGAAATTTTTGAAAAATTTCCTTTACAAAATAGGAAATTTTTGAAAATTAAAATAGGAAATTTTGAAAAATTTCCTTTAAAAAATAGGAAATTTTTGAAAAATTTCCTTTAAAAATTAGGAAATTTTTGAAAAATTTCCCATAAAAATAGGAAATTTTTGAAAAATTTCCTTTAAAAAATAGGAAATTTTTGAAAAATTTCCTTTAAAAAATAGGAAATTTTTGATAAATTTCCTTTAAAAAATAGGAAATTTTTGAAAAATTTCCTTTAAAAAATAGGAAATTTTTGAAAAATTTCCTTTAAAAAATATGAAATTTTTAAAAAATTTCCTTTAAAAAATAGGAAATTTTTGAAAAATTTCCTTTAAAAAATAAGAAATTTTTGAAAAATTTCCTTTGAAAAATAGGAAATTTTTGAAAAATTTCCTTTAAAAAATAGGAAATTTTTAAAAAATTTTCTATAAAAATAGCACTTTTTGGAAAAATTTCCCTAAAAAAATCAAAAGTTTTTTTATTCAAAATAACCTGATGTAGGGGTAACCTTTTGAAAAATGAAAGGAAATCTTTTAATTCAAATTAAATGAGCAAATGCTTCTTAAAACAATTCAAAATATTTTTACAATATTTTGCCAAAAGCAAAACGTCATTCAATCTCTTAGAAAAATATAAAAAAAGTATAAAACAAAATATCTCAGACACTTTTTAAAACATTTAATTATTTAATTGATCGTAATAAAATTGATCAAAACTCACATGATTTTCGAGAATAAATTGTTGTAGTAGTAATTTTTTTATACAAGATAATAAATTGTTTAAATGTTATAAATATGTTAAGATAAAAACGAAAAATTGTTTAATTATAGTAGATTATAAACAGATCCGTTATATGTCATTATACATTACAAAATATAGGAAATTTACAGTGGGTGTCAAAATTAAACCCTTTACGATCTGTGAGAAATATTTGCCAATTTTGTTTTTACATTTTTAATTTTCTATGATTTATACGAGTAGAGCTCTAATCTCTGCTGCCTATTTCGAATTTTAATCTTCAAAATTATCATGTTTCTAAATTTTACGAGTATGAGGTATAAATTCAAAATAAACTATCAGTTAGTCCAACACCCACAATTTGCATATGAATGAGTTAAGCTTAAGTTTCACGTTTCGTTGGATTTTATGGATCAATTGTGGTAGCGGTTATGGTAAGAAGTCAAGGGAGTTGTTAAAGTGGGGTCAGATTTTACAGAGGTCATCCTCAGTTAAGAAGTAAAGGTCCAGAATAAAAATTTAACTAAGTAGAAAATATTTTTAAAATCCCTTCTAAAACATGAATTATTTCCTTTCTACGTCCCTGTTTTTTTCTTGGTTCTGTTTTAAGTACTTATTTAATATACCAGTAGTTCCACCTACACCTCCAGCTTATTTATTTCTTGCACTTGTTTTATATATATCAAATTGTTAAGTATGAATTAGAAAAGAAACAATAAAACATTCGTCTATTTGTATTAAGTTGTTAAATTGTTTAAATTGCAGTTTTGAAGTCTTAACATAATTTACATTTCCATTTCAGCTTCTACAAGATGTTTTCAAGTTTTTTTATTCTTGTTGGTTTTTTTTATATATTTTTTTGCATTTATCTGTATTAAAAATGTTGTTAAGTTAATTAATTTTGTTGTAGTTTGTTATTTGACTTATTTCAGAAATTGTTGTTTTACAATCTGTTTTCCACTTGAAAACCTCTTAATTTTAGGTGAGTGAGTGTTAAGTTAGTGTTAACTGAAAAAAAAAAAAACTAGAAAAAATGTGAAAAGGTGTTGAAATTAAACGCAATATAGGTTAAGCTGAGTTATCTAGGTTTTTTCTTTTTTTGTTGCAAATTTAATTTGAGTGAGGTAATTTTATGAATGAAGTAATTTTTAGCATGATTTTGTTTTTTGTTTTTAAATAAATTAATGTCATATTTCTTGTCCTAATCAAATTAATTTTGGGTTCTCTTAAATTTTCTTAAATAATATAATAAAATGTTAAACAAACATTATTTTTAAAGTATTTTACATTTTAATTCACGAAATTCTAAAATTTTTCTATATTTTAATAAAGAAAATGACAGAACCAACTCTAAATTATTCAAAATTTTCAAAAAGTAACCGTTAAATTAAATAATTTTACTTAAACAGTTTTTTTTAACATACTACTGTAATGTTATGTAGATAACAGTTGTTTATTCAATGTTACTACATTTGCATTAATTTCATAGCATATCTTTGGGATGAAATAAATTATGTATTAATAAAAATAACAGAAATTTTATTTTAATAACATTTCATTACAAAAGTTAATATATCTGTGGCAGTATGGAAGAGTAGCTTAAGTCGACATAAGAAAGAATTGAGATAAGGCCTTTATTGCAATACAGAAGCAAAGGCACTTAAATGTTTTAAAAAATTCGGGTTTTTGTCAATGTTATGTACGTTTACTTTTTAGCTTAAGTTTTTTGAATCAATAATGCTTTCATCAGAACACATATTTTTGTGTACATATTCAGATTATTCTTTCATCATAAACCGATTTTGCTTAACTTTACTTAAGATGTATATATGTTGACCTTGAAAAAATAAAGTCATTATTTTAAAACATCATATGTTTACATAAAACTACACAATATGTATTTTTTATTTAAACAGAACCGCTTAAAGTTACTTAAGGTGCAGTTCAACGCAAATTTCAGTTTCGAAAAAGAGCTTAAGCATAAAAAACGTAAAATCTTCTGAATTTAACAATATTTTTTTTAAATATTAATCGTTCTTCTCTAATAAACATGATACCAATATATTATTTCATAAATTATTCGCAGAAATCAAGCAAAAAAAAAATTACACAAAATTGATGATATCTCAAAACTTAAATTTTCGACTTAAGCTACACTTCCATATTGCCACAGATGTATATATCGCATAGTAAAATGCAAAAAGACTAAAAAAGCAAGTCTTTACCTTAATAAAATCAGGATTTCTTTAAAAATTCCTATAAAACTCAGAAATTTTTAAAATCGTTCCTATCAAAAGAAGAAATTTTTAAAAAAATTCCTAAAAGAAGAATAAATTTTTGAAAAATTTCTTATAAAAATTAAAATTTTTTGGAAATTTTTCTCAAATAAAAGAAATTTACGAATAATTTCCTAAAAAATAAGAAATTTTTGAAAAACTTCCTATAAAAATAAGAAATTTTTGAAAAATTGTTTATTAAAATAAGAAATTTTTGAAGAATTTCCTATAAAAATAAGAAATTTTTGAAAAATTTCCTATAAAAATAAGAAATTTTTGAAAAATTTCCTATAAAAATAAGAAATTTTTGAAAAATTTCCTATAAAAATAAGAAATTTTTGAAAAATTTCCTATAAAAATAAGAAATTTTTAAAAAATTTCCTATAAGAAAAATTTGAAAAATTTCTTATAAAAATTAAAATTTTTTGAAAATTTTTCTCAAATGTAAGAAATTTTTGAAAAATTTCCTTTAAAAATAAGAAATTTGTGAAAAATTTCCTATAAAAATAAGAAATTTTTCAAAATTTTTTTGAAAAATTTCCTAAAAAAAATAGAAATTTTTTAAAAATTTCCAAAATATGAGAAATTTTTGAAAAATTTCCTAAAAAATAAAAAATTTTTGAAAATTTTCCTAAAAAAATAAGAAATTTTTTTGAAAAAACTCCTATAAAAATAAGGAATTTTTGAAAAATTTCTAAAAAAATACAAAATTTTTGAAAAATTTCCTACAAAAATAAGACATCTTTGAAAATTTTCTTATAAAAATAAGAAATTTTTGAAAAATTTACTATAAAAAAAAGACATTTTTGAAAAATTTCCTAAAAAAATGAGAAATCTTTGACTAATTTCCTTAAAAAAAAATAAAATTTTGAGAAATTTCCTATCAAAAAAAGAGAAATTTTAAAAAAAAATCCTATGAGAATAAGAAATTTTTGAAAAATTTCCTATAAAAATAAGAAATTTATGAAAAGTTTCCTATAAAAATAAAATTTTTTTTGAAAAATTTCCTAAAAAAATTAGAAATTTTTGAAAAATTTCCTAAAAAAATAAAAAATTTTTGAAAAAACTTCCTATAAAAATAAGGAATTTTTGAAAAATTTCCTAAAAAAAAAATTTTGAAAAATTTCCTATAAAACTAAGAAATTTTTAAAAAATTTCTTATCAAAATAAGAAATTTTTGAAAAATTTACTATAAATATAAGAAATTTTTGAAAAATTTCCTAAAAAAATGAGAAATTTTTTAATAAAATTTTGAGAAATTTTTAAAAATTTTCTTTAAAAATGAAAAATTTTTTAAAATTTCCTATACAAATAAGAAACTTTGAAAAAATTTTTCAAAATTTCAAATAAAAATAAGAAATTTTTGGAAAATTTCCCATAAAAATAAAAACTTTTGAAAAATTTCCTATAAAAATAAGAATTTTTTTAAAAATTTCCTATAAATATAATATTATATATTTATAGGAAATTTTTAAAAATTTCCTATAAAAATAAAAAAATAAAAATTTCCTATAAAAATAAGAAATTTTTTAAAAAATATATATTTATAGGAAATTAAAAAAAAATCTTAGTTTTATAGGAAATTTTTCAAAAATTTCTTATTTTTATAGGAAAATTTTAAAAAATTTCTTATTTTTATAGGAAATTTTTCAAAATTTTCTTATTTTTATAAGAAATTTTTCAAAAATTTCTTTTTTTTTATTTTTATATTTTGATAGTAAATTTTTCAAAAATTTCTTATTTTGATAGGAAATTTTTCAAAAATTTCTTATTTGTATAGGAAATTTTTCCAAAATTTTTTATTTTTATAGGAAATTTTTCCAAAATTTTTTATTTTTATAGGAAATTAAAAAAAAAAATATTTTTATAGAAAATTTTTTAAATTTCTTTTTATTTTAATAGGAAATATTTCAAAAATTTCCTATTTTGATAAGAAATTTTTCAAAAATGTTCCAATTTTTAAAGGAGAATTTTTCAAAAATTTTCTGTTTTTATAAGAACCTTTTCAAAAATTTCTTATTTTTGTAAGAATTTTTTCAAAATTTTCTGATTTTCTTATTTTTTTTGAGAAATTTAAAAAAAAAATCATATTTTTTAAGAAAGTTTTCAAAAACTTCTTATTTTTAAGAAAGTTCTCAAAAATTTCTTATTTTTATAGGTAAATTTAAAAAAATTCTTATTTTTAAAGAAAATTGTTCAAAAATTTCTTATTTTTATAGGAATTTTTTTTAAATTTCTTATTTTTGTATGTAATTCTTGAAAAAATTCCTAATGTTTTCAAGCATTTTTATCTAGAAATCGATTTCTTACAAAAAACTAGTTTTACAATTTTTATAAAAAAAAAATTATTTCAATAATATTCATAAATATTACAAAGCTTTTATTTTAGCACTATTTAGTCGTATATATGGACGTCTTCAATATAATACAAAAGATATTGAGTCTTTAAAATAAATATTATAAAATACATTTAAGTAGAAAAAAAAGTAGGAATGAAAATAGAAAGTTCTAAGTAATAGATCGGCGGAAAAGGAAATGTTAGTAAATTCAAAAAGAAAATCCCACAACTCGAATTAATTTCAAAACATCATCGTAAACCCTAGATCATTGTTCGGCGCCAAATTTCTTAATATCCAACAAATCGCAGGAATATTTAAAGAATCTTTCACATTTCTCACGATTCAAGGCCACTGGGTGGATGGGACCTTTACGGCAATTGCTTAAATAAAGACCACCTTGACCCTCAATACGTGGTGAAATGGCAGCATAAACGGGTGTGCGGGAACCTTGTTCGGGTGTTTTGAATACCAGTTTTTTGAAAAATGGTACGGAGGTGGTGGCAGAATGCTCAAAGAGATCAGTGTCTACAATGCCGGGATGAATGGCGATAACTTGTACATTGGCATTTTCCTCGTCCAAAAGCGTTTGTAAGTGGCGGGTGGAGAGGATTTGAGCCAATTTCGATTGACTGTAGGCAGCACCAGGATAATAGTATTTTCTGTAAGAGTTAAGAATTTTAAATAAATTTTTGTTTTTTATTTTTCCTTCACCTAAAAAAAAAACACTTACTCTCCATTAATGTCATCGTAGTTAATGCGTCCCAGCAAATGGGCACATGACGAAATATTAACAATGCGGGAACGTTGATTTTCTTTAGTAGCAGCCTTCAATTGGGGCATTAGTAAATGTTGGAGTAAAAAGTGTCCCAAATAGTTGATGGCAAAATGAGATTCAAAACCTTCGTCGGATAGTTTGTAGGGGGCGAACATAATGCCAGCTGGAAAGAGAGACAATAAAATTATATAGGATTTGTTTCAGAATCCAAATTTATAAGAATCGGGATCTACTAAGACTATGTCAAGAGTTTGTGTCTTCGTCTATGACTTAGTCTACATCTACATCTTTGTCTTTAAGCTTGATTTTCTGAAATATCTGTCTGAAGATTAACACCAAGAAATTGTGCTACTTTCACTGGATGGATTGACAAATCCTATATTCCCACGGTTGTCGCTTCTTTGTGCAGGAACAACTCGAAAGTCTTAGGATTCCGGCCAAGGAATGCCATTTTTGTGATATTAGCAATGATATCGGAGATAAAACAACTACAAGTCCTTAGGTTTTCTGGGCAGTTGAAAATGTGGTTGGCATTAGTTTGGGACAGCACCTATGCATTTCAAAAGATCTGATGCTATCAGTTTCTCTTCTTTCGATAAGAGTGGCTTGCGGTCTCCTAGTACAAAATTCAAGTGAAAACCTTTGTTTGAAAGACCTTTGTTTTCTAATAAAGATGGTGTTTAGTGGAGTTTTACAGGCGGCCTTCTTAAGGCAGCATTGAATATTTAACTTGACGAGCATCGCTGATCTTACCGGTGCCGCATAAATTACCAATCATCGATTTCTTTGTTTATTCTCCAAAAGTTGTAGTTTCGGACATCGATACTTCTTTTCGTATCATCTTCATAATAATCGCCATTATCTACAGTCCAGCACCATAAGTGGATGAAGGAGTTTATAGAGGTAGAATTTAAGCAGAAGTAGCGACTAATTGTTGACACAATGGACCGGATAATTTCCTGGAAGGTAGACCTAGCAGGGCCTCTGCTAATTCAAATTCTACGCCAGAATTTTCCGAAATCAATGTCGAGACGAGCTAATGGTCAGCTGAGGTAAAGTAGGACTTTGAGTATATTTGGTATGTAACATGATTCCTCGTTTGAATCTCTAATGTATTAAAATCATGATCTACCCATGAACTCTGATCTCCAGAAGGACTCTGCTAATCGCCATCACCTTAACTAGATTAGGGAGTTTAGATTGCTAGAATTTAGGCAGAAGTAGCAACTTATTCGATTTCATAATGGACTGCAGGATTTCCTGGAAGGTAGACCTTCGACAGGTCAGGTAATTCTAATACCAATTATTTGCAGGGCTAATTAAAGAAGGTAAAGGTCTGAAGCGGTTCTGGTGTATTTTCTTCTGGTTGATAAACGTACGGTATTCAGAGACGATAAAATCGTGGGATCGTTCAAATTTAACGATTATGGGTAAGAGGTCTGATGCAAGAAACACGACAGCCTACCTAGTTACACATTTCATTAGAACAGAACTTGCAAGTAACGTTGAAATGGTTGGGTCTTTCTAGTCTAACTAATATGGGAAAGTGATCTGATGCAAGAGACACAAAATTGTTAAAGGTTACGCAGTTTACAACACAAGGACTAGCAATAGTTATGATAGATGACTTGGCGTTCCCACGGCAGTCGCTTCTTCGTACCGGAACGACTCGAAATTCTTAGGATTCCGACCAAGGACTATCACTTCTACGATATGACTAATAATATCGCAGTTACAACAACAACATAGATGACTAGGCGTAATTATATACAGTCTTATAGGAGGCATCATAATTTAGAGTGGAGAAGTTAAAGGTCTAAAGCCGCTCTGTCTGTTTTCTTTTGGTTGATAATCGTACAGTATTCAGAGACGATAACATCTTTGGATCGTTCCAATTTAAAGATTATGAGTAAGAGGTCTGAGGTCTCATACATATCGTTGTTGTTGTTGTAACTGCGGTATAATTGGTAAAATCGCAGAAGTGGAAGTCCTTGGTCGGAGTTCTAAGATTTCCGAGTCGTTCCGGTACGAAGAACCGACTGCCGCGGGAACGGCAGCGGATACATCGACATGGCTGGTTACATACATCATCTGATGTATCATCATTTACAGTGCAAAATGAGGACGCTCTATTTGTTTTACCAATAAAATAAAACTGTGGACTTCGTGAGTGGCAAAAGAACAAATTAGCAATAACATTTTCTTCAGGATCAATTCAGAGGCATTGCAGCTCTGCATCTTCAGCGTCCGTCTTAGTCCATACTTTGTTTGTCTGTCTCTTGGTCTATATCTAAGCTTTGAGTACTTACCATTATTGATCAAAATATCAATTTTATTGAATTTGCTTTTAACTTTTTGGGCAAATTCTCTGACCGACTTCAAGCTTCCCACATCCAATTCTTCACAGATTAATTTTCCACCGCTCGATTCTAAATCCACTAAAGATTTAACAGCCTTTTCAGCAGATTTGGGATCACGAACACCTAAAAAATCAAACACAAAAATTTAGTGGGTTATGATGTCAAAAAGTAAAGCATATGCTAAGGCTGTTATAGAAATATTTAAAATTTGTCTTTACTGATCGAAATTAGTATTCCAAGCGCAAGCTCTAGAATTGAACGTGTCACAAATTTAGAACAAAGACATTGCTACCAAGCTGTAAAATGCCTTAAAGCCAGTGGATTTAGTTCATAAAATTTAAGAATTTTTAAATTTAAAACTAAATAAACGATCATTTAATGCAACAATGTAGCATTAAATGATCGTTTTTTTCAACAAACGTTATTTTATTAGTTAAGTATTTTTACTAACCCATTACTACCGTCATATCACAGGCTAATAATTTTTCCACTATTCTCAAGCCAATGCCACGATTTCCACCGGTAATGACCACAATGCGACCAGGTTGTTTATAGAGATCTAAAAAATCAAGACAAAATTAAAATTCCATATTTTAAATTTTAGTGTAAAGAACTTACCGACTCTATCGCATGATCTTAGTTTAAAATCTTCAAACAAACCGAGTATACCCATGTACTGGAAACGAAATTCCATTTTCCATTCATACCAGTTTTTGGGTACTTCCTTGGAGGTTTTGGCACACCAAAAGGTACAAAATAATAAAGCCACAATGGCAATGACCAATAGTGTTCCGATCATAGTATTTGGTTTTTATGAAAAGGAGGGAGTAGAGTTAAACTGAAAAGAAATATTAAGAAAAATAGTCAATTAGTAAAGTAAAGACTTGTGAGAGGAAGTCGTTGAGATCAACGGGTTAGGATCACGATTAAGAAAAGTTTAGGGGTGGGGACGTGTAAGTAGAAATAATAAAATTAAACCAATGAAACCAAAGAAAACTACCAAGTAATCTGAAAATACAATTTCATTTGCTATTTCTGAGTCTCCAATGCCAGGCCTTGATATCGACCCTACAACTACACCAGCTATTCTACTGTCTTCTTCACTTGTACATTAGAAGTTTCAAGGGATTTGATTGATCATGTAGACTTTTTCCTATGTAAAACATTTCACTGATATTCATCAGCTATTCAACTGCCTCTTAAACTTTTCCTTACTTCTTAGTTGAAAGACCCAAGGGATTTGAGTGATCATGTAGACTTGATCACTGACATTTGCTGTACATTATCTGTCATTGTAAAAGACATCAATTCTTATATGCATTTTATTATTCATATTTATAAGAAAAATTACTATTTTCAATTCAAATTTTTATTTAAATTGTCACAATTCCATCAGCTGTTTAATCATCTGTCAGATTTTATATTTTTAGGCTGGCAACATCAATACGATTATGGTCATACATTCCAACTTGGAAGTGCTAGAATAACTTGTAATTCCTAATACCGAAAAAGAATTTAGTTCTTTCAATTCAACTGAGTTGAGTTGTAAACCGTTGATTTCGTTTTGATTTCTCTATCTTCTCCAGTTTTTTAAGGCGTATTGAGTATGTCCTTATTATGGTTTTCAATTTTAACCATAGTTCGAAAAAAAACAGTACCTTATTAGATTGTACTGAACTTACGCACACACAAAAGTTATTTATTTTTTAGGTACCTAACTAAGTCGGAAACAAAGTTAGGTACACAAAGACACAATAAAAAAAGAACGGTACGTTAAAATAAGGTACCGCTCTTTAAGATTTTAGAGTATTTTTTAGTTAACTTTAGAGTACTTTAAAGTACTAAGTTACGAATCTTTAGATAACTCACTTGTAGCTGCTTTCGTAATATTTTGACGAAGTTTTGTTCTTGTGCATTCATAAATAACTCGTATATTTTAGTAAAAAATACCCAACAGTTCCATGATGACAAAATGAGCAGCGATTTAAAAATGTACTTTTTGGTTAATAAATTACTTCGTAATATGGAAGTGCTGGCTCATTGCTGAGGTAAAAGCGATTATTAACCTACTCTAATCAGAAGTTTATCTTGAAATCTTCAGACATTTTACCAACTGGGAAACAGTCCATCAATTTGGAACTGTTGGGAAATTCTTAAACATGCATATACACGCATAGCATGTCAATTGTGTTTGTATTGGTAACACAATTTTTTATGATATACACACAAATATAAGAAAGTGTTGCCAGGTTAGGGTTTTACATCCTAAACGATAGAATAATTTTTATTTGTTCGATAGCGTTATAAATTTATAGTTTACACTAACGTATATGGAGTAAAATGTAGTTGCAATTAATAAATATATTTTATGTTTTTACTACTATTAAAAACAATTTTTAAACACATAAAAGTAGTATCGTCAAATATGGGATGTTTTTGAAATTGCGTAACACAACTAAACTCAATGAAATCTAGAAATCAACTTTGTTGCCGATTTCTCCAATTTTGTAGCAAAAGTTAGAAATTAATATATTCATAAACTATTTAAATATCCCGTAAACCGCCTTTAAAAATAATTAAAAAAGCAGTTAGACAAAATTTAATATTCACTTTTGGCAATACTGTTATTCTAATTGTTGACAGCCTCATAAGAGTTCGTTAAAGTTAAGGTACGGAGTACGTTAAGGTACTCAACAAAGTACGTTATTTTTAGAGTACTTCGTGAAAGTTCGTTATGATAAAGGTTGTGTATTTTAACAGGTTCTCTAAAATTTTAAGGTACCTATACTTAAATTGAACACTTTGTTACGTATGTGACTTTGTACCGAACTTGCCTAGGTACAGTACGGTACCTTAAAATACAGTATTTTAGAGTATTTTTTCGAACTATGATTTTAACACCTTAACTCTTCTATTGATTAGAAAATTTTATAAAAATTTATATAATTTTTATAGCCGATATATCTGTTACATGACTTTAGAAATTTGATCCAAAGATGAATTAGGAAAATATATAATACTTTGTTGATGCCCTTTGTTCCACCAGGAATTAAAGGACTAAATATATATAATACTTTTAGATCGGTCGCAGTATTTTTGTTAGTTTATTTAGGACCAGCACTCAGGGTATGACCCCTACTTATGCTATGCATTGTGTTGAAACTAGGTCTGCTGAGCGTTTAAGTATACAACACGGAGTCTTACGTGCAATAATGACGACTATATTCGCACAACCGCTTTAAGAGATGTTTTCAAGATCGCGATTTAGTAATTCATTCATGTTTCGTCTCATGGTGTTAATCTGTAAAAGACTGGGTCTATGAATAGCATATGCTACTATCATCTGCAAAAGAGTAGATATGATTAGAAGTTTGACATAGAAGGACGTTAATGAATATAAGAAATAGGGTGGAAGAAAGAACACAGCCTTGAGATACGCCTGAATTGATCTCGATGAGATCCCATCTGTAACAACTCTCTAAGGAAGCTCGATATAAATCGACAGAAGTTGTTACCAACACCAAAAGCAACAAGTTTTGATAGAAGTGTACCATGCCACACTCTCTGAGGGCAATTTGTTGTTCCATTAAATCATCCTCGAGCCAGTTTAACAGAGGAAAAAGTGCATGTAATCATTAATGCAAAAGATCCAAAAATTTCAACGAAAGAGTCTCATTTTGAAGAGCCAGATAGGGTGACACCATGATAATTGATATGGTTAGTCAGCATATGTTTAAAATCGTCAAACATACAGTGAATTTTGGTATTTTTGGTGCTTAACGGCTAGGGCTACCTCTGCCCGTCCGCCAAATCTGACATGATATTGATAGTTCATCTCTTCCACCAGCTGCAAGGAAAATAACCTTAAGGATGTGAAGTTCTCCGTGGACAAGGTATCCTTCGACAAATTAAAGTCGATTAAAGTCGTTGTCAATTTCTAACTTAAACAGGTTTAGGTATTCAAAGCATGGGGATCTAAAGAAGCTGCAGTTAAACCTACACCACTGTGATGCGACTTCGACCGAAACGACAAGGCCGCTTGTCGACTCTAGTGTAGATGTGGCCATGAAACACGAACCTTGGTTTCGCGAGAACAAGGTTCATGGACTCAAGGTCACAGGCTACGCTTTATTTGTTTCCGACAAGGATGATAAGGTGAGTACCTGCATCCTAGCTAAGAATACACTAAACTTACGTTTACTTAGCTTGTGGAGACTTAACAGTTCTCACAAGCGAAGCCTCAGGTAAAAACACCCTCACTGTGGCTTCAGCTATCCGTATGAGGCAGAGGACCGTCGAAGTAGCGATGTTAGGAATTTGATAGATTACATGAAAAACATGGACTGCGATGCCAATGTGCATCACCACCAGTGGGTTAGCAGCAACATAAACGAGCATGGTAAGTCAGTTTTTGATTTTATTACTAACAAGCATCTTATAATCTGTAATAGGGGCAACTCGCCCACTTTCAGGAGATAGGGAGGAAGGCATAGACGGACAAATGCTAAAAACAATCTTATTGAGAACTGGAAGAACTGTTTGATTTCCTTTACGGTAAATTTTAAGAAAGTCAAGCCGGACCCTTTTATGAATCACCGTGTCTATCGGACACCAGGGTGAGCAATATCCCTCTAAAGATTTATTCTGAGGAGGAAACAGATACTGCGGTGTCAAAGCTCACAGAAAGTTATATGACTAGCTACCCACATAGCTGTAACCTTCCCGGGCAAATATAAACAGCCTATTGGTGGACGAAAGACCTCAAAAACATCGCAGGGAGGAGGATTGATCTAATTATAGAGTGAGTATAAGAGTGATCTAAAAAAGGCTAAAAAGTCAACATGGTTAAACTATTCCGAGATCATTAGAGTTGGGAAATGGGTAAATACCCAATTGGTAAATACCTGGTAAAATGGGTAATTTGGGTAAAAATGGGAAAATACCCGGGTATTTACCCAAAAACAGGGTAAAAACAATATTATACGAAATTTGGTGAATAAGTCCATTGTAGATCAAAAATTACTAAAATATCAGATAGAATTCATGTCAGAAGAGCTAGTGATTCCTGAGGAGGTGGATGGTGATTCTTCAAATAAAATATCATCTACTCCATTTTTAGAGTTATTTTTACGTATGTTTTTATTTTGTAGATTCCAGTTATGAGCTATAAAGGATACCTTTCCGGCGTTTTCTGTAGTTAACCTGTTGCGCTTTTTTGAGTGAATAAAACCTTGAGTGCTGAAAGAACGTTCGGTAGCTGCCGAAGTGCATGGGGCCGTCAATATGCGAATAGCAATTCTGTATAATTCCGTTGATGCGCAAATGCTTTTCCACCAAGTAGAAGGAGATATTCCTTCTATGCAGTTTTAAACAAAATTGTTGGACCACATACCCTCTCTAGCTTTATAATTTGCAACATCCACCATCGGATTTATATTTAAATCGGACCCCATTTCGTAAATGAACTGCATCGCAATTATATATTCGGATGGAGATAGGTCGTGCCCGCAATACTTGCAAAAAACGGATTTTGTGCCACTTGATTTGAAATGCTTCCATATCTTTTCATTTTTCGGTCTTCCCATGACTAAAATTTAAATAATTCAATGTTAGTGGTGGTTGCTGGTTTCTTCACAAGTTAGTAAATTATTTCCGTTTATTTTGGAATATTAATATTTTTTATTTTTTTAAATAAAAAATTGACAATAAAATCTGTCTGTTTTACCTTTTAAAATATTTTTTAAATACCCAAAAAAAATACAAAAAAAGGTATAAACCCGGAATTTACCGGGTATTTACCCACTGTCTGGATAAATACCGGGAAGAAACCCATCTCTAGAGATCATTGATTCGGTGAATGAGCTGTCAAATTTTAGAAAAATACTGTCGAAGGACTCAACGGTAACTGGATTCACTGTTTACTCAATTTATAGCTCATCGACAACGCTGCACAACATTCTTATTTCTTCGGCGTTGTTTTGTAAAATAATAAATTTTGTTCACTTGGTATCGAGCTTTCATTAAGGTAGGGGTTATATCACCCAGTTCCAGAAAATAACACCAACTATCAGTTTTCAATTTTCCCTCGTTGAAACGGACTGGGGTATGGTATCTTAAGTCGGCCTATAGCGTATATAACCATTATTTGTTTTGTTTGCTGAAATTGCGTTTTACATAACAAGATTCTGAATTTAAACAGTTATTTTGTTAACATATTCTGAACTTGTTATGAATGAACCGGATCTGCTAAAATTCAGACTTAAAACTTTGTTTCTCGTACATTAGCCTTTCCCTCCTCACTCACGTGTTAGAATCATACTTTTTCGCCCCAAAATCTACTTCAGAAAAGTTATTTTTTTAAATAAACAAAATAAGATTTTCGCCATAATTGAAAGATCATTATTGACTTAACAAATAGTAAATCAATATTTAATTGTTTATAAAATAAAAAAAATATTGAAAAATTCTATACGTACAACTCAAGTATTTGATAGACAAATAAAAAAAGTAACAAGCGAGAGAGTAAAAATTTAAATTTTTGTCAAGATTTTGTTAACTTGTTTAAGCCTAAACATTTGATTCTTAAACGATCTAAACAAATTTTGATTTTGAATAAATTTTTATTACAAAAAAAATCTGCGTTGCTTTTTTTTTTTTTTTGTTATCAAGTGATTCTTTTCAATGGAATGGAAATAAAAAGAAATTTTGAAATTTAAACAAAATCGCTACAAAGTCAGGGCCAATAGCTTATAATTTCCAAACCAGTTTATACTTATTTTAATTCTCTATGTGTTATAAAATAAGTCTATTTTTACCATAAAAGAAACTTTAAATGTTTCTAAGTATAAAATTCTTAGTATTTCTTTCCTACCTTTTTCTTTTTCACTCCAAAATAAGTGGCCAATTGACAGCTGACTGTTAAATAGTTTTGACTATTTCAGAATCGAATGACTACTTTAAAATGACAGTTACTAAAAATTTAAGACTATATTTAATTTAATTTTTTAAATTTTCATTTTATAACTGACCTTTATTTTCATGTTTTTTTTTTCTTTCAATTTTCTAGGTTACTTGTGTCTTTAGTCATTTATGCCGAATTGTAGTTTTCTCTAGGTCCAAGTGCATTTTCATTTATCATGGTTATGTTTTTGTTTTGTTTAAAGTTTCTGAGTAATTTGTTTTTGTTTATTTGTTTAAATAATTGTTAATGTGCTAAATAGTAGATTTGTATGTATATGACTTGAATATTTACCAAAAGCTTTATTTATAGTGAAAAATATTTAAATTTTACGAGTTTTAAGTAAATTTGAATAAATGAGCCTATTTAAGATTAATTAGCATATTATTAAATTTGGAAACAATTTCCTTAATTTTAATAGAAAATTTTAAATTTTCAAAAATTTTGTTATTCGAATAGAAAATTTTTCAAAAATTTCGTATTTTTATAAGAAATTTTACAAAAATTCCTTATTTTTATAAGAAATTTTTCAAAAATTTCTTATAAAAAAACTAAGAAATTTTTGAAAAATTTCCTATAAAAATAAAAAATTTTTTAAAATTACCTATAATAATAAAATTTTTTTTATAAATTTCCTGTACAAATGGGAAATTTTTGAAAAATTTCCTATAAAAGTAAGAAATTTTTGAAAAATTTCCTATAAAAGTAAGAAAATTTTAAAAAATTTCCTAAAAAAATAAGAAATTTTTGAAATTTTTTTTATAAAAATAAGATATTTTTGAAAAATTTCCTATAAAAATAAGAAATTTCCTATAAAGGAAATGAAATTTTTGAAAATTTTTCTAAAAAAATAAGAAATTTTTGAAAAATTTCCTGTAAAAATAAGAAATTTTTAAAAAATTTCCGATAGAAATAAGACATTTTTGAAAAATTTCCGATAAAAATAAGACATTTTTGAAAAATTTCCCATCAAAAAAGGGAATTTTTTAAAAATTTACCATAAAAATAAATTTTTTTTAAACATTTCCTATTTGCCTATAAAAATAAGAAATTTTTAAAAAAATTTCCTATAAAAATAAGAAATTTTAAAAAAAATTTCCTATAAAAATAAGAAATTTTTGAAAAATTTCCTATGAAAATAAGAAATTCTCGAAAATTTGCCTATAAAAATAAGAAACTTTTGAAAAATTTTCTATACACATAAAAAATTTTTGAAAAATTTCCTGTAAAAATAAGAAATTTCTGAAAAATTTCCGATAAAAATAAGAAATTTTTGAAAAATTTCCGATAAAAATAAGAAATTTTTGAAAAATTTCCCATAAAAATAAGAAATTTTTTAAAATTTTTTGCAAAAATAAGAAATTTTTTAAAATTTTTTGCAAAAATAAGAAATTTTTTAAAAATTTTCTATAAAAATAGGAAATTTCGGGAAAATTTCCTTTTAAAATAAGAAATTTTTGAAAATTTTATTATAAAAATAAGAAATTTTTTAAAAATTTCCTTAAAAACACAAAATTTTTGAAAAATTTCCTATTTGCCTATAAAAATAAGAAATTTTTGAAAAATTTACCATAAAAATAAGAAATTTTTGAAAAATTTACCATAAAAATAAGAAATTTTTGAAAAATTTCCCATAAAAATAATAAATTTTTGAAAAATTTCCTATAAAAATAAGAAATTTTTGAAAAATTTCCTATAAAAATAAGAAATTTTTGAAAAATTTCCTATAAAAATAAGAAATTTTTTAAAACTGTCCCATAAAAATAAAAAAATTTTAAAAAATTTCCTATAAAACTAAGAAATTTTTGAAAGATCTCCTATAAAAATAAGAATTTTTTGAAAATTTTTGTGTAAAAATAGGAAATTTTGGAAAAATTTCCTATATAAATAGGAAATTTTTTTAAAATTTCCTATAGAAATTAGAAATTTTTGAAAATTTTCCTATAAAAATAAGAAATTTGTAAATTTCCCATAAAAATAAGAAGTTTTTTTAAAAATGTCCCATAAAAATAAGAAATTTTTGAAAATTTCCCATAAAAATAAGAAATTTTTGAAAAATTTCCTATAAAAATAAGAAATTTTTGAAAAATTTTTTATAAAAATAAGAAAAAGAAATTTAAAGAAAAAATTGAAAATTTTCCATAGAAATAACAAATTTTTAAAAATTTTCCTATAAAAATAAGAAGTTTTAAAAATTTTTCTGTAGGATTTTTTTTTAATTTCTTATTTTTATAGGAAATTGTAAAAATTTTTCTATAGGAAATTCTTCAAAAATTTTATATTTTTATAAGAATTATTTTTTTTTTATTTTGATTGAAAATTTTTCAAAAATTTCCTATTTTTATAGGAAATTTTTCAAAAATTTCTTATTCTTAGAGGAAATTTTTAAAAATTTCTTATTTTTAGAGGAAATTTTTAAAAATTTCTTATTTTTAGAGGAAATTTTTAAAAAATTCTTATTTTTAAAGGAAATTTTTCAAAGATTTCTTATTTTTAAAGGAAATTTTTCAAAAATTTCTTATTTTTAAAGGAAAGTTTTACAAAATTTCTTATTTTTAAAGGAAATTTTTCAAAAATTTCTTATTTTTGAATGAAATTTTTCAAAAATTTTTAAAAAATTTCTTATTTTTTAAGGGAATTTTTTCAAAAATTTCTTATTTTTAAAGGAAATTTTTATAGGAAATTTTTCAAAAATTTCTTACTTTTATAGGAAATTTTCCAAAAATTTCTTATTTTTTTAGGAAATTTTCCAAAAATTTCTTACTTTTATAGGAAATTTTCCAATAATTTCTTACTTTTATAGAAAATTTTCCAAAAACTTCTTACTTTTATAGCTAATTTTTCAAAAATTTTGTTATTTTTATAGGAAATTTTTCAAAAATTTCATACTTTTATAGGAAATTTTTCAAAAAGTACTATATAAGAGCTAAGATCATGTTATTTCTATAAATATGATCATGGTATTTCTATCAAACTCCCTTTGTTTTTTATGATTCTCTCGAAGTTGCGGTTAAATCCACTGTGAATCCATCTTGCCTTAATAGCATTTCTGTAAGTTTTTATAATGAAGCACTTTTTGTAATTAAAGTACTTTTATAAATAGAAAACTTTGCGTAAGATCATCAAAAAAGGTTACGCACTTTAGGGTAATGTTGCTAATCCATAATAAAATGTTAAGTAATTGCGTATGTTACCAATTTTGGAAACATTTTGATAACGGAAATTGTCAGTACTTAAAAAAGTTACTGTTAAGTGGTTATAAGTACATAAGTAAGGTATACATTTTTTTCATATGTCGGTAATAAATTAACAAAAAATTATAAACCATTTCCCAAGGGAAATGGTAGGTTAGAGATAAGAATTCTAATCTCTAGGGTATTACTAACATTTCAAAGTCCAAATTATTGATATGTTTTGAACGCAAACACATAATAAGAGGAGTATTTTAGTAAAAATAATTTGTTTTTAAAATTGCCTTTCATTCGATGTTCCGGATATTTTAGTTTGAAATTATCCAAGTTGTACTTTTTAATAACATTTATGCAAATCTTTGAAAGATAAATAGTTACATAAAACCAAAATTTTGAATCATAATTAGAATTTGGCGTCGGTTTTACGAAGAATGGAATATAATAAACAAAAATTATGTAAAATTTGTTTTAATACTGTCTCCTTTCTGCAGAGCTGTTATCATTAATTTAAATTATTAGACTATGTCATAATTTTAATCAATATTCCGGTTTGTATATCAAGTTCTTACATTTAAAGTAAGCCGAGGCTTTGTCTACTTTTATTATACTTATTAATGAACCCTTTCTTTTTTGATGTTCTTTGGAGCTTAAAATAAAGAAAAGTTTATCTTAAGAATTTAAATTTAATGCCATTTGGAGATTACAAGCATTTGATCCACTTTGTGTTGAAATTCCCTTCGGAATTGCATTTTCATTTCTGTGACTGTAATTATTCAAATTATTCTTTACTTTACTTAAATGGCCTAAATTTACAACCTATAAAGGTCAAAGGCTGGGCATATTTTATAATTCAATACGCCTTGATCTTGTGCCCATATTCTCCACTTTTGTAGGCCAAGCTTTGAAAGAACTTACAATAACGGTTGTTAACGTAGTTCCCCGGGTGATAGCACGAGTATCAACAGTTGAGATATATGATAACCGTGATAAGTCTGGGCCTACCAAGTTAAGACCAATCAGAACCGGTGCTTTGTATTAAACATCCCCTACATCACCCTATTTTTTATGTCTACAAATTAAGCTCGCAGACTACAATTTTTTCTCAAACTCAAAAAATGGGGCTTTATAGGAGAACGATAATTATGGGTAAGTTTCAGAAATTGTTGAGCAAGGGCAATACTTTGAAGACTAACAATATTTTCAGGTTGTAATTTTATAAAGCCTAAGTGATTTGATCTCTTTCTCCGAAACTGGTAGCTTACGTTAGACTTCTAGGTCTTTAAATACAAGAGTTTTAGACTTTCGAAGAAGAGATATATTCTCAGAATCATTGAGATATTTGATAAAGTCGATCGGAACTGCCGAGCTTAAAGTATCTTTGAGAGTTTTAAGCTCAGATAGACATTTCTGAAAAACAGGATGTCCCGTTTGTGATCGCCTAATAATCCACCGACACCTAAAAGATCTTATGCTACAGGTTAGACTGGTCCAAAAGTCGTTGTCAAAGACAGTGAAAACCATAAGAACAAATGGAGTATCATTGAAATCGCAATGCCTTTTGCGTATTTCCAAGTCTTCATGAATATTTCGGATATGTCAACACTTATAACACCTGTCGCAATAAAGGAATTTCCAGGTCGAATTAAACAAATTTTTGCGGGAACATGGGTTCTGTTGAATGATCTCGTGAAGATCTGAGGAAAGTGGGCTCATTCTGTTGAAACCACGTGTTTGAAGAGCATGATAGATGCGATTTTGCGATTTCCAGGAAATCAGTTCTAAATATAAGGAACTTTACTTTTTTTAAACTTTATAAATAATCGCTGAAAGTCGCGAATTTTCACGTAAACTGCTTTTAACGAGTTCAATGTTTTCGGGAGTTCTTTTAGATCGACTGGGTCATAGAGGTGAGATATTCAAAGCCGAAGCAGTTGCGGGAAACTCTGCACCCACGAATGAATTAAATTTACACTAGGTCCATCAAACTTTGAACGGAATGACAACGAGCAATTATGTAAAAATATCTCCACAGAGAACGCGCGATGCTTACTCGACTGCGACGTCGTGACTGTAAAATTTTTTCTCTGAAACATCGTCCTAGTGTGAGTTGTGTTTCACTATTCGATCGCTATTACAATATTATGAGCTCAAACGATGTTAGGCATCTTCTTCCTAAAGATCGTAGTCTTTCTTAGCACAAGCAATTCAATCAGCGTTTATTCCTTTGTAGTCGATTCGACAGTACATTTACAACCTGTTAAAGTCAAAGACCGAGCATATTTAAGGATTCTATGCGCTTCGATCTTGTGCGCGTCTTCTGCAATTTCGTAGGCTTTAAAAGATTTTCCTCTACTTGGTCTTCCTTCGAAGCTTCGGACGTCCTCTTTTTCGAGTTCCCTCGGGATAATTTTCTAACACTTTTCTTCTTCTTCCGTTATTCTCGATTCCCAGTGGAGCACAGGGCTTCTTTCAGGAGTATTTTCATCCATACGCATGACAGTTGCTGTTGTTTAGGGGCTGTCATACCCCGTAACAAGAGTCATACTCCCTCCCACCCAGGAGCGTTACGTAATATGTAAACAGCCCCTTAATGCGATTTTTTATGTCGATATCAGCGTATAACTCATACAGCTTATGGTTAGTTCGATGTCGATATTCATTGTTGACGCAGACCGGTCCAAAGATTTTTCGTTGAATCTTCCTCTCAAAAACTTCAAGAATAGCTTCATATAGTAGCACCATATAATAACACCGGCAGTATATGCGTTTTATAGAGCGTAATTTAAGTTCTTAGATGCCTTTATTCCTTAGATGCCTGCTTAGGCCAAAATTGCATCGGCTGGCGAGTATGATTCTACGTTTGATTTCGACACTTATTTGATCCAATTCTAGTGGATTGTCAGCTTGTAGAAACCATCAGTTTTGCTTTTGATTCATTAACAGCTGACTCATTTTCATTGATTCCTTCTCAATACTTGAAAAGACGTCACCTAGCGCAATATGAGTCCCAGGTTATCAATGTCATCGGCAAACGTGAAAAGCATGTGTTTTCTGTTGAAAATTGTACCAGTTGCATAAACTGCTGCATCTCTATAATTGGCACATACAGTTTTATCTCCTTTTCTGTGCACTAATTTTTAGTGAACACTGAGACTCGGGCATACGTTCTTCTAACTATATGGTTTTTATCAACTCATCACCTCCGGCCTTGAAAAGTTCTGCTGGCAAACCATCGGTACCCTCAGCTTTATTATTTTTCAGTCGATTTGCTGCAAATCTAACCTTATTATGGTTGGGTGGTGGACATATAACGCCGTCATTATTGATTTGCTCAGGCATGTCATCTTGGTCGCTTAAATTTGATACCAGCAATTTGCAAAAGTGCTCCTCCATAGTTTCAGTGCGCTTTCTGTATCTGTCATCATGGTTCCTTGGTCGTCCTTACAGGAGAAGATACAAATGTCAAAACCATCTATTTGGTGTTTAACTTTTTGGTGGAGTTTACGCACTTCGTTTCGACTCTTATACATCTCAATTTCTTCAAACAAACGTCTTTCCATTTCGTTTATTTTTTCTTCTGAATAGGCGTTTTTCTTCATTCTTTTTCTCTCGATATCTTTCTACGGTTCGACGCGTAACTTCTGATTGCAAAGTTGCCCTGTAGGCTTAATTTTTCTCGGAAGTGCCATTGTGGCACTCCTCGTCATACCAAGAGTTTTTAGGGGGCGGATTTTTGGAACCCTAGTACGGATTTAGCAGCTGCTTTCATGGAATTGGCAATGTTTTTCCATTGCGTGTAAATGTCGTTTGAATTAGAAACGTTTTCTCTGTTTGATATATCGTCGGCCTATATCTAAAATGGCTTATCTGCAAAATACTGATTTTTCAGGAGAAGCAAAAAACTCTTTAATTTTTTAATTAGTGAGTTTTTAACAAAGTGATCTTTGTGCTGATGTATGTAACGCATAGACCCACCTTTTAGTATACCAATAGGCTTAGAATAACTTTCTGAGTCTATTTAGCGATGTCCGTCCGTCCGTCTGGCTGGCTGAACCCCCCCCATGTAAACCTTGTAATCAAACTGCAGGTCGCAATTCTAAATATAATTTGATGAAATTTGGCACAGATCATTTTATTGATAATGGGACCATGGCTATTGAAATTGGACAAAATCGGTCCATTATTTATGGTACCTCCCCTAGGTCACACTTCCCGGAGTTGATATATTGGCAACAAATATCAATATTTTTTCATGAAAAAAATCCCTGTACTAAATTTCGTTGAAATCGGTCCACATTTGACCATAGCTCCCATACAAACTCTTCTTTAAAAACGCACTAAATGAGACAAGAATCTTTAAAACGCTCGTAAATCTAAAGATAATTAGAATTTTGAGTTTATTTTTTGCATACATAAGTTTTGTAACAACTGTCTTCAATTTGCCGAATTTCGAGATAATCGGTCCACATTTGACCCTAGCTCTCATATAAGTCCAAATGACGGAAACGTAAGTACCTATATCATATAAGTTTTGAGAAAATGTTTGTATGATGTCAAAATTTAGCAAATATTTGTCTTTATACAGGAAAAATAACACCTTTGACCTTAGCGGTGAAGGGTATCGTATGGTCGGTCTTGACCGACTATAGCACTTTCTTACTTGTTTACAATATGATTGGTAGACTCCTTCTCATTTTCTGGAAGTGTATGGTATCAAAATCTCAATTTCTTAAATCTGCAGATAAGCCATTTTAGATATAGGCCGACGATATGTAATTTTTAATTGATATGTAAAATTGATGTTGTCGCCGCTGGGATACGAACCCAGAGTACACCAACTTTCGTCACACTTTCCTTGTGTTAAGACGAGGTCAATTCGATTCCTTTACATTTAAACTTGCCCTATTCTTCTATAGTATAAAAGTTTCATTTTCGAAACTAAGAGATTTCAAAGAAGTATCAAATTCTCTTCCTTCACTCTCATTAATCACAAAGCCCACAACAACAATTAACACACATTCACAACCCACAAGAGAACTATACCTAAATCATTCATATTTCGCCGTTTTTTGTGTGCTTTTGTTGCTCTGTGTTCCAATTGATAAAAAGCTAAAAACGTTAAATCTAAGATGTTTTTTGTTTCTACTGATCGAAAAGAAATGCAGAAGAACATTCAAAATCAAATTCAACTAATGCCGATAAGATGGACAGACAGACAAACTGACAGAGACACACAAAAACCCACATTAAGACAATTTAGGAATGGAAAAAAAACTTTCTTTTTTGATTTTATTTATTGTTTTTTTGTCTATAATTCGGTTTCTTTTAATTTCTTTACGTGTTAACTTTAACAAAATGAATGAAGAAGGTTTGGTGCGTCAACAAAAGATGTTCGTTTAACTTTTTTGCTTTTTGGGAAATTCTTAATAAATCTTTTTGTTTCTAAATTATCGAAATAATAACTCACCTTTCACGTCTTTAATGATTATTTATAATTTGGCTTAAGTTAAATTTTATTTTTGCAACATTAATTCGATTTCGTTGATTTATTTGGACCGCGTTTTTATTTACAATTTGTTGCTTTTAATTTTATATATTTTTTAATTGTTAAAATAAAAAATGTTATCACTAAAGTCGCGTCAAAAAACCTTAAGCAACTGTTCACTCGACGTTCCGTTTAACAACTAAATTGCAGCTGATTAGCTTCTTACTAAATTATTGAAGATGTTACCATGTGTAAGGTTGCCACATGGTAAGTAAAAAATATACCGGAAACAAATTAGGAATTACTTTTTATACTCACCACTAAACAGAGTGGTGGGTATTTTGAGATTCTCATTCCATTTGTAATTTCTTTAATATTGGCCCAGAAACCAAAATTTATGTATATTCTGAATCTTTATGAAATTCTAAGATAGAGGAATGTCCGCCTGACTGTCGGTCGGTCTGTCAGTTTGTCTGTTATCGGCACTAAAGGGCCTGAACGAAAGGAGTTACTTACTTACTTACTTAAATGGCCTATTATAACAACCTGTTTAGGTCAAAGGCCGAGCATATTTTAGAATTCCATGCGTTTCTATCTTGTGCGCATATTCTCCTATTTCTTATGCCAAGTTTTGAAAGATTTTCTTCTACTTGGTCTTTCCATCGAAGTTTTGGGCGCCCTCTTCTACGAGTTCCCTCAGGATCATTATCAAACACTTTTCTTGCTGGTGCTTAATGCGTTTTACTATGTCTATGTCAGCGTATAACTCATACTGCTCATGATTCATTCGATGTCGATACTCATTGTTGACGCAGACTGGTCCAAATATTTTTCGTAGGATTTTCCTCTCAAACACTCCAAGGATAGCTTCATCTGCCTGTGCAAGTACCCATGATTCTGCACCATACAGTAACACGGGTAGTATAAGCGTTTTATAGAGCGTAATTTTAGTTCTAACGGAGAGGACTTTATTTCTTAGCTGTTTGCTTAGGCCAAAATAGCATCTATTGGCAAGTATTATTCTACGTTTAATTTCAAAGCTTATATCATTGTTGATGTTCACAGCGGTACCAAGGTATACAAATTCTTTTACAACTTCGAAGCTATAGTTTTCTACGGGCACATGTGATCCAATTCTAGTGGTCTGTCTGCCTGAAGAAGAAACGAAAGGAGTTAGGTCACTGAAATTTGGCAAAAATATTCATTATTTCTTGGAAAATTGTGGTATTGTAATTGGGCGAAATCGGTACACATTTGACCACAGCTCCCGTATAACCTCGTCTAGGCAAATCGTTCATTTGCTAATAATGACGTTCATTTGCTAATAAATGACAAATTACAATAAGTACTAGGCAGCATATAAAATTTCATCGAAATCGGTTCACATTTAACTATAACTCGCATACAAAACACTTACGGAAATGGCCAAAATGCCACCTAACATACACCTAAATGCCAATAAATGATAAACTGTAATAGTTATGGCCACTAAATTTAGCATAAAGAATTTGTATGTCAATACAAGACAGTGTGTAATATTTTGTCACAATCGGTCACCACTTGACTATAGCTCCGATATGAAAACTTATGAAAACACAAAAATACCAAAAAGAAAGTCCGTCTATCCATCAAATGAAAGCGCGATAGTGCCTTAACGAAAAGAGCTAGAGCGATAAAATTTTACAAATGTATTTTTGATACACTAAAAAAGTTGTGTGTTGAAAATGGACGAAATCGGTTTACATTTAGTTAGAGCTCCCATTTAATCCCGCCCCGGGAATCACATTAATGCTGATAAATTATAATTAATTGTAATAGCTAAGTTTTATGCAACTTTTGGTCAGTATATCAAATTTTATAAGAATCGGTCTATATATGACCATAGCTTTCATATTAAAAACTCTCCCGAAAATAACTAAAATGCCACAAACGCCAGTTAAAACCTTTAAAATTATAAACTATGACATTAAATTTCGCATAAATAAGTATTAAATAAATACCAGGCAGTCTCTTAACTATAGTTCTATATATGTATCCCCTTTTTGGAGTTACATTCAGTATATTAAGAGTGCACCTACGAAATTAGATAGATGTCAATTCCAGACTTTATATATGGTGGCTGCATTAGGAACTACTAACAAATAATATAGACCTGCCGTATTATTATCGGAAAGTATTTAACAGCTTATTAACGTAAAACTATACCAGGTTATGAGAACAAATTTTGTGCAAAGTAAATACTAAGTAAACCACTTATAAACATTTATATGTTGAACTGTAAAGCTACTGCAACGGAATTAGTCCAAAGAGTTTGCTAGCAATACCAACTATCGTAACAATTTTTTTCGACTTTGGTCCACATTTTGAATACACCTTCGTAGATATGCCAGATATGCTTCCAAGTTTAACACAATTTTATGGTGGGTATATAAGACTCGGCACTGCCAATTATAAGACTCTTACTTGTTTTGTATAAGTTTTTATTAAACATTAGGAAAACCTCACTTTTTCTATAGAAAAAACATCGTGTCGCTCACTTTTCTAAATAAATAAACTTCCTGTCACTGACTTTTTCTATGGAAAAAAATCTCCTGTCGCTAACTTTTTTTTATAAAAAAAAAAACTCCTGTCGCTCACTTTTTTCTATAGAAAACTACATGTCTAAACTTAGTACATATTTCCATCTGAGCCTGATTTCTGCTTACGTTCCTACAGAAGAGAAAGGGGTGATACAAAAGAAGCTTTTTATGGCCTACTTGAGGAAGTTTACGATAGCTTCTCCAATTATGGGTGAGCCTACTGTTAAACGTTCAGTCTCGATAGTGTAACATGTGATAATAGTATGAGGTTAGTCTCCTTTGCGTCGGCTAGTAATATTGTAGTTAACAGCGACATGTGTACATCTCCGCTAGACGGACGATTTCAGTGAATTAGGTCGTATTTTAAAAATTAATTCATCTTTCTTAGACGGATGCAGGCATCTGTTTTTTCCAAAAACATCTCCCATAGGCAAATAATTAAATATTACATAAGAAAAAGCTGAGCAATTGTGATTCCCCATATTATTCTGGTTTATGTGATAACTGATGGATGATCATTAAACATCATGTCAAAGTTAGTGTATTTCAAAATTGCAAGGTGTTAAAAGAAAATGTCTCTAAAACTGATATTGCAGAAAATTAAGAAAAGGTTTGTTTATTTAAAATTTTAGATAGATATCAGCTTTATTTAAATCCTTGTTTTTAACAAATTTGAAATTGGAAAGTCCAGACTGCCAATATTTTAAAAAATTAAACATTTTATCAAAAGCAAGCAGAATTTTCAGTTAGAGAAGGGTTCTAAAATGGACAAATTGGTCTTCGAATGGTTTTCTTTTGCTAGGGCCAAGAATATTCCGTCAGTACAGACCTGAGGATGTTTACAACGCTGGCGAGGTGGTAAAATGTCTACAATTATATTTTACGTTAATATGTGCAAAGCCTTTAAAAACATCACAGCTCTGTCGGTTGGTTGTAAATTAAATAAAAAGGCTTATATGACTGGTAACATTATTTGGAAGTAGATTATTTAATTTTTAGACAATGCTGCATACCTCCCAAAGAGTCAGTGCTAACAAGTGTAATAGTACACTTTTTACCAGCTTATAGCACATCGTTTTGCCAACAGCTATTATAGGAGCTAAATTTTTATGCACATCACATTAAAAACAAATTTAGCCTATTCGGTTTTTTTTTGTTAATTTTTAAAATATTCAATTATTTGCGATTTTTTTTGTATATTTTGGTAACTAAATTTCAAATGATTAGCTTTTGGATACATACTTATGCGAGTGATTGTATGTCAAAATATGTTTTGCAAAAATAAAATAATTTTATTTAATACCCCTTTTCATTTAGCACCCAAACGATCTGGCCACTCTTCTTTTGGTTTCCTCATGCGTGTGATGGTGGCAATTCCAACACATGTTTTCGTTGTGGTACCGGTCAGCTGTTTTCTATTGTTGTTTACCCACAACACAAAGATGTTTTGAATATAAAATTAACGCCGTTAAATAGTAGTTGGCGGCGTTAAATAAAGCAGTGTTGTATAGAAAAAAACAACCGTTAAATATTTGAATTTGGGTTATAATGTCTGATAAAAACGGAAGTGGTGTTTTTTTTGTATTAAAAGGTTTTGAATTAAGTGTAGAGGATAAATAAGGGAGAAATATGATAAAAATAATATTTTAGTTTTCATTTTTGCGAAAAGATACAAATATGTTGTAAATAATTAAAAAAAAATATTTTAGTTGTTTTCTACGGATTGTTTTTTTTGAAGATATTTAAAAGAAGCTGATACTTTTGGAAGAAACTATGTGATTTTCGATGATTCATAAAGGGTTAATTTCCATACATTTTCTTCATATAGCGATAAACGTTTGTTTTTACTCTTTTATGTGATAAAATTCTTTTAATATACTTCTATCTTGAAACCACTTCATTCATAATATTTTTACAGAAAAGATATTCAGTTCTCTCTGAAACGTTTAAAAGATCGGTTGTTTTAAAAAAAGCAAAAAAAAAATAATTATTATTTTTAAAAAAGTAAAATGTGCCATTATTTTTACTATCTTATAGTTGGCATACTTATGCTGCAAATAAATAAGGTCAAAGCTGATTTTAAATATAATGTCAGTCTGGCCCAAATAGCCACCTGTCGTCATTATAATATACCCAATAATCGGGGTTATAATTATGCCGATTTCTTTCATATACACAATTTGGAAAACAATAAAATCGATAAATCCGAATTGTTGCATTTGAAATTTTATGTGATGACCGCAAGAGATGCTCATATCTTGTTGTCGGTTAATGATCAGCCCAAATTAATGGATCGTGTTTATGAAATCGGTAATATTTATCTACAAAAAATATTAAATTGTATAAAAAAAATAAACTAAAATGTTTATGCTTTAGTTATTGGTGCGGGTCGTAATCAATTTTCTACCATACGTACCAGCATGGGACGTCGTCGTGTCGCTACTAATCAGGAGCCAAATATTTTATCAATGCTTGATCCCACACCCATTGAAATTATTCAAACGAAGGGTAAATACTTATAAAACATATGTATTTGCAAAATAACCTTTAAATGTTTTTTATTATATTTTTCAAAATACTGATAACATTATATAGACGCTCATTTATTGGTGTATATACCCGGCTATAAGGAAGAGCCCTTAATGAACTTCACCGATGCTTCTCCTTTAAATATCAACTATATTAGTTTTACTACTTATGATAATATTCCCGCCAGTTGGTTTTTTGATTGCCAATTTGATGGTTTCGCCAATGAGCTGGAGGACGATGTTAGACCATTAACGCCTCATGATATGTTAGTGGATAATATTACGGCTAAAGCTGAAAATGCTTCATTCCCTCCCGATTTGGATAGTATGAATTTTTCGTTTAATATTGCCACTATTCGTTATCAGCATGATCATGGATTTTTGCAAACTCGCTTGAATATGGTTTTGGTAAGTTGAAAAAAATGTAATATCTAGGTCTAGGTTAGCTTTGGTTTCGGGTAAAGCGGTACTTAGACTCAGTTAGTCTGAAACATTTCTATTACCACGGATATTGACGAAAAGCTTATCATTGGCTGCCCTTGTCGCAGCATCCGAACAGTTTTAGGAAGGACCCAAATTACCCAATATCTATGAGATCGAGATCAAGATCTTCAAGGAAGCTCAGAGAAGATATTTTAGGGACCGACTCACTTACAGAAGCTCTTAAGTCGGACAATATCTATGTCTACTGGTAGTGGTACTTACTTACTCAAATGGTCTACATTTAAAACCTACTAAGGTCAAAGGCCGAGCATATTTTAGGATTCCATGCGATTAGATCTTGTGCGCATATTCTCCAATTTAGTGGGCCAAGCTTTGGAAGACTTTAATCTACTTGGTCTTTTCTTTGAAGTTCCTTTTTAGCTTTTTCATAGTAATTGTTTTTCCAGAAGTGGGTTACTAGCCCGACTTCCTAACCTATATTTATATAGTTCTTATGGGAGAACTCGCGGCACATATTAACTCACTCCATTAACAAGTATTCACGTAGTTCCCCGGGTAATACCACGAGGATGTCGGTGTCTACAGTTGAGATTAAGGATATTTGAAATAAGTCTGGGCTTACCAAGTTAAGACTAATCAGAACCGTTGTTTGGTATCTAACATCCCAACATCACCCGCTGGTGGCCGTATTGAATGAAATAAGTGCCAGATTGTCAGAATCTGTGCCTATCGTCAGAATTTCTCTAGAAATGTCTTCCTATCGTCAGAATTTCTCTAGAAATGTCTTCCTATCGTCAGAATTTCTCTAGAAATGTCTTCCTATCGTCAGAATTTCTATAGAAATGTCTTCCTATCGATTTCTATAGAAATGTCTTCCTATCGTCATTAACTCACTCCATTAACAAGTATTCACGTAGTTCCCCGGCTAATACCACGAGGATGTCGGTGTCTACAGTTAAGATTAAGGATATTTGAAATAAGTCTGGGCTTACCAAGTTAAGACTAATCAGAACCGTTGTTTGGTATCTAACATCCCAACATCACCCGCTGGTGGCCGTATTGAATGAAATAAGTGCCAGATCGTCAGAATCTGTGCCTATCGTCAGAAATTCTCTAGAAATGTCTTCCTATCGTCAGAATTTCTCTAGAAATGTCTTCTTATCGTCAGAATTTCTCTAGAAATGTCTTCCTATCGTCAGAATTTCTATAGAAATGTCTTCCTATCGTCAGAATTTCTATAGAAATGTCTTCCTATCGTCAGAATTTCTATAGAAATGTCTTCCTATCGTCAGAATTTCTATAGAAATGTCTTCCTATGGTCAGAATTTCTATAGAAATGTCTTCCTATCGTCAGAATTTCTCTAGAAATGTCTTCCTATCGTCAGATTTTCGATAGAAATGTCTTCCTATCGTCAGAATTTCGATAGAAATGTCTTCATATCGTCAGAATTTCTGTAGAAATGTCTTCCTATCGTCAGAATTTCTATAGATATTGAATGAAATAATTGGCCAATTTCTAGGATATCCCGACATTTCTGTCTAGACAATATCTATGTCTCCTGATCGTTCTATTTAATGATATGTGTGCCAGACAGAATAAGCTTCTTAATCGGTCAATATCTATGACTTCCAGATTAAGATCTCCAAAGAAATATGTGTCCTGGGTTAGTCCTCATCTGTCCATCAAAGCAGGAAAAGTGCAGAGAAGATATTTTATGAACCGACTAATCTATATCTGCCGGTCGTTCTTTAAATAAATCAGATATGATAAGCTTCTAAATCAGCCAATATATATGACATCCAGATCGAGGTCTCCAAAGAAAATATGTTCAAAGTTAGACCTCTTCTGTATATCAGGACAGGGAAAGTGCAAAGAAGATATTTAATCGAAAGATCTACTTTAAGAAGCTCGTAAGTCAGCCAATCGTGATTTTCAAATAAATATTAACCCAGGGTTAGTACTACAGGAAAGTGTAGGCTCCTTCGTCGGCCAATATCTGTGACATCCAGATCAAGGTCTCAAAATAAATATATGTTCAGGGTTACCCCTCTTCTGTACGTCAGGACAGGAAAACTGAGGAGAAGAGCACTTTAAGAAGCTCTTTAGTCGGCTTATCGTGAAAGAAATATCTACCCAGAGTTAATATTCCAAGAAAGAGTAAGCTTCTATATCGGCCAATATCTATGACTTCCAGATCAAGATCTCCAAAGAAATATGTGTCCAGGGTTAGTCCTCCTCTGTACATCAGGGCAGGAAAAGTGCAGAGAAGATATTTTATGGACCGACCGATCTATGTCTGCCAGTCGTGGCCTACAAATAAATATGTATCAGACAATATAAGCTTTTTAATCGGCCAATATCTATGACTTCCAGATCAAGATCTCTAAAGAAATATGTGTCCAGGGTTAGACTTCTTCTTTATATCTGGAGAGGGAAAGTGCAAAGAAGATATTTTATGGACGGACTTACTTTAGGAAGCTCTTAAGTCGAACGATAAATCCTTGTGCCAGCTGCCGTAGCATTGGGATTTCTAGCATGATTAACCCTTGGTAGAGTATATTCTATAATGTTGTTTCTATTCGCTCGACGCTGCATTTTCGTACTTTACCAAACATAATTATCTTAGACCAAATACGTTGGAATGGCTCTAAAATAACTCCCTCTTTTACTAGCCCTGACCTAGAATCCCATATGGGTTGTTTACCGCATCTTCAACAAGGTTGCTCAGGTTATCAGGATGTACCACGAGGAGATTAGAGTACCTGGTAGCTGGTGACGCCAGACAATAGCTGCGCCCCATTACATCCCATGAAGCTCTATTCTCCACTGGAAGTCAAAGATAACAGAAGAAGAATGTCTATGTCTTCCGATTGTGGTCTTTAAATATTTGTGTACCCAGAGCATAGAGAAGAGCACTCTATACCTTCTCCTCGTTATCAAAGCTTCTGCCAAATTCACTCGTTGGTATTTTCTGCCTGACTGCGGTCTTTAAAGCAAATAATGTCCGTCCGAATAGATCCATGGACATACGACCAATTCCCATTATCTCTCACAAGGGGAGCTTGCAAGTGAATAGAGACATGCCAACAAATTCAAGTTCATTTGGAAATTGTTTGATAGTCCTTGTTCCTGCCAACTTGTCAACATTAAAGCCATCTATCCACCTAAGATGGATACAGAACTGTTAAGCCATCTCCTTGAGAGATCTGCAACAATCTTAAATTGATGTTAAATTCTGGAAGACAGAATTCAGATACTTGAGGACAGCTTTCTATAAGATTATGTATTAAGAGCTACATCTCAGCCGATCTGGTACTACCCCAATGACCGGAATTCTAACCCTAAAAACCCTATACCTCAGCCGATCTGCTACTTCCCCAATGACCGGAATTCTAACCCTAAAAATCCTATATCTCAGCCGATCTGCTACTTTCCCAATGACCAGAATTCCGACCTTTAAAACCCTACATTGATCAGGTAGCTCTCATCCGATATTTGGCTAAAGAGTTTTTCTGCAGAAAATTTGGGAGGAGAATGTTTCCTATAAAGAAGTTTTATATAGAGGAGAGGGAAAGTGTTTAGAGAAAAGGAGGCTAACTACAGAAAGATGATCTATAGAGAAGTGGGGAAGTTTTATATAGAAAAGTTTTTTTGGAAATATGGTGAAGTTTTTTTATTTTTTAAGAAATTTTGATAGTTTTCTATTGGGAAAGTTTTCTGTAAAAAATTGGGACAGTTTTTTGTAAAAGTTTATTTTGAAAGTAAGAGTTCATTAAAAAAACTGATGAATATGGACAAAGTGTTCCAAAATGAAGTGGGTGGAGTTTTCTAATTCCATGTCAAAAACCAGTTTTCTTTCTTAAACTTTTATTGCTTTTCATTTTTCAGAATTGGTACGATTCTCGCCTGAAATGGAAACCTGAGGACTTTAGTTTTATAGACCATATACGATATATGAATTTCGATATATGGTTACCATATCTCATGGTTATCAAGTAAGTTTCACCTTTAAACTTAATTAAAATAATCAAGTTTAATATAATACTAATGCAAACTTATCAGCGCCGCCGGCAAAACCCATAGTATTTCCGATTTCTATCATGAAGTAATTATCCAAAATAATGGCACGATTACACTTAATATACCCGATGCCCTTATCACCACATGGTGTGTCAATCCCGAACAAAATTGGCCCAATGAACATTTTAGGTGTGATATCAACTTTGGTTTGGAGGCGGGACCTTTGCAGAAGTTACCCCTTATATATAGCGATAAAATGCCTCATGACACAGTCGACTCATTGTCTGAGTGGCGTTTACATAAGATTTCCGTTGAACCCATTGTTATGGGAGTAATGGCGCGTTATACAGACAAGGATGTTTTGCAGTTAATGGATGGTGATGTATCGGTTGTTTTTGAGATATCGCGTAATAATGGATTCTATAAGAATGTCTTCTCAGTGCCGATATTGGGTAAGTGAAAAAATAATTTATTTCAAAAAAATTTGTAATTTATTTCAAGAAAATTTCTTTTCCTTAAAGCTTGTCAAATTTTGATAATTCTGTCATTCCTACTAAGGGGCTATCGTCGGGGTGCTTTGATTTTGGTGGTCATTTTGATTTTGATGCTGGGCTTAATGTTCATTACAAAACATGCTCCTACACCTTATGTGCCTGATATAAGTAAGTTATAGAACACTTTTATATGTTTAAATCCTAAAAACGAGTCATCTTTAAACTTTCCACTTTACAACCAGTGATTGCCTATCAACATATTCTGCGCATTGCAACTTTCTGCTATATGCTACACATTGTTCTTATGTGGCTGGAGCTGTATCCACCCAAGTCTAAACCTCATCCCTACTTGATGGCCGTCATAAACTACTCTCCTCTGCGTTTGATGTTATGCATGAGATTGGCCGATGTAAGTCAAGAATTTTGAAAATTTCTGAAATAATTTCTTCTAATAGTTCACTCTCCCTTTTTCAGTCTAATGATTATATAGAGGTTCAACAGCATCCTTGGAAGGAGATAGCCAAAACTTTGAATGCCCTGTGCTTTGTCATCGTCAATGTTATTTTCATTATTGCGGTGATCATTTTACTACCTCATGCTTGAAAATGTTTTAACCTCAAAATATATTTTTCGATTTTAATTTTTAAATGATTTTGAAAAAATTTTAAAAAGTTTTTTAAATATTTTTATGGTTTTAAATAATTTTTAAATATAGCTTATAATCAAATCTTACTGACATAATAAATTTAAGAATCATAATCCAAAATTCTGATTGCTAATTTTTTAATTTGGGTGTTGTAGGGGATGTTGGATACTAAGCAAAGGTTCTGATAGGTCGTAACTTGGTAAGCCTAGACTTACTTATCTTGGCTATCCCTCATCTCAACTGTGGACACCGATCTCCCTGTGGTATCTCCCGTGGAACTATGCTAACACCCATTAATGTAGTGCACTAACATGTTCAGCGAGTTCTCTCCTTAGAACTATAAAAATATGGGTTAGGACTCCTTTAAAAAACAATTACTATGAAAAAACTAAAATTAGAATAAAAACGATCAAAAGAGGACTTCCGAGACTGCGAAGAAGTCTCTTAGTTCTTTTAGTTTTACTTGAATGAATTGCCCTTGCCTTTTTTAATATAAGCAACACTTGGGCAAATTGTTTTTCAGCCAATTTTATTTCTTTTACATCGACGGCGTGCTAATGCTGTAGGCTTACTGCCCACATAATAGTAGGCGGAACATTTTATCAAACATTTGAAAAAGTTTCGAGCTTAAATTAAATATATCTTCTGTGATGATTTGGAAGGTTTTCGTATAGAAAGTGGGCGGAGCATTAAGGCTCTTTTGAAGCCTGCGAAAGGGTCCAGAGAATGGCAAGTCTGATCACACAGAACCTTCTGTACTTGGTTTTGCTGGACATACATAAGAATTGCCTTCCTGGATTGCCGCCGATATCTTAATAAGAAAACTCAGATGATTTAGCAGTTAGGTCTACTTGATTCGACAGTTCTAGATGACTCATCAGTAGGAGATGACTCAGCAGTTCTTTTTATGGTTTATCGTAGCATATTGACTCAATAATCAAGTATCTTATTCGTATTTAAGAGTTTAAGTTAGTCAAATGTCCTACCCCGATACTGACCTGGCATAACTTCTCTATTGCGCGATGTTAGGCATACGCCATATTATGAATAGCCTGCTTTTTTGCATCAATTAACCTTCTCCAAGTTCTAGCAGATGCACTTACACTACGGCCTTTTCCCTGTGGAATCCAAGGAAGCGCTTGTCGAGCAGTGTTGGCATTTGGCCTATCCATCGCCATTTCCGTTGGCATAACTTTATAGAAGCAGGGATTTGATTTGTGGCGTTAGTAAATGAAAATCTACATATGCGGTTCGGCCACCATGTATTAAGGATTTGCCGTAAGCATTTGTTTGCAAAGATTTGCAGGCGCTTATCGATGACATTTGTGTGTTTCCAGGTTTTGCAGCCGTAATACAGGATGGACTTGACATTCGAGTTGTATATTCCTAAGTTGCCTGTTGTTGATATTTGCGTAGATTTCCAAATATTTAGCTCGAAGAATGCCGAATGCAGGTTTTGCCTTGTTAATGCGCGAATCAATATCCTCGTCGCCACCACCTTTTGTAGATATCAAACTTCCAAGATAATTAAAGCTACCATCTAAAAACTTCGTTATCTACATTGATGTATGTTGACGGGTTTTGCACCAAAGCCTCCAGGCATAATCTTTGTCATAGAAATATTGATTTCCAGCCCAGCTGCCCGAGATTCAACGGTGATAGCATTAGTATTATCTTCAAGGTGGCCCGAACTTTGCTTTAGAAGACATACGTTATCAGCATATTCCAAGTTCTCGAGTTGTTTAAAGAGTGTTAATTGGATACCGCGTCCACCATTTACAGCCGTGCGCATTATATTGTCGATGACCAGGATAAAAGGTATAGGTGACAAGATACATCCCTACCTTACACCAGTAGTGACTTCGAACGGATTTGACAATTTACTCCTGTGAATTATTCGGCATTGCCCGAATTAAGTTCAGAATTTTCGTTGGCATATAAAGATTTTCTAAGATTCCTATGAGATAGCTATTGACACTGTCGAAGGCTTTCACAAAGTCGATAAACGCTAGGTGAATAGGGGTGCGGAGTTCATTACATTGCTCCAGTACTATTCTTACTGTGTTTGTTAGGTCAACGCAAGATCGATTCTCTCTGAACGCAAACTGATATTCGCGGAGTGTTTCGGAAACTGTGTCAGACGTTCTATCCAAATTACCTGACTTAGTATTTAGCTCGGTATTGTTATACCCCTGTAGTTATTGCAGTCTTTGAGGTCACCCTTTTTTGTTATTTTGACTAGTATACCTTCATTCCAGGAGGTTGGCGGAGATTCTTCTTCTTCTCATATATTATGCACAAGTGGGTGCCACAATCTCGACGATCCTTCAACTTCACATAAAAGCATCTCAGCTGAGATGTTGTTAATGCCCGGGGCTTTGTTGCATTTAAGGCTTTTAATGGCGTTCTTTACTTCTTGTATTGTTGACGGGCTGTCAGAAATTCCATTGAATATACTGTCATGGTTGGTTTCACTATGCACTTCAGGTGTTAATCCGATAGGGCTGTTAAGTGTTGACTTGAGGTATTCCATCCAGCGTATTAGTTGTTCATCCGGAGTTGAAAGGAGTATGTCACTACTACTCAAGATGGGACTGCTAGTGTAAGTAGGTTTGCCGCACAACGCTATATTATATAAGGTCTTCATATCGCCTTTGCTTGCAGCTGATTCAGCTTGACTCGCTTGCTCGTCTATCCACATTATGTTGTGTGTTATACCCCTGTAGTTTTTGCAGTCTTTGGAGTCCACTTTTTTTGGTATTCTGACTAGTCTATCTTCATTCCATAAGTTTGACAGAGTTTCTTCTTCCCATATTTTATGTACAAATGGAAGCCACATTCTCGCTGATCCTTCAATATCATATAAAAGCATCTCCGCTGAGATATTGTCATTACCCGGGGAATTGTTGCATTTAAGGAACTGACAACACTTTAACTGGAACAAGGGGTATTTCTCTCAGGCAATGAACTGCATCCGATACTATTTTTAGACTCATTAAAAGGGTAGGTCCCCTTTCAATGCATTTGCCGGCTCCGAATGGCAAATGCATTAGTTAGAAAAGTTTTACATAGCCTAATACTCAATAACGAGTGGCTAGCTGAGTTATGAGATGAAACGCCGCTTTTTTGAAAATTTATTTTTTTCAAGTGAGTCTGGCCGGGGATCGAACTTGGGACCTCTGGTATGCTAGGCGGATGACTAACCTGCTATACCACGGCGGTTCACCTTAAATAGTCTTAGTCAGTTATAAATTTCAACTCATAGTATCAACTTATCCATTCGACTTAGCCATAAACTGTAGTCATATTCTTTAGAAAATTCTGAAATACAATTAAGGTGGAAGGCCAATGCACGCGGCTCAGGGCAACAATCAGCTGTTTTTTGATCTGTCCAATTAGAAGCGACGATGGAAAGAAGTAAAACAAAATTCTACATCTCCTCGAGGCGGATTTGTTCAGTGTTGCCAGATTTAATTATATTCACAGAGATATTTTTTCATATAAATAATTTTGTGAACAAAACTACATCTTATGCACTGGTAATACTACGACCGCCCCTTACCTCACGCCGCTTGAATTGGCCACCCACCTTTAGGAATGGAGTAGTTACGTTATCAGATCATTATGCAATTAAATGCAACAAATTCGTTTTGACAAAAGTTTCAACTTTTTTTATTTTTTCAAAATTTTTAAAATATTTCTTTGCGTTTAAAAATTTTTGAACTTTCGGTTAAACTTTTTTCTTTGCCATCTTTTATGGAAAAAATGCAACTAAAAATTATGAAAAAAAGTTAGTAAGACTCAAAGTTTTGGAGAAGATCACATAAAGTTAGTGCTAGGAGATAATAAATAAAAAAGAGATGATTCTTTCTGCTTAAGATAAAATAAATGATAAAATAAATGACTAAACTTAAGATTAAGTAATACAGAAATAGTTAGTGATATCGTAAATCCTTTAAAACGGACCAAAAGTTAGCCATTATTAGTATTAGAGACATCAAATGTTTAAGGATGTCCATAGCCACCGTGGCCGTAGCCACCATAACCGCCTAAGCCAATGCCATGACCATATGAAATGGCGGGAGCTGCATAGGAGATGGCAGGAGCAGCTGCCACTTTAACAGCTGGAGCAGCATAAGAGATGGCGGGGGCAGCATATGAAACGGCGGGAGCAGCATATGAAATGGCTGGAGCGGCTACAGCCACGGGTGCGGCTACAGCCACTGGAGCCGCCACTTTAACAACAGCAGGAGCAGCTGCTACAGCTTTAATGGTGGGTGGATGATTGATGACCTTGAAATAAAAATACAATTTTTAATGTTGAGGAAATGTACCCAACTTATGTTAAAGAAAACCTACAGTACTGATAGTAGCATAACTTTTAGTAGCTGGTGCTATGGCCTTGACCAATGTAGGAGCAGGAGCAGCATATGAAATAGCTGGGGCAGCATAGGAAATAGCAGGAGCAGCTATAGCTTTAACAGCAGGAGCTGCTACGGCATAGCTCACAGCTGGTGCAGCAGCGATACCATGACCGTAACCACCGAGTCCGATGCCATGACCGTAACCACCAAGCGCAAGGCCATGACCGTAGCCTCCTAATAAATCACCGGGATAAGCCGCCACCGAAGCTAAGAGAGCCAAAATGATCTAAAAACGAAATTTTTTATGAAATTAAAAATTCACTATAAAAATTTTTCTAAAGAAAAAATTTCACTATAAAAATTTTTCTAAAGAAAAAATTTCACTATAAAAATTTTTCTAAAGAAAAAATTTCAATATAAAAATTTTTCTAAAGAAAAATTTTTACTATACAAAATTTTTCTATAGAAAAATTTTCACTATAGAAAATTTTTCTATAGAAAAATTTTCACTGTACAACATTTTTCTATAGAAAAATTTTCACTATACAAAATTTTTCTAAAGAAAAATTTTCACTAGAAAAATTTTTCTAAAGAAAAATTTTCACTATAAAAATTTTTCTATAGAAAAATTTTCACTATAGAAAAATTTTCACTATAGAAAATTTTTCTATAGAATACAAAATTTTTCTATAGAATAATTTTCACTATATAAAATTTTTCTATAGAAACATTTTCACTACACAAATTTTTTCTATAGAATAATTTTCACTATAGAAAATTTTTCTATAGAAAAATTTTCACTATACAAAATTTTTTTATAGAAAAATTGTCACTATACAAAATTTTTCTATAGAAAAATTTTCACTAGAAAAATTTTTCTGTAGAAAAATTTTCACTACACAAAATTTTTCTAAAGAAAAATTTTCACTATACAAAATTTTTCTATAGAAAAATTTTCACTATACAAAATTTTTCTATAGAAAAATTTTCACTATACAAAATTTTTCTATAGAAAAATTTTCACTATACAAAATTTTTCTATAGAAAAATTTTCACTATACAAAATTTTTCTATAGAAAAATTTTCACTATACAAAATTTTTCTATAGAAAAATTTTCGCTATAGAAAATTTTTCTTTAGAAAAATTTTCACTATAGAAAATTTTTCTATAGAAAAATTTTCACTATAGAAAATTTTTCTATAGAAAAATTTTCACTATAGAAAATTTTTCTATAGAAAAATTTTCACTATAGAAAATTTTTCTATAGAAAAATTTTCACTATAGAAAATTTTTCTATAAAAAAATTTTCACTATAGAAAACTTTTCTATAGAAAAATTTTCACTACAGAAAATTTTTCTATAGAAAAATTTTCACTATAGAAAATTTTTCTATAGAAAAATTTTCACTATAGAAAATTTTTCTATAGAAAAATTTTCACTATAGAAAATTTTTCTATAGAAAAATTTTCACTATAGAAAATTTTTCTATAGAAAAATTTTCACTATAGAAAATTTTTCTATAGAAAAATTTTCACTATAGAAAATTTTTCTATAGAAAAATTTTCACTATAGAAAATTTTTCTATAGAAAAATTTTCACTATAGAAAATTTTTCTATAGAAAAATTTTCACTATAGAAAATTTTTCTATAGAAAAATTTTCACTATAGAAAATTTTTCTATAGAAAAATTTTCACTATAGAAAATTTTTCTATAGAAAAATTTTCACTATAGAAAATTTTTCTATAGAAAAATTTTCACTATAGAAAATTTTTCTATAGAAAAATTTTCACTATAGAAAATTTTTCTATGGAAAAATTTCACTATAGAAAACTTTTCTATAGAAACATTTTCACTATAGAAAAATTTTCACTATAGAAAATTTTTCTATAGAAAAATTTTCACTATAGAAAATTTTTCTATAGAAAAATTTTCATAATAGAAAATGTTTCTATAGAAAAATTTTCACTATAGAAAATTTTTCTATAGAAAAATTTTCACTATAGAAAATTTTTCTATAGAAAAATTTTCACTATAGAAAATTTTTCTATAGAAAAATTTTCACTATAGAAAATTTTTCTATAGAAAATGTTCACTAGAAAAATTTGTGTATAGAAAATTTTTCACTAGAAAAATTTTTGTATATAAAAATTTTCACTAGAAAAATTTTTCTATGGAAAAATTTTCACTATAAAAATTGTTCTTTAGAAAAATTGTTCTATAGAAAAATTTTCGTCATAAAAATTTGTACTTACTAAATAATTCATTTTAAATATTTTTGTGTATCAAAACTTATTGTAATAGTAAAACAAATTTAGTTATACTCCTTCAATTGATTTCAAAGAACTGTGATTCATTAAAGTTTAAGCGACACTTTTATACGCCTCAACATTAAGGTTCTTTAAACAAATCTTTCAACAGATTTGATTTCTGTCACTTCTGTCAACAACCAACCAACATTCACCCCAAAAATGTAACAATTAAAAAATGATCTAAAAATGCAGAAAACTTCTTTATTCGCACTTAAAACACAGACCAAATATAATCAATCTGTAGCAATTTGTATGTCTTTAAAAGTCAATATACTTTTAAGTTATTTAATAAGTATTTTATTTAATATATTAAACTTTTACTTACTTTGTAGTCTTGTAGTCATTTTTGTAAATTATCAATCTAAGATCGTTTTATATCTGAACTAGTTTTCGTTTAAGGACTTTTGTGATGAAATTAAATTAGTTATATTAATATTTAATTTAATCAAAATCGATTTTTGAAAGGAAAATATGAATGATCTTTAACGATCGCAACGATTTTTATATAAAGATAAGTAAGGATAATACTGTTAGACATAAGATTTTGAATATGAAAATTTTAGATAATGTTGCTCAGTATTGATTTTAAACAAAATATGCAAATATATGCAGACTTTTTATATGCTGTTAAAAATCTAAGACTTCAACCTTTAATTTGAGATTACTTTTGTTTCGCTAGTATTTTTACAGTAAAAGTTATAAATATTTAAACAAAAGCAAAAATTCATACAAAAAAATTAAATCCAAATTATCAAGTTCAAGACATAAAGTAGTGGGTCCAAATCCATGGTAGGCACAAAGAGAACACAGAAAATATCAATTTATTGGTGACTTTACAAATAAAGAGACTAAGAAAAAATAAATATTTTTTTGTTCTCTTTAGCATGTATTTTGTTGTTGCAAATTGACTATTATCATGTAAATGAGTATTTTTCGTATTTTTGTTTGTTTTTTCTATTTGGTTCGTGTCGTGTATGTGAAAATGACGATTGGTGCTCGGCCCGTAGGGGCCGACATTTTTTTTATAAAAAATTTTTCAATAGAAAATTTTTTTATCAAAGTTTTTTCTATAGAAATTTTATTCTAAAAAATAACAAAATAGTCGGGATGTAAATATTATTCAAAAAGAAGTGTATTTGCATTTGATCCCAAATCTGTTACATTTATTTATTAACGTAACAGACCAATTTATTGATAAAAAGCCAAAAAATGTTTGCGGAGAAACCAAATTCCTCGACGCGTTTCGATGGTTGGTTAAGCCATCTCTTCAGGAGGATTATCCCCAATTTAGACAGATCAAAAACCTCGCATTATTACTAAATTTACAAACATAACTATTAAGAATTATGTTCATAAACCAAAAGTAAAATTTTAAAAAATTTTTTTTTTTTATCAAAAATTTTTTCTATAGAAAATTTTTTTATCAAAAATTTTTTCTATTGAAAATTTTTTTATCAAAAAATTTTTTTATAGAAAATTTTTTATAGAAAAATTTTTATCAAAAATTTTTTCTTTACTAATTTTTTTTATCAAAAATTTTTCTATATTTTTTTATTAAAATTTTTTTAATAGAAAAATTTTTCTATATTTTTTTTATTAAAATTTTTTCTATAAAAAATTTTTTTATTAATTATTTCTATAGAAAATTTTTTTATCTAAAATTTTTCTATGGAAATTTTTTTATCAAAAATTTTTCTGTGGAAATTTTTTATCTGAATTTTTTTCTTTAAATAGTAAATTTTTTATCAAAAATTTTTCTATAGAAAATTTTTTATCAAAAATGTTTCTATAAATTTTTTTTATTAAATATTTTTCTATAGAAAAATTTTTATCAAAATTTTTTTTTTGAAAATTTTTTTATCAAAAATTTTTCTATAGTAAATTTTTTATCAAAAATTTTTCTTAGTAAATTTTTTATCAAAAATTTTTCTATAGTAAATTTTTTATCAAAAATTTTTCTATAGAAAATTTTTTATCAAAAATTTTTCTATAAATTTTTTTTATTAAATATTTTTCTATAGAAAATTTTTTATCAACATTTTTTTTTAGATAATTTTTCTATAGTAAATTTTTTATCAAAAATTTTTCTTTAAAAAATATTTTTATCAAAAATTTTTCTTTAAAAAATTTTTTTATCAAAAATTTTTCTATAATTTTTTTTATTAAATACTTTTCTATAGAAATTTTTTTATCAAAAATTTTTCTATGGAAATTTTTTATCTGAATTTTTTTCTTTAAATAGTAAATTTTTTATCAAAAATTTTTCTATAGAAAATTTTTAATCAAAAATTTTTCTATAATTTTTTTTAAATATTTTTCTATAGAAAATTTTTTATCAAAAATTTTTTCTTTAGAAAATTTTTTTATCAAAAATTTTTCTATAGTAAACTTTTTATCAAACATTTTTCAATAGAAAATTTTTTTATCCAAAATTTTCCTGTATAGAAAATTTTTTTATCAAAAAATTTTTTTATAGAAAATTTTTTGATCAAAAATTTCTCTATAGTAAATTTTTTATCAAAAATTTTTCTATAGTAAATTTTTTATCAAAAATTTTTCTATAGAAAATTTTTTATCAAAAATTTTTCTATAAATTTTTTTTATTAAATATTTTTCTACAGAAAATTTTTTATCAAAATTTTTTTTTTAGAAAATTTTTCTATAGAAAATTTTTTATCAAAAATTTTTCTTTAAAAAATTTTTTTATCAAAAATTTTTCTATAATTTTTTTTATTAAATACTTTTCTATAGAAAATTTTTTATCAAAAATTTTTCTATAAATTTTTTTTTAAATTTTTATCTATAGATTTATCAAAAATTTTTCTATAGTAAACTTTTTATCAAAAATTTTTCAATAGAAAATTTTTTTATCAAAAATTTTTTTATAGAAAATTTTTTATAGAAAAATTTTTATCAAAAATTTTTTCTTTACAAATTTTTTTTTATCAAAAATTTTTCTATAGTAAATTTTTTATCAAAAATTTTTCTATAGAAAATTTGTTATCAAACATTTTTTTATAGAAAAATGTTTATCAAAAATTTTTCTATATATTTTTTTTTTATTAAAATTTTTTCTATAGAAAATTTTTTTATCTAAAATTTTTCTATGGAAATTAGTTTAACAAAAATTTTTCTATGGAAATTTTTTATCTAAAATTTTTTCTTTAAATAGTAAATTTTTTATCAAAAATTTTTTCTTTAGAAATTTTTTTTATCACAAATTTTTCTATAGAAAATTTTTTATCAAAAATTTTTCTATGTTAATTTTTTTATCAAAAATTTTTTGGATCGAAAATATCTAAAAAATATTAAAATTGTATTATATTAAAATTTATTTCTGATTTGAAAAATATTCCCAAAGTTTACAAAAATAATAGTGTCGTGGCAACAATGTTCGAGATTATATTTCTTTGTTCTCTCGAACCATGTATTTTGTTGCTATAAATTGGATTTTGAGTTGTTTCTTGCCTATTTTGTCTTTTCTTTAACAAAGCGGCACCAACCAACTCTGTTGAATTTCAAATTCCAACTAAATGATTTTAATACTCATTTTCACGAGTTTTATTAATGATCGTAGATTTACGAAAGTTTAAAAAAAATTCATCGGCTGCCTACTCCTGCTTTTGAGTCAGTTAACATAGAAGAAAAATTTAAATCGCAATCGATTAATATTAAAAAAATATCAAATCTGTGTTTGGTACTTTTTCGACTAATGGGGTAAAAACGGAAATTCGTTCATTCTACGTCCAAGATATAATAGGGAAAGAAATTTGTAAGATTATATCTCAAAAACCAAAAGAGAAACTCTGCTTGAGTCTGGGCAAAAAAAAGTTTTTGGTACTTATTTTGGTCCTTATGAATCTCAAGTTTTGAGTCAATTCCCGCTTGTTGATCAAGTGAAATACGTTTTACGAGTATGTATTGAAAAGCGTTGTTTTCTTTGTTGACTATACAACCTCAGTTGTATAGGCATCATATGGTCGGGCTTGACCGACTATGATAATTTCCTACTTGTGTAATAGGAAACACAAGCCCAATTTCTGGCTGTGGGTTTGTGTAACCTAATATTTTTTAACCAATGAAACATTTTAAGGTTTTTTTTATTTTTTGTGAAAAAAGTTCAATTCATTTATTTGTTTTTCTAAATTCGTTCTAAATTCTTTATAATACTTTTGATTTTTTTTAATAAATCTGTTCTAAATACAATCACATTTTGGTCCCTAAAGTTTAAAAAGTAAAAAATCCTCAATGTCCCTCTTTTTCACATTTTTTTCTACTTCTTCTTCTTCTTCATACAAAATGAACTTTTTTCCTTGCCATAAATTTAAGTTGTAAAAATGTTATAAGGAGCAAAGAAAAGGCTAAAGGTTAAATTGAAACATAATAAAATTAGCGCTTAATAATTAATAAATTTTTTTATATAAATAAATTTAAGCTTTTTTTGATTCTTTCTGCAACAAAAAACAAAACGCGCTTTAAGGGTTAATACAAGGGGAGGAGAGAATGTTGGTTCGATCCCCATGACGCATGACGCTTTGTAGACTTAAAATAGTTAAGAAATATTTAATAATGTTTATAAAAAAAAAATAATTAATGACTAAGTTTTCTTTAATCGTTATTGGCAAAAAAACAATATTAAACGGCGGCTTTCAATGTTTCACAAATAGTTCAACGAGTTGGTTTAAGGGCTAAGTTCAAGGGTCGCAAGGAACTTAATGGTAACCATGACCACCATAACCGAAACCATGACCGTAGCCAATACCATGGCCATAACTAATAGCGGGAGCGGCATAGGAAATGGCGGGTGCAGCAGCTACCTTAACAGCTGGAGCAGCATAGGAGATGGCGGGAGCTGCATAAGAATAGGCGGGAGCAGCGGCATAGGAGATGGCAGGAGCAGCAGCTACTTTAACAGCGGGTGCAGCATAAGAGATGGCGGGAGCGGCATAAGAAATGGCGGGAGCTGGTGCGGCCACAGCAACAGCCTTGATAGCGGGTGGGTGACTGACAACCTAGAATTTGAAATATTTCAAAATCATTAACTAACTAGAAAAACTTTTTAAATAAAATTCAACCCACAGTGCTAAAGCTGGCATAACTGGTGGCAGCGGGAGCAGCTACAGCCTTGACAACTGCAGGAGCAGGGGCAGCATAGGAAATAGCAGGAGCGGCATAAGAAATGGCAGGAGCAGCTACAGCCTTAACAACAGGAGCTGCAGCAGCATAAGTGACAGCAGGAGCAGCATAGGAAATAGCGGGAGCAGCCACCTTATAGCTGACAGCAGGGGCGGCATAGCTCACAGCAGGGGCAGCATAGCTCACAGCAGGGGCGGCATAACTAACAGCAGGGGCAGCATAACTTACAGCAGGTGCAGCATAACTAATACCATGACCACCATAGCCGCCATAACCACCATGACCATAACCGCCCAATAAATCACCAGGACGAGCGGCGGCAGCAGCAATCAAAGCAAAAAGAATCTAAAACACACATACACATTTTTTTTATTATAAAACACAAAATATTCCTCATAGGAAGTAATCCTTTATTTCCGAATTCTCACCAAAAATTTCATATTTGTTTTTTTTTTTTTAATTTTTTTAAAATTAACCGTTCAAATAGTCAAATATTTTTAGTATTTTCCAAATGACTGCACTTGTAAATGCTTTAAGTTGAACTGTAATTCATCATAGATTTGTAACTGACTTTTATACACATCCAAAACTAAAGTAAAACATTACATCAAATGTCCACTTTAACAGAAAAAAACTTAAAATTTTTAAAATCTAGCAAAAAAACTCAAAATCTCTGCACAGAATCTCTAAATATTGAATGGAACGCACAATCACCCCAAAATTTACTAATACTTGGAAAACTTAAAAAACGATCTCATAAAATCACTTACATACGAGTATGTACATGATCATGTGTTAGATAGATCTTTTCAGAATTGGCATAAAATTTTGAGTTGAATTGCATCTCTTTTAAACTGCATTTTTTTGAAATGTTTTTTGATCTTTCTAAGCGTTTGTCATTTACAATTTTAGAGTAATAGTTTTTAAAACGAAATAATTCTTTTTGTGCGTTTTTTTATGTTGTTGTTGGTGCTCTGGCTTCTTTTTTTCATGTCTTATTTGTTGTGGTTAGAGTAATTGACCAAATAAAGTGAATCTAGTTTATGCCGAAAGGAAGGTAAGCTAACGTAAATAGATGTGATCATAGACGATCTAGTTGTAGTTTTTATCTCAATTGACGTGGACATATTAATCTAGTCATTGTCAGTACACAGTCAATGGCAATCTAGTCAGAGTCATGACAATGACTAGCTCATTATTGATTTTTTCGAAAAGGATATCGTATTTGTAAATCAATGTCGATCTTGTCATAGCCATCCACAGTCGTAGTCACTGTCAATCTAGTCAATGGCGATCTAGTCAGTGGCAAACTAGTTTGTACTCAAAATAGATCAAGTCGAAGTCGAGCTTGTCATATCCATCTACAGTTGATTTAGTCATTGTTTATCTAGTCAAAGGCGATCTTCTTTTGTTCAGAAACAATATCGTATTTATAAAGCGATCGACATAGTCATTATTGATTAAGACAATGACGAGCTAGTAATAATCTATCTAACCAAAATAGACCAAGTCCAAGTCGTACTTGTCATATCCACTCACAGCTGATCTGTCATATTGATCTAGTTATCGTCGATCTCGTCATCGTCAATCTAGTCAATGGCGATTTTGGCTTGTTCAGAAAGTACGTCGTATCTGTAGATCGATCGACATAGTCACTATTGATAAAGATAATGTCGAGCTAGTTATAATCTATCTAGCCAAAATAGACCAAGTCCAAGTCGATCTCAAAGCTGATCTGTCATATTAATCTAGTTATCGTCGATCTAGTCATCGTCAATCTAGTCAATGGCGATCTTGTCTTGTTCACTATTGATGACGATAATGTCGAGCTAGTTATAATCTATCTATGTAGTCAAAATAGATCAAGTCAAAGTCGATCCTATCATATCCAACATTCACAGTTGATCTAGTCGTATTAAACTAGTCATTGTTAATCAAATCGATGGTGATCTAGTCTTGTTCAGAAAGGATATCGTATTTGACCGATCGATAAAGTCATTACTGATGAAGACAAGGTAGAGCTAGTTATAAACTATCTAGTAAAAATAGATCAAGTTGAAGTCGATCTTGTCATATCCATTCACAGTGGATCTAGTCATATTAATCTAGTCGTCGTCAATCTAGTCAATGGCGATCTAGTCTTGTTTAGAAAGGATATCGTATTTGATCGATCGATATAGTTATTATTGATGAAGACAATGTCGAGCTAGTAACAATCTATCCAGTCAAATCATATCCATTCACAGTTGATCTAGTCATATTAATCTAGTCATTGTCAATTTAGTCGTATTCGTATTTGTAGATCGGTCGACATAATGTCGAGCTAGTAATAATCTATCTAGTCAAAACAGATCAAGTCGATCTTGTCATATCCATTTACAGTTGATCTAGTCATTGTCAGTCTAGTCAATGGCGATCTAGTCTTGTTCAGAAAGGATATTGTATTTGTAGATCGATCGATAAAGTCATTATTGATGAAGACAATGTCGAGCTAGTAATAATCTATCTAGTCAAAATAGATCAAGTCGAAGTCGATCTTGTCTTATCCATCCATAGTTGATTTAGTCATATTAATCTATTCATCGTTAATCTAGTCAGTGGCGATCTAGTCTTGTTGAGAAAGGATATCGTATTTGTAGATCGATCGTTAAAGTCATTATTGATGAAGACATGGTAGAGCAAGAATAATCTATCTAGTCAAAATAGATCAAGTCGAAGTCGATCTTGTCATATCCTGTCACAGTTGATCTAGTCATATAAATCTAGTCATTGTCAATCTAGTCAATGGCGATCTTGTCTTATCAGAAAGGACGTCATACTTGTAGATCGATCGACATAGTCACTATTGATGACGATAATGTCGAGCTAGCAATAATCTATCTAGTCAAAATAGATCAAGTCGAAGTTGATCTTGTCATATCCATTCATAGTTCATTTAGTCATATTAATCTAGTCATTGTCAATCTAATCCGTGGCGATATAGTCATGTTCAGAAAGGATATCGTATTTGTAGATCGATCGATAAAGTCATTATAATTTAATAATTTATCTAGTCAAAATAAATCAAGTCAAAGTCGATCTTGTCATATCCATTCACAGTTGATCTAGTCATATTAATTAGTCATTAGTCAATTAGTCATTGCCAATCTAGTCAATGGCGATCTAGTCTTGTTCAGAAAGGGTATCGCATTTGATCGATCGATATTGTCATTATTGGTAAAGACAATGTCGAGCTAGTAATAATCTATCTGGTCAAATCGTAACCATTCACAGTTGATATAGTCATATTAAATTAGTCATCGTCAATCTATGTAGATCGATCGATAAAGTTATTATTGATGAAGAAAATGTCGAGTTAGTAGTAATTTATCTAGTCAAAATAGATCAAGTCGAAGTCAATCTTGTCATATCCATCCACAGTTGATCTAGTCATAATAATCTAGCCATCGTCAATCTAGTCAATGGCGATCTAGTCTTGTTCAGAAAGGATAAAGTCATTATTGATGAAGACAATGTCGAGCTAGTAATAATCTATCTAGTCAAAATAGATCAAGTCGAAGTCGATCTTGTCATATCCATCCATAGTTGGTTTAGTCATATTAATCTATTCATCGTTAATCTAGTCAATGGAGATCTAGTCTTGTTCAGAAAGGATATCATATTTGTAGATCGATCGTTAAAGTCATTATTGATGAAGACAATGTTGAGCTAGTAATAATCTAGTCAAAATAGATCAAGTCGAAGTCGATCTTTTCATATCCTGTCACAGTTGATCTAGTCATATTAAATAAGTCATCATCAATCTAGTCAATGGCGATCTAGTCTTGTTCAGAAAGGACGTCGTATTGGTAGATCGATCGATAAAGTTATTATTGATGAAGAAAATGTCGAGTTAGTAATAATTTATCTAATCAAAATAGATCAAGTCGAAGTTAATCTTGTCATATCCATCCACAGTTGATCTAGTCATAATAATCTAGACATCGTCAATCTAGTCAATGGCGATCTAAACTTGTTCAGAAAGGATATCGTATTTGCAGATCGATCGATAAAGTCATTATTGATGAAGAGAATGTCAAGCTAGTAATAATTGATCTTGTAAAAATAGATCAAGTCGATGTCGATCTTGTCATATCCATCCACGGTTGATCTAGTCATTGTCAATCAAGTCAATATATACAGTTATTCTAGCCTTTGTTAATCTACATACTTACAGTTGATATAGTTAAAGTCGAATTTTAGTGTTGCATAATATAGAGCAAGGATGCCCAAAACTTTCTTATGGAAGAGCAAACACCAAAACATTTTAAGAAAACCAAACTTTATCATGTCTCTCGTTTTATTGCGGCTGTTTGTCGGCTCAGATGCATTAATTGCATTCGATAACGATCGCCTATGGTTTCAACAACTCATAATACACTACGTCAAGCAGGTCCCACCAAATATCGAGCATGACCTTGACCTCAGTTTAGCCGTTGACGTGGAAGCAAAACGGCCTCACTAAAGGTATTTGAGAGCATTCGATCTAACTGATGCACCACATATTGGACGACATAACGACTCAGCGGGGAAGAAAATAATACGATTTTTATGCCGGATCACAGGGAAATACACTGTGCACCAGACGATATAGACCTTAAATTTTGTTAAGCAAATGAAAGTTGAGCATTGGTCCAAGGATGTATTCACTCCAGACAGATCTACACCATTTAGTTACAAAGCATCTCCACAGATTGCAGTCACTAACAGATTCCTAAGCATTTTTCCGCCCTTGCGGATATGATCTCTTAATATGGGATCATATTTCTGTGAAGACTTTAATGCTCTAGTTGGTACAACTCAACGGGAAGGTTAATGATATGTTTTTTGTGGGTCGCAGGAGTAGACTTGTTAGCAAGATCTCTAAAATTTCAGATGAACCGTTGGTATATCTTTAGAAACATGTAACCTAAAACAAATTATTATTATCATCTTTTTGGGGGAAAAAATAACATTTTTCGATTAGTGCAAAATATTTGATTTTGGAAATTTTTCAACATAAAACAGTTCAAGATATTTTAAAATTGGATTCAATGTTTCATTTCCTGAACTGTTGGCTATATGTCAGCATTTTTTAAAAAATTATCAGTTTAATTTCGAATGCACAATGGGTCAAAAATTAAAAAAAAGTCGAAGAAAAAAAATATTTTTTTTTATTTTTTAAATAAAATAACTTTAAAACCATAACAGTTATTTTAGTGAAGTTAGCTTATTTTTTCTTTGTTTTTTGAGCTCATTTCAATTATAAACAAGTAAGAAAGTGCTATAGTCGGTCAAGCCCGATCATACGATACCCTTCACCACCAAGGTCAAAGGTGTTCTATTTCCTGTATAAAGACAAATATTTGCTAAATTTTGCCATCATACAAAAATTTACTCAAAACTTATACATTTAAGCTGGTTCCGCCATTTGAACTTATATGAGAGCAAGGGTCAAATGTGGACCGATTATCTCGAAGTTTAGCAAATTGAATACAGTTGTTACAAAAGTTATGCATGCAAAAAATAAACATAAAATTCGCATTATCTTCGGATTTACGAGCGTTTTAGTGAATTTTGTCTCATTTTGTGCGTTTTGAGAAAAGAGTTTGTATGGGAGCTATGATCAAAAGTGGACCGATTTCAACGAAATTTGGTACAGTGATTTAAGTTTACATAAGCAGTATTTGTTTTAAATTTCATGAAAAAATATTGATTTTTGTGGCAAATATATCAATTCCGGGAAGTGGGACATATGGGAGGTACCTCAATAGCCATGGTCCCATTATCAAAAAAATGATCTGTGTCAAATTTCATAAAATTATCTTTAGAATTGCGACCTGTAGTTTGATTACAAGGTTTACATGGGGGTCCAGCCAGCCAGACGGACGGACGGACATCGCTAAATCGACTCAGAAAGTGATTCTAAGCCTATTGGTATACTAAAAGATGGGTCTAAGACAAATATTTCTATGCGTTACATACATCAGCACAAACTTATTATACCCCTTCCACCTATGGTGGTGAAGGGTATTAAAATCAATCATATTAGACAATAATTGAAAGATCTACACGGTCCAAAATCTTCTTTACTTCTGAGGTGGTGTACTTTGACGCCCAATGATTCATCCTGTTTAAATACAGGGTGACCATAAATTAAAACTGTAGAAAGCATACTGATGCAATCACACTTACAGTTTAGAAGATACAGATTTATTACCACTTTTTTTGCTTCAAATTCTGATCAACCTGATCATACAAAGATTGGTAGCGAGCATTTAGACGATTGAGGAACGTCAGAGTTTTTAACTCAAACAGAGTCTATATTATTATATTTATACCTGCGAGATCAGCGTTACAGAAACCCCCTAAGCACAGTGGTTTGAAAAAAATTAAGGTTATAATTCAAGAACTTTTAAACCGTAATCTCGATTATCATGAAGAGGAGTATTGAAGAGGAGTAATCAAGCTTAAGTTTACAATTTGGAGTCTGACTTATCAGGAGGCCCTCCAAATAGGGCACCTCTGGTATTTCCATAATTTTTTTCAACTCTCTCTTATACATCGTGAAAGTTACCAAGACAGGGAAAAACTGGAATGACGTTTAGAATTTAGCAATGCAAAGATTAAATTGTAGATCATTTTTTGAGGCCGTATGATTCTTATAATTGGCCGCCAAGATCATGTGATTTGACACCGTTGGACTTTTTTCTTTGGGGTTATTTAAAAGAAAAGGTGTACGTCGATAAGCCAGCAACAATTCAAGAGCTAAAGGATGAGATAATTCGGCACATTAACGGCATAGAACCTCCATTATGCCTCAAGGTCATCGAAAATTTGAACCATCGGATGGAGGTGTGCCGTCGTGGTCGCGGCGCCATTTGGCCGGTATTTTGTTCCATACATAATTGAATAATACCAATATATCATAATAAAATAAAATTACAATAATTTCCTAAATAGTTTGTGTTTTATTCAAAATCAACATCGGCCCTTGAAATTTAACCACCCGATAGATATAATTCTTTGTCGGTTTCAAACATCATATGCTCTTTCTTGATCACGATCTTGACTAGTCGTAGACTATACAAAAATTATTAACATTCTTAACATAGAATTTTGGTGTTATCAATTTTTTGAAATGAAGATCTCGTTTTACTTCATATTACCCATGGGGCATCCTTCCTCATTAAGTACATTCAGCAGTTTCATGTCATTTTACTTTTTAAAGTGTAAGTGATGCAATGAGGCGTAGTTTTTCATTTTATTTTAAGTGGCTCTAAAACAAATGACGTTCCGTCAAAATACTCGAACCTTGTATAGAATCTAATCATATTAAATCAGAGAAATAGGAAAAAAATCTAAAAGCCAAACACGATCGAAGATTTGTAACACCGGAATTTCCATAACTGTATTATGACGCTGGACTGACTGACGATGAATGAGTTTGTAAATAAAATTGGGTGGTAAAGGCAAAACGAAATAAAATCAAAACGAATATTACGGACTAGTTAACAACCAATTTTCACAAATATTTTAAGATTTTTGGCTACTGCTATCGCTACTGCTGTCGATCGTTAGTTGTTGGTGTTGGGGTTGGCTGGTTGGTTAGACTTATTAAATTCAATATATAAAAATCATATTTGAAAATACATAACTCAGCGTATCAACTGTTTTTAAATGGACATTATAAAATAAAATTAATTTGATTTGAGTTTGAGAAAAGAGTTTGAGAAAAATTCTTAGTTAATTTATTTGAAATTTTCAATTCAAGTGTGATTCTATTTTAGTGTTTTCTATTTCTATTTTTATCAAATAAATTTTTATAGTTTATGATTCAAAAGCTAATTGCTACAGTTTCATTTTTATCTTGAAAAAAGATCTTTTGATTTAAACTTTTAAATTTTTCAACGTTTCATAGATTGAGATTGAGTTTGATTTGGGCAGTTTTGTTGTTTGAAGTTATTTCATTTTTCTGTTACATTTTTCAAATTTGGTAAAAATATTTTTAATTTTTTTCTTTCGGTTCAGAAAAATTCTTCTTGTTTGTTTCGGGGGTAATTAATTTTTGCTACAATTTTTGTCTCCGTTTTGGAGAACAGATTTTGAAACAGATATTTTTCAAGTATTTAGTTTAGTTTTGAGAGGTTTTTTCAAATATAATTTAGTTTTTTTATTTGTTTTTCTACAATTTTATTTGCGCAATGAACTTTTCAAAAATTTTGAAATTTTTCAAGTTTTTAAAGTTTGTTTAGCAAATCCCTGGGGAATTTAGAATGGCCAGTGGTTGACTATATGTTTTTATAAATATTTCCACACTTTGTTACATTTTTGGCTATCAAAAATAATAAAAAAATTAAACACCTGAATTTTATTGGGCGAATTAAATTTGATTTTTAATTTTGACTTGATTTGATGCTAATATGGCTTTTTATAGTGGCCAAAGACAATTAGTTAAAGTTAATTCTTAACAAAAAGAGCAAATTGCCATAAATGCAGTCAAAGTTAGTCTAGTTAGATTCGATCTAGGACTAGTCATAATCTAAAAGAATTATTTACCTAATAACTTTTGATAGAAGACAATTCTATAGAAAAGTTGACAATAGAAAGACATTTCTATAGAAAAGTTGACAGTAGGAACTCTTTACTATAGAAAAGTTGAGGGTAGAAAGATTTACTATAGAAAAGTTGACGATAGGAAGACTTTTCTATAGAAAAGTTGACGACAGAAAGACTTTTCTATAGAAAAGTTGACGATAAGAAGACTTTTCTATAGAAAAGTTGACGATAGGATGACTTTTCTATAGAAAAGTTGACGATAGGAAGACTTTTCTATAGAAAAGTTGACGATAGGAAGACTTTTCTATAGAAAAGTTGACGATAGGAAGACTTTTCTATAAAAAAATTGACGATAGGAAGACTTTTCTATAGAAAAGTTGACTAAAGGAAGACTTCTCTATAGAAAAGTTGACGATAGGAAGACTTTTCTATAGAAAAGTTGACGATAGGAAGACTTTTCTATAGAAAAGTTGACGATAGGAAGACTTTTTTATAGAAAAGTTGAAGACTTTTCTATAGAAAAGTTGACGATAGGAAGACTTTTCTATAGAAAAGTTGACGATAGGAAGACTTTTCTATAGAAAAGTTGACGATAGGAAGACTTTTCTATAGAAAAGTTGACGATAGGAAGACTTTTCTATAGAAAAGTTGACGATAGGAAGACTTTTCTATAGAAAAGTTGACGATAGGAAGACTTTTCTATAGAAAAGTTGACGATAGGAAGACTTTTCTATAGAAAAGTTGACGATAGGAAGACTTTTCTATAGAAAAGTTGATGATAGGAAGACTTTTCTATAGAAACGTTGACGATAGGAAGACTTTTCTATAGAAAAGTTGACTAAAGGAAGACTTTTCTATAGAAAAGTTGACTAAGGAAGACTTTTCTATAGAAAAGTTGACGATAGGAAGACTTTTCTATAGAAAAGTTGACTAAAGGAAGACTTTTCTTTAGAAAAGTTGACGATAGGAAGACTTTTCTATAGAAAAGTTAAAGATAGGAAGACTTTTCTATAGAAAAGTTGACGATAGGAAGACTTTTCTATAGAAAAGTTGCCGATAGGAAGACTTTTCTTTAGAAAAGTTGACGATAGGAAGACTTTTCTTTAGAAAAGTTGACGATAGGAAGACTTTTCTATAGAAAAGTTGACGATAGGAAGACTTTTCTATAGAAAAGTTGACGATAGGAAGACTTTTCTGTAGAAAAGTTGACGATAGGAAGACTTTTCTGTAGAAAAGTTGACGATAGGAAGACTTTTCTATAGAAAAGTTGACGATAGGAAGACTTTTCTATAGAAAAGTTGACGATAGGAAGACTTTTCTATAGAAAAGTTGACGATAGGAAGACTTTTCTTTAGAAAAGTTGACGATAGGAAGACTTTTCTATAGAAAAGTTGACGATAGGAAGACTTTTCTTTAGAAAAGTTGACTACAGGAAGACTTTTCTTTAGAAAAGTTAAAGATAGGAAGACTTTTCTACAGAAAAGTTGACGATAGGAAGACTTTTCTTTAGAAAAGTTGACGATAGGAAGACTTTTCTTTAGAAAAGTTGCCGATAGGAAGACTTTTCTGTAGAAAAGTTGACGATAGGAAGACTTTTCTATAGAAAAGTTGACGATAGGAAGACTTTTCTATAGAAAAGTTGACGATAGGAAGACTTTTCTATAGAAAAGTTGACGATAGGAAGACTTTTCTATAGAAAAGTTGACGATAGGAAGACTTTTCTATAGAAAAGTTGACGATAGGAAGACTTTTCTATAGAAAAGTTGACGATAGGAAGACTTTTCTATAAAAAAGTTGACGATAGGAAGACTTTTCTATAGAAAAGTTGACGATAGGAAGACTTTTCTTTAGAAAAGTTGACGATAGGAAGACTTTTCTTTAGAAAAGTTGACGATAGGAAGACTTTTCTTTAGAAAAGTTGACGACAGGAAGACTTTTCTATAGAAAAGTTGACGATAGGAAGACTTTTCTTTAAAAAAGTTGACGATAGGAAGACTTTTCTTTAGAAAAGTTGGCGATAGGAAGACTTTTCTTTAGAAAAGTTGACGATAGGAAGACTTTTCTTTAGAAAAGTTGACGATAGGAAGACTTTTCTTTAGAAAAGTTGACGATAGGAAGACTTTTCTATACAAAAGTTGACGATAGGAAGACTTTTCTATAGAAAAGTTGACGATAGGAAGACTTTTCTATAGAAAAGTTGACGATAGGAATAAAGTTGAAGATGAAAAAGTTGACATTTTTATAGAAAAGTTGATGATAGGAAGATATATCTATAGAAAACTTGACGAAGGGAAAACATTTCTATAGAAAAGTCATAATATATTTCTTAATTTTTGATATATTTATAGTTATACATACATATATCTAACTAGTATCGACTTTTGCGATCGGTTGTCTGTTATTAACACCAAGACATAAATTTTAACAGTGTCGATCGCACCCTATGTTAACCCCCTGGTGTTAAATCTTATTTCATATTTTTACAAATTTTGCTCTAAAAACCAAGACCAATTTGACAATTAAATTCTATAATTGTTAAAACTTAATAATTTTAATAGTTAACAAAAATTTCTTAACAAATTGCCAATAAACACTTAATTGCGTATAATCATCGCTCTAGAACAAACAAAACCCCTCAAAAAAAAACAAACTAAACTTGACAGATCACACGATAAAACACTCTAAAAACTTGTTAATAATTTATGGAAAGGACGTCTGTTTGCTAACATAAAAAATGTGGATTCAACATGAAATATTGAAAAATAGTAAAAATATATCGTGAAAAAAAAAAAACAGAAAAATATCTAAAAGCCAACCACATTTTTGGCTGTAATGCAACAAATACTTTAGCCAAATTTATTTCTAATTAAGTTGTTTAATCTACGAAATTAGACATAATTAGCAATTAAATATAATTTTCGTTAGCAAAAGTAGATGATCTATTACCGTTTCACTTTAAATCAAGGTGATCCAAATAAAGTTACAAGCTTTGAAAATCAACCTATCGGTATGATAGTCAACGCATATACCAAGGAAGGTGATCTTACTGGAATAATTAGATTAGGAAACTACACAAATGTTTTTTGTTCATGATTCAGTCCTTATTTGTTAAATGAATGTAAACTAGATCAAAATTGGCAAAATGGGATGCAAATAGACAAGGTTGATTTAGATATAAACTATTTAGTATAAGTCTAGTTATATTGTAGTCATAGGTATGAACATCGGCATATGTATGTTATCACAGGTCTGATTATAGGTCAAAGTCAAGTCATATCTCTACTCATGTTTTTATTCATAGCTGTGCTCATAATGTTGGTCATGGTTATTGTCATAGCTTCACATCCAACTTTCGACATTTATAGGCCTGTAAATATTAGCTTTATGCTATGTCTACATGATGGTCAGATCTTACAATATTGTAAGAAAAATTGTAAGAAAATTTCTTACAATCGTGTAAACTTACAATTTTTTGCTGACAACGTTGTCAGCTAAAGCGTTGTCAGCACATTGTCACACAACCACCTTACAATGAAATTGTCAGATATCTTACAATCGTGTAAACACTCTATTTAAAATTGGCAGAACATTTTAAAAAATTGTCAGCTTCGTTTTTATTGTCAGCTGCATGAAATTCCACCATCTTACAATGCAATCATTGTCAGACAATTTTAACTTCTTGGTTTTAATTGAAAACATACGTTTTTTAGGATTTATATCAATAAAAAATAAATAAATAAAAATAGCAAAATAAAATTATATTGAACATGCATTTTAATTGGGAATATATATATAATATATTATTATATATCAATCTAAAGAAGTTTTTCGAATAAAAATATTATAAAAAGATGAATTAAAAAAGCAAATAACCAAATAACACTTTTAGCAAAAAACTTAAAAACAGCCAACATTTTTGTTTTATCTGAGTTAACATTAATAGATTTTGGATTAGAAAAATTTTTTATAAATATATTTTAAATATACTTTTTAAGCAAAAAATTATGGATCGAAATTGAAATTTCCTGAAACAATAGGTCTATGTCATGAATAAAGTTCAAAAGACACTTATTTAAGACATATTTCGGTATGCTGAAATCAAGTTTGATGAGCTCCTAGATGGCATACCGACATAACTTAGATGTATGGGTATTGTATGTTAATAGTGTTCTACCAAGTATACTATTAAATTTCAACATATGTCTCAGTTGTTAGTAGAACTACAACTGAGATATAGCAAAAATTCGAAATTCGATGCCGAATTCAAATTTTTGTATTTTCTTTTAAATTGTATTTTTTTTTTAATTTGTATAAATTCCTCAATTTTCGTATAGTATACCGACACGAATTATATATCAGATATTAGAAAATATTGAACTATATATCAAGTTTTAGGAAATAATTCAGCGCAACTTGAGACCCTATGCTCTACTGGCAGTCAAGGATAACAGTATTTAGCGCAGCACAATCATCAAAATCAATATGTCAATAACTGAGATATCGCGAAAGCACAATATATCGATGTCCTCAAATTGGCAAATTAAAAAAATAAATTTAAAAAACCGTATTTATTTAATCCGAATTATATATCAGATTTTAGAAAATTTTCCAACGCAGCACGCTACTAAATCGGTTTATAAACACTGGAGATATTGCCAAAATTCAAAATTCGATGAGAATTGAATTGAAACATTTTTTTTTTAGCTGCATTTTTAAAAAAAGATTTTAAAATTCTAAGAATAGTCAAATACGACTCTCTGAGTCGATTTAGACCCCGACTCCTGAGTCGATCGGTATTATTTTTATTTGTTTAAAGACGAATAATGAAAAAATTACAAACTGAATGGCAAACTTATAATATCCTTTTACCTATTGGTTTATATAGATCAGATATTAGTAAAAGAAATCGGTGCAGTATTGTACAAAAATTAAAAAATTTAATTTTAATAAAACTGTAAAAATAGGATTTGTATTTGTTATATAGTATGATTCCTCAAATTGGTTGGAAAATGACAATTATATATAGTTTTAAGTAATTAATTAGTCTGAGGTGCCCTATTTTGGGAGCCGATTGCGCCGCCATAGTAAAAGCTAGGCTTTTAAGGTTTAAACATTTCTGCCAAAATTATTTTAAAATCGGCCTAAAGGTTTAAAAGTTGCAGACTTATTTCAATAATTTTTTCCACAATCCTACTGTGAGACGTTTTTGCTCCACTTCACATTCATCTTCACAGCTTTCTAAACATACACTGTTAAAATTTTGGCAATTGCCTGTTTTTTCCATTTTGATTAATATTTTATAATAATCAAATATAAATTTCAAGTCAAAAATACAAAAATGAACAATATTTTTAATGTGCTTTGTGACTGACAATAGATCTGGCAATTTGTTGTGTACACATATCTGATAATCGTGTGAACTGCCAATTTGTTGTAAGCTGAGATTGTCAGCTTAATTAATTGTCAGACAATTTCTGACAATGAAATTGACAGCTTTTCTTACAATTTTCTTACAACCGTGTAAACACACAATTTGCCTTTTGCTGACAATTCTTTATTGTCAGTTTATTGGCAGAACATTGCCAGATGTGACAATATTGTAAGATCTGACCATCGTCTATACGTAGCTTTATAGGTTCATTAGTCGGATCTTTTTGAAATCAAATCTATATGGGCATTTCCATGAAATGGTCCACCGTTAGTTAAAAAATCAAAACGCTCGCATAATATTTTTAAGAACAGAAACTTGAAAAGAAACTATTAAGATTTTACTACATAAACAAATTTTCAACCTATCATAATCTTAAATGCAAAAAAATGATATGTAAAACGAAAGGCTCTTTAATTCAATTTAAAAGCTTTAACATCCATTATTTGTCATTGCTGCTGACGAAAATAATATATATGCAATATTGCAGTTTGGTATGTAAGTAACTGATACAACAACAAATGAATATAAAAATGTGAGATGAGAGCAAACTGTGCATCAATAACGGAATATTTAAATGTTTTTTTCGGCAACATTCCTTTGTCACGTGCGTAAGGCAAAAGAACCACATAATGCCACTACACTAAGAGAAAAATGACGATCTGATTTCAAGAAAAAAAATCTACAATATAAGATTGCGAAATCTTGAATTTTCAATCTTGAAAATATAGCCAGTAAGATTTATATTCCTAAATTTAAGAATAAATTCTTAGTTATGAGAATACAATCTAAAAATAAACATGTAATTTGTTTGCTTTTAAGATTTTAATCTTATTATAAGATTTTAAATCTTAATTTTAGATCGTATTCTTTATTTCAAGATTGTGATCTTGATTTCAGGATTTTATTTTTAAGATTGTAAGTTCTAATCTTAAGATCGTATTCTTGATTTCGTAGATTTGTGTGCATGTTTTAGGGAAATTTCTCAGTATTTTGTCATAAATTGTAATCCGCCGACCAAAGTAGTTGCGAAAAAGTGAAAAACTAATTTTTTGAGAAAAAATATAAATTTAATAAGAAATGTAAATGGAAAACCTTAATCTGAATGAAGTGATCCTTTTAAATATTCCAATAGAAGGCAATTTAGTTCCGGTGTGTGATGGGGAGTATGAAATGAACTGCCCTTCACAAGAAATTTCATGAGATTTCTTGGACGATGACGCGTTGCTGAAAAATCTTTTGAAATAATTCGATCTGGAATGCGTTTTTCCGTACCTGCAGCGTAAGTTTTTCATCATATTTATAAATACATAAGTAAATTTCTTTATAAAAAATTATATTAATTTAATTTGTTTCAGGCTCAAATGTATCTTTCAGAAGTCTGCAGTATATGAAAGCAGTGAAAAATTTTTTGTCTGAAAAATAAACATTTTATTTAGAAAGTAAATTAAACCACTAATAGTTTTGTCCTTTAGTTTGAAATTGATGAAGATACACTTTCGATGCCGTCGAAGGTAGTTTAGGGGCTACAAAAATGTCCAGATGTAACTTCCACTTCATCGTCTTCTGTAAATGTGGAAGTTAACAAAAAAGTGTTTGACAAGGTAAAAGTATTTGATAATTAATTAACACATTAAAATGTGTACAAAACATAAAATATTTTCGTTTATTTATATAGGATTTAGCTTCATTATTGAATGAATCAGTAAGTGGCAAAAACATCCTAGAATTTTATGCTTCACGCAAAGATTTAAACAATAACTATCGTGATGAGCTGATCCAGATTATAGTACATCAAATTCTAAAAAAGGATCTCACACTTCATCCTCACGATTTCTAAGATATATTGACAGAAATATGCACACTTTTTCCAACGGAAGATGAAGTCAAGGTATTTTTAGGATAAAATTTTTTACTAACTACCTATAATCTAAAATAAATAAATCAAAATTTTAAAATATAGGAATACTATTACATTCCTCGAAAGGGGAAAAAAATAATAAAAATGTGTTTTATTTTATCACCAAATAGGAATATTATAATAAGAAAAACGTGCTTAAAATAAGATTTTCTGCTTGAAATCGAAACTTTTTCTGCTTGAAAGTAGAGTAAATGCGAAAAATCTTATTTTAAGAATAAAATCTTATTTTTCAAGATTGTTTGTAAGATCGCAATCTTGAAAAAGTTCTAAGAACAAGATCTATAATTAAGAATGCGTTCTTATTATTTAAGATTATGTTCTTATTAATTAAGAGTGCATTCTTAAAAATTAAGAATTTAATCTTAATTAATAAGAACACATTCTTAGTTATCGATCCTGTGCTTAGATTTTTTTAAGATTGCGATCCTACAAAGAATCTTAAAAAAATAAGATTTTATTCTCAAAATAAGATTTTTCGTATTTACTCTACTTTCAAGCAGAAAAAGTTTCGATTTCAAGCAGAAAATCTTATTATCAGCACGTTTTTTCCCTGAGTGTAGTTGCTCATTATCAGTTGAAGTGTCTTGTTGTTTAGTTTCTAAAGCAAGTTTTTTGGTTGCTGAAATAAATTATTGAAATTAATAGCCTTCTACAAAAAGTAATTTTTTTTGGATTTTTGAACTTTGTCACGTGCGTAATAGTAAGTACGAAAAATTTAATACTGTTCATTTATGTCCATTTGATAAATTTTATTTTAATTTAAGACAAGTAAGAAAGTGCTATAGTCAGTCAAGTCCGACCATACGATACCCTTCACCACTAAGGCCAAAGGTGTTCTTCTTCCTGTATAAAGGCTAATATTTGCTAAATTTTGCCATCATAGAAACATTTTCTCAAAACTTATATATTTAAGCTGTTTTTGTCAGTTTGGCTTACATGGGGCCTAGGGTCAAACATGGACCGATTACCTTGAAATTTAGAAAATTGATTACGGCTTTTACAAAAATTATGTATGCACAAAATGAACTCAGAATTCTCATTATCTTCAGATTTACGAGTGTTTTAGTGATTTTTGCTTCATTTAGTGCGTTTTGACAGAAGAGTTTGTATGGGAGCTATGGTCAAATGTGGACCGATTTCAACGAAATTTTGTACAGTGATTCAGTTTTACATAAGGAGTATTTGCTTCAAATTTCATGGAAAAATATTGATATTTGTGGCCATAATATCAATTCCGGGAAGTGGGACCTATGGGAGGTACCATAAATAATGGACCGATTTCAATAGCCATGGTCCCAATATCAAAACAATGATCTGTGCCAAATTTTTTCTTAAAAACTTCTGAAAATATATGTTAAATTACTAAAATATGTATGAAGGTAAAAAGTGTCACGTGCGTAATGTAACGTGCGTAATGAACAAATTTGTTTTTTCTTAGCCAACCAATGCATACTTGTTTTTGAACAAAACATGATTATAAAGGTCCATTAATAGCCTTTATAAAAACATTTTTTCCGAAAAAAAAATCTCCTATTATTCGCTTACTTTTACAATATTCCTTACGGCTCTAAAAGGAACTTACTTTTTTTGTCACGTGCGTAAGTCAACTTTGAATGCATGGAACTTGGGTACTCAGTGCTCAATTTTTTAATATATATACTTTTTAGAAAGAACTCATCACATATAATGTACGATTCTAAAATGCATTCAAAAATTCCAATCCATTTTTATTTCCACAATATTCAAAGACAATAAAACGTGTACATATGTCACGTACATAACCATGGAAGTACCCATATTGCCTTTAAATACAGAAATCGGCAAAATAGATTTACCATGACTATCGATTAGGATCGATTAAGACACTAACGGGACTTGACTAGATCACGCATTCATACATACAAAACTAACTAGATAGATAATGAGTGGACTGTTCTCTAGATCGACTTTGAGAACATCTACTGTGAATGGATCAAGAACACAGCACAACAAAATAAAAAAAAAAATCCTATGCTCTTAAAACCACTATACAATTTTGATTTATCATGACTACCTTTATACAAAAATGGTAAAATTTTTAAATTCTATGGCAAGATTTTTTTTAAATTTTTTTTTAAATTGCAATTTTTTTTTAGACGTTTCTTCAAATAATTAATGATAACTCAAATACTACTAGTCCGAGATTATTAAAATAAAATCAGAAAAATTAAGATTTATATAGCCTTAAATTCGCCTATATATCGCGTTTCAATCGTATCAATAGTATCGGAGTTATAATAAAAAACTTATATATAAAAAATATATTTATTACATAAAAATGGCAAAAATTTTTGTTTTAAAAAAATCATGAAAATCGAAAACGGCAAAAAACTTCCATATTTATTATTTTATCGCATAGCGACATATAATAGCAACAAAATGAGATATCGACCATAAAAATCGATTGATTTTTTTCGAATTTATCCACAATTTAGTGAATTCGCTCATTTTCACAAAATTTTAGTTTTTTGCTTCACAGGAAATTATGGATGCACAAGATCGGGGTCCAAGCTGTAGTCAAGTGCTTTCATCTTCACAAGGACACTCAACCTCAAGCATGTGTTCTCAATCAGGAAGTTCAGATCCAAAACTACCTATATCTGAAAATGACGTGTTCATCCCACACAAAAATATCTCGCCGAGACCATGGAATCAAGACCAGCTAAATGATGTAATAAGAGATCTGAACTTCCTGATGAGATCTGAACTTCCTGATTGAGAACACATGCTTGAGGTTGAGTGTCCTTGTGAAGATGGACCCCGATCTTGTGCATCCATAATTTCCTGTGAATGTAGAACTGCAAGTTGAAACCCATCAGCAGACCTCGTAGGGTAAGAACATCGCAAATGTTTTCCAAAGCTGGTTTTTGTACTTAAACAAAAATAGCAGTCAGATTCATGATAATGCGTGTATCAATTATGCGTATATCAATAATGCGTATATCAAGCAAAAAACTAAAATTTTGTGAAAATGAGCGAATTCACTAAATTGTGAATAAATTCGAAAAAAGTCAATCGATTTTTATGGTCGATATCTAATTTTGTTGCTATTATATGTCGCTATGCGATAAAATAATAAATCTGGAAGTTTTTTTTTGCCGTTTTCGATTTTTCATGATTTTTTTAAAACGAAAATTTTTGCCATTTTTATGTAAAAAATATATTATTTTCTTAAGTTTTTTATTATAACTCCGATACTATTGATCCGATTGAAACGTGATATATAGACGAATTAAAGGCTATGTAAATTTTAATTTTTCTGATTTTATTTTAATAATATCGGACTAGCAGTTTTTGAGTTATCATTAATTATTTGAAGAAACGTCTAGAATAGAATTTAAAAATTTTACCATTTTTGTACTAAGGTAGCCATGATACATCAAATGTATATAGCGGTTTCTCGAGCACATTTTTGCTGTCGCCCTGTGTAATCTTATGTCTTTAAATCTTTAAACGATCAATAATTGTATAAAATGGCTCTTAACGCTTTTGATGAAATTTAGACGGTGGGTACCTCTTTTTTAGGAAAAAATGACTTTTGGTAATTTTCCCTCTGAGGGGGTAAAAACGGGTAAAAAGGGGAAAAATTGAAAACGGTTTATCTCCTAAAGTAATAGACATAGAAATAAAATTTGCGTTTAGAACAGCTGCTAAAATCAGCGGACAGGTGTTTGGTACTTTTTGAAACTATGCCATATTGGGGGTAAAAAGGGGTGAAAATAGTTTTTTTGGTACTTTTTTCAACCCACTCTTATCTTTTGAAACAATGAATATAGAAAGGAGCTTTGTACTGCAATCAATATATGCGAAAAAATATTAAACACGTATTTGGTACTTTTTTTGATTTCGGGGGACAAAATGGATAAAAAGGTATAACATTATAACTTAACATCTCATAGAGCAATAGGAATAGAAACAAATTGTTAACTGAGTTTTAATAAAATGTACGGAATTCAATTGGTACCAAAGAAGTACCAAATATGCATATAAAGCTTTTTTGTAATTAGGGGATAAAAGGGGGGAAATTAGCAACATTATAACTTTTGATCAGCTGAAATAATAAGATGCAGAGTAATGAGAATTTTTTGGGTACCTTTTTTGAGTAAACGGGGACTTTTGATCGTTTTCCCTCTAAGGGGGTAAAAACGGGTAAAAAGGGGAAATAATAGAAAATGGTTTATCTCTTAAAGTAATTGGTATAGAAATGAAATTTAAATTACGTTTTGAACAACTGCTGAAATTAGCGGACAGGTGTTTGGTACTTTTTGAAACTATGCCAGATAGGGGGTAAGAAGGAGTGAAAATAGTTTTTTTGGTACTTTTTCAACCCATTCTTATCTTTTGAAACAATGAATATAGAAAGGAACTTTGTACTGATAAGGAAAAAAAAATATTAAACACGTATTTGGTACTTTTTTGATTTCAGGGGACAAAATCTATAAAAAGGGATAACATTATAACTTAAAATCTCATAGAGTAATAGGAATAGAAACAAACTGTTAACTGAGTTTTAATAAAATGTACGGAATTCAATTGGTACCAAAGAAGTACCAAATATGCATATAAAGCTTTTTTGTAATTAGGGGATAAAAGGGGGGAAATTAGCAACATTATAACTTTTGATCAGCTGAAATAATAAGATGCAGAGTAATGAGAATTTTTTGGGTACCTTTTTTGAGTAAACGGGGACTTTTGATCGTTTTCCCTCTAAGGGGGTAAAAACGGGTAAAAAGGGGAAATAATAGAAAATGGTTTATCTCTTAAAGTAATTGGTATAGAAATGAAATTTAAATTACGTTTTGAACAGCTGCTAAAATTAGCGGACAGGTGTTTGGTTCTTTTTGAAACTATGCCAAATAGGGGGTAAAAAGGAGTGAAAATAATTTTTTGGTACTTTTTTTAACCCACTCTTATCTTTTGAAACAATGAATATAGAAAGGAGCTTTGTACTGCAATCAATAGATGTGAAAAAATATTAAACACGTATTCGGTACTTTTTTTGATTTCGGGGTACAAAATGGATAAAAAGGGATAACATTATAACTTAACATCTCATAGAGTAATAGGAAAAGAAACAAACTGTTAACTGAGTTTTAGTAAAATATACGGAATTGAATTGGTACCAAAGTTGTACCAAATATGCATATAAAGCTTTTTTGAAATTAGGGGATAAAAGGGGGAAAATTAGCAACATTATAACTTTTGATCAGCTGAAAAAATAAGAAGCAGAGTAATGAGAATTTTTTGGGTACCTTTTTTGAGTAAACGGGGACTTTTGGTCATTGTCCCAAAAGGGGAAATAATCGAAAACGGTTTATCTCTTAAAGTAATTGGCATAGAAATGAAATTTAAATTACGTTTTGAACAGCTGCAAAAATTAGCGGACAGGTGTTTGGTACTTTTTGAAACTATGCCAGATAGGGGGTAAAAGGGGGTGAAAATAGTTTTTTTTTTGGTACTTTTTTCAACCCACTCTTATCTTTTGAAACAATGAATATAGAAAGGTGCTTTGTACTGATGTGAAAAAAAAATATTAAACACGTATTTGGTACTTTTTTGATTTTGGGGGACAAAATCTATAAAAAGGGATAACATTATAACTTAAAATCTCTTAGAATAATAGGAATAGAAACAAACTGGTAACTGAGTTTTAATAAAATGTACGGAATTCAATTTGTACCAAAGAAGTACCAAATATGCATATAAAGCTTTTTTGAAATTAGGGGTTAAAAGGGGGAAAATTGGTAACATTATAACTTTTAAAGAATTAGGTAAAGAAACAAAATTTAAATTGTGTTCTGGTCAGCTAAAAAAATAAGAAGAAGAGTATTCAGAACTTTTTGGAACATATTTGCGCCGAGAAAATCAAAAATGTGTGAAAAATATTTTTGGTACTTTTTTTTTACTTTTAAACAAATGAAATGAAGTGTATCGCAAGTATATACATTATATTGTAAAATAAAATAGTATATGAAAAATCGAGCAAGACTCGGTCAAATAGGTAAAGAAGATTATTGATCCATAATAGATCTAGAACTTTTAAAGGGTTTGCTCGATTATCATGGCTATTGATTAGAAGTATTCCAGCTTAAGTTTAGAATTTAAAGTCTACAGACTTATCCGGAGGGGAGCAATATGCCTCAAAGTAGGGCACCTCAGGTTTTCTGAAAAACGATTCAGAAGTCACATTTTTGATCCGATATAAAAGAATTTGATTTTAACTGCTTAATATTGGGATTATGAATATTTCTGGAATGTAGTCAACCAAATCGACAATAAGTGGATCGCATATGTGTAAATCGATCTATAACAACTACTAATAGATTAAAAATGATGGACTGTGACTAAACCTTCCATGAGTTGAGTAATTGTAACTTGAGTCATCCGGAATGCTTTAAAAAGCTCAGCCAGACCACCTAGGACTCTATAACAGCCTAACAAAAGAGAACTTCAGCACACAAGGCAGGGTATATGATGCGAAAGCTTTTGCAAAAGTCACTGGTCGCAACCTGCGGTTAGACCATAGCCATATAATCTGGCAGTGTCATGTCATGATGGTCATAAGTAAGGATAAGATAAGGCAAAGTATATGATGCGAAATGTGTATAAATATTAAGGAGATCAGATGGAATAGAAGTACATCTTACACCGTTCGAAAAGGTCACGAATGTGAGTATCCAGGAATGTGAGTATCCAGGAGCAACACTAATATTAACTGAGCATTGTCTAATCACCTTGTGGGATATGATAGTCATAGTTTTTACTCATAATCTCTCGTTATATTACAGTCTAGTCATAGTCTGATCTTAGTCATTATTTTACTTGGCAGACATTCCTTTATAAATATTTTGAGATGTCATGTATTCTTTTGAATTCTCATATGAATCTGACATTTACTAACAGCAAAAAACTAAAATTCAAAACACTTCTATCTAAAATTCTCAAGCACCTGGTCAACAACAAGTTTTCAGCATAAATTTCTAAGCTTCAAGCAATTTTTTATTTATTTTAAAATTTATATTTCTTTGTTAAAACAATAAATTATTGTAATTTGTTTCCAAATTGTAAAATATAGATGACATGTAAGAGCGAGAGTAACAACATTTAAGCGATCAGCAAAATTTTAATTCTCAATCTCACGATCATTTTTCTTTATATAATTAAGCCTTTAACCCTGAATCGACAGTTATTTTTGTTAAGAATTTCAGACATTTTTTTTTGTGCAACATAGACAAGAGTTATACTCGTATAGTCATACAAGTAAAAAAACAAATTTTAAAATAACAATTTCGTAATTAAAGCTTTTAATTAAAGACACCTTAAATGTACGAAAATCGTAAAACACCAAAAGGCGAATGGACGGCGCAACAACAGCATCAAGAAATTGTGCGTAAGAAAATATATTATTAATACGAAATTTCAACGACATTAAAATATAAATTACTTTGTAATTTTTTATGTAGAAAACAACTTATCCAATGGTTATTCTTATGTTTTCATCGGTTATTTAAGTCTTAGTCATTGCAACCTGAATTGGTTTCTTCAATGGAGGTTTTTTGAACACTAACATAGTTTTATGTAAAACTAGCAGAACCCGTTTAGATTTGCTGGCACAATAATCCAAAATTTTCTTATTTTTATGGAAAATTTTTCAAAAATTTCTTATTTTTATAGAAAATTTTTCCTTTAAAAATAAGAAATTTTTGAAAAATTTCCTATACAATATCTACCTTTTCAAAACATTCCTATAAAAGAAGAAATTTTTTTAAAACTTTCCCATAAAAAAAGAATATTTTTTAAAAAATTTTCTTTAAAAACAAGAAAATTTTTAAAAATTTTCTATAAAAATAAGAAATTTTTGAAAAAAATTTCTATAAAAATAAGAAATTTTTTAAAAAATTCCTCTAAAAATAAGAAATTTTTCAAAATTTCCTATAAAAATAAGAAATTTTTGAATATGTTCCTATAAAAGTTATATACTTTTTTTCAATTTTCTATAAAAATACGAAATTTTTGAAAAATTTCCTAAAAAATAAGAAATTTTTGAAAAATTTCCTAAAAAATAAGAAATTTTTGAAAAATTTCCTAAAAATAAGAAATTTTTGAAAATTTTCCTAAAAAATAAGAAATTTTTGAAAAATTTCCTAAAAAATAAGACATTTTTTAAAAATTTTCTATAAAAATAAGAAATTTTTAAAAAATTTCCTATAAAAATAAAAATTTTTGACAAATTTCCTATAGAAATAAAAAATTTTTGAAAAATTTCCTATAAAAATAAAAAATTTTTGAAAAATTTCCTATAAAAATAAAAAATTTCTTAATTTCAACTATTTTCAAAAATTTCTTATTTTTATAGGAAAATTTTCAAAAATTTCTTATTTTAATATAAAATTTTTCAAAAATTTTTTATGTTTATAGGAAATTTTTCAAAAATTTCTTATTTTTATAGGAAATTTTTCAAAAATTTCCTATTTTTAAAAGAAATTTTTTAAAAATTTCTTATTTTATAGGAAATTTTTCAAAAATTTCTTATTTTTATAGGAAATTTTTCAAAAATTTCTTATTTTTAAAGGAAATTTTTAAAAAATTTCCTATTTTTATATGAAATTTTTTAAAAATTTCTTATTTTTATAGGTAATTTTTAAAGAATTTCCTATTTTTATAGGAAATTTTTCAAAAATGTCCTATTTTTATAGGAAATTTTTCAAAAATTTCTTATTTTTATAGGAAATTTTTCAAAAATTTCTTATTTTTATAGGAAATTTTTCAAAAATTTCTTATTTTTATAGGAAATTTTTCAAAAATTTCTTATTTTTATAGGAAATTTTTCAAAAATTTCTTATTTTTATAGGAAATTTTTCAAAAATTTCTTATTTTTATAGGAAATTTTTCAAAAATTTCTTATTTTTATAGGAAATTTCTTATTTTTATAGGAAATTTTTCAAAATTTTCCTATTTTTATAGGAAATTTTTCAAAAATTTCTTGTTTTTATATAAAATTTTTCAAAAATGTCCTACTTTTATAGGAAATTTTTCAAAAATGTCCTACTTTTATAGGAAATTTTTCAAAAATTTCTTATTTTTATAGTAAATTTTTCAAAAATTTGTTATTTTTATAGGAAATTTTTCTAAAATTTGTTATTTTTATAGGAAATTTTTCAAAAATTTCTTATTTTTATAGGAAATTTTTCAAAAATTTCTTATTTTTATAGGAAATTTTTCAAAAATTTCCTATTTTTATAGGAAATTTTTCAAAAATTTCTTGTTTTTATAGGAAATTTTTCAAAAATTTCTTGTTTTTATAGGAAATTTTTCAAAAATTTCCTATTTTTATAGGAAATTTTTCAAAAATTTCCTATTTTTATAGGAAATTTTTCAAAAATTTCCTATTTTTATAGGAAATTTTTCAAAAATTTCCTATTTTTATAGGAAATTTTTCAAAAATTTCCTATTTTTATAGGAAATTTTTCAAAAATTTCCTATTTTTATAGGAAATTTTTCAAAAATTTCCTATTTTTATAGGAAATTTTCAAAAATTTCCTATTTTTATAGGAAATTTTTCAAAAATTTCTTATTTTTATAGGAAATTTTTCAAAAATTTCCTATTTTTATAAAAAAATTTCTTGTTTTTATAGAAAATTTTTCAAAAATTTCCTATTTTTATAGGAAATTTTTCAAAAATTTCCTATTTTTGTAGGAAAATTTTCAAAAATTTCCTATTTTTATAGGAAAATTTTCAAAAATTTCCTATTTTTATAGGAAAATTTTCAAAAATTTCCTATTTTTATAGGAAATTTTTCAAAAATTTCCTATTTTTATAGGAAATTTTTCAAATAATTCCTATTTTTATAGGAAATTTTTCAAAAATTTCCTATTTTTATAGGAAATTTTTCAAAAATTTCCTATTTTTATAGGAAATTTTTCAAAAATTTCCTATTATTATAGGAAATTTTTCAAAAATTTCCTATTTTTATAGGAAATTTTTCTAAAATTTCCTATTTTTATAGGAAATTTTTCTAAAATTTCCTATTTTTATAGGAAATTTTTCAAAAATTTCCTATTTTTATAGGAAATTTTTCAAAAATTTCCTATTTTGATAGGAAAATTTTCAAAAATTTCCTATTTTGATAGGAAATTTTTCAAAAATTTCCTATTTTTATAGAAAATTTTTCAAAAATTTCCTTTTTTTTATAGGAAATTTTTCAAAAATTTTCTATTTTTGTAGGAAAATTTTCCTTATTTTATAGGAAATTTTTCAAATATTTCCTGTTTTCATAGGAAATTTTTCAAAAATTTCCTATTTTTATAGGAAATTTTTCAAAAATTTATTTTTCTTTATAGAAAATATTTTAAATTCTCGAACTCTGCCTTATATCTATCATTGAAATGTTTTGCCTATGCAACGCCCAAAATCATAAATATATTTCTAGATGGCTCCTTTTATGTTCATTTATGGTGAACCGGATCAGTTGTTTGAGTTTCGTTTTCCATTTGTTAGCTCAATTTTCAGTCAATTACGTTGATTTGTATCTATTAAAGTGTGTGCAACACATATCGATGTTAGTTAGCATGTTAAGGTGCCTGGGCAGATCTAGAGATAACCACTTAGATGGACATATACATACATACATACATATGTAACTACTACTGTATTCACTAATATGTGGTAATAGCTTTTAATGAGTTCAATAGAATTGATTATTAAATTTGCCAAAATAAATTAGAGAAGTATCAACAAATTTTTGAATTTTTGCAACATTTTTCTTTCCAGCTGAGCGGAAATATTTGATACAAAAAACAAAAATCCATAAATGAAGAAATGTTGTATAACACATCGTAATTAATTTTAATAACTTTACTATTAACTAACCATCATGTGTTCGAAACAGTTGAGATGAGTTTTCCAGAAAACACTTTTTTCAAACCATTGCAAACAATCCAAGCAAACATTAAAATAAATTTTGTAATATTTCTTGTCCCAAGACTCCAAGACTCTGCTGACCAATATCTTAAAATATGAAGCAATCAATACGGTTGTTGGTTTTGCTATGACATTTTCAGAGGCAATTAATTATAGCTCTTAAATCAATGTATTCGTACATCAAAACCGTTTAATTTACAATAAATGGCCGGCAAACATCCTTTCAAGGCAAACCACTTAGAAGTTGTAAATGAAAATGTTATAGGCTCCTCTTTAGCCTCAGGCCACAGAAGATGTGCGTTAGATTTATGTTAAACATCGAACACGATCATAAATCTAAAATTGAAAATTGAACCACAATAAAATCGAACACGACAAAAAAACTTCCAGCAAAACTAAAAACTAGTTTCTCATTTATTTGATAATGGGAATTTATATGTGACTTAAATATTGATCATGGCTTTTAAAAGTATTTGTTTAAGTGTTTTCTATTTTTAATACATATCTTAGGGCAGCTACAAAAAACATATGATCACCAACAAGATTTGTAATTTCTGTAGCATACAATAAGGCTTCAATAAAATATTTAAAAATTAGTTAACACAAAGAAAAATTTACTGTAAAAATAAGATATCTTTAAAAAATTTGCTATGAAAAATTCCTATAAAAATAGGAAATTTATGAAAAATGTCCTATAAAAATAGGAAATTTATGAAAAATGTCCTATAAAAATAAAAAATTTTTGACATAAATTCCTATAGAAAAAAATTTGTGGAAAATTTTGTATTAAAATAGCAAATTTTCAAAAAAAATCCCTACAAAAATAGAAATTTTTGAAAATTTTCCTATAAAAACGGGAAATTTTTGAAAAATTTGCTATAAAAAAGGGAAAATTTTGCTATAAAAATAGGAAATTTCTGAAAATTTCCTATAAAAATAGGAAATTTCTGAAAATTTCCTATAAAAATAGGAAATTTCTGAAAATTTCCTATAAAAAGAGGAAATTTTTGAAAAATTTCCTGTAAAAATAGGAAATTTTTAAAAAATTTTCTATAAAAATAGGAAATTTTTGAAAAATTTCCTATAAAAATAAGAAATTTTTGAAAAATTTCCTATAAAAAAAGAAATTTTTTAAAAAGTTATTATAAAAATAAGAAAGTTTTATAAAATTTAGAAATTTTTGAAATTTTTTTTATAAAAATAAAAAATTTTTAAAAAATTTCTTTTAAAGATAGGAAATTTTTGAAAAATTTCCTTTGAAAATTTCAAATTTTTAAAAAATTTCCTATAAAGTAGGAAATTTTTGAAAAATTTCCTATAAAAGTAGGAAATTTTTGAAAAATTTCCTATAAAAATAGGAAATTTTTGAAAAATTTCCTATAAAAATAGGAAAATTTTGAAAAATTTCCTATAAAAATAGGAAATTTTTGAAAAATTTCCTATAAAAATAGGAAATTTTTGAAAAATTTCCTATAAAAATAGGAAATTTTTGAAAAATTTCCTATAAAAATAGGAAATTTTTGAAAAATTTCCTATAAAAATAGGAAATTTTTGAAAAATTTCCTATAAAAATAGGAAATTTTTGAAAAATTTCCTATAAAAATAGGAAATTTTTGAAAAATTCCCTATAAAAATAGGAAATTTTTGAAAAATTTCCTATAAAAATAGGAAATTTTTGAAAAATTTCCTATAAAAATAGGAAATTTTTGAAAAATTTCCTATAAAAATAGCAAATTTTTGAAAAATTTCCTATAAAAATAGCAAATTTTTGAAAAATTTCCTATAAAAATAGGAAATTTTTGAAAAATTTCCTATAAAAATAGGAAATTTTTGAAAAATTTCCTATAAAAATAGGAAATTTTTGAAAAATTTCCTATAAAAATAGGAAATTTTTGAAAAATTTCCTATAAAAATAGGAAATTTTGAAAAATTTCCTATAAAAATAGGAAATTTTTGAAAAATTTCCTATAAAAATAGGAAATTTTTGAAAAATTTCCTATAAAAATAGGAAATTTTTGAAAAATTTCCTATAAAAATAGGAAATTTTTGAAATATTTCCTATAAAAATAGGAAATTTTTGAAAAATTTCCTATAAAAATAGGAAATTTTTCAAAAATTTCCTATAAAAATAGGAAATTTTTTAAAAATTTCCTATAAATATAGGAAACTTTCCTATAAAAATAGGAAATTTTTGAAAAATTTCCTATAAAAATAGGAAATTTTTGAAAAATTTCCTATAAAAATAGGAAATTTTTGAAAAATTTCCTATAAAAATAGGAAATTTTTGAAATATTTCCTATAAAAATAGGAAATTTTAGAAAAATTTCCTATAAAAATAGGAAATTTTAGGAAAATTTCCTATAAAAATAGGAAATTTTTGAAAAATTTCCTATAAAAATAGGAAATTTTTGAAAAATATCCTATAAAAAAAGGAAATTTTTGAAAAATTTCCTATAAAAATAGGAAATTTTTGAAAAATTTCCTATAAAAATAGGAAATTTTTGTAAAATTTCCTATAAAAATAGGAAATTTTTGAAAAATTTCCTATAAAAATAGGAACTTTTTGAAAAATTTCCTATAAAAATAGGAAATTTTTGAAAAATTTCCTATAAAAATAGGAAATTTTTGAAAAATTTCCTATAAAAATAGGAAATTTTTGAAAAATTTCCTATAAAAATAGGAAATTTTTGAAAAATTTCCTATAAAAATAGGAAATTTTTGAAAAATTTCCTATAAAAATAGGAAATTTTTGAAAAATTTCCTATAAAAATAGGAAATTTTTGAAAAATTTCCTATAAAAATAGGAAATTTTTGAAAAATTTCCTATAAAAATAGCAAATTTTAGGAAAATAAAAATATAAAAAATATAAATTTTAGGAAAATTTTCTATGAAAATAAGAAATTTTTTAAAAATTTTAAATTTTTTAATTGTTTTGTATGTACAATTACTTGTTACACCAACTGTATTTGATCTACTTCCCTTTTTATAATTACTTACGTCAAAGTATTTAATATTTTATAAACAATGTTATCAGAGTTCGTTTTTTTTTTGTCTCTGGGTCCATGAAAATATTTTTATAAAAAAATAAAAATATTCCCTTTTAAAATAGACCAAAGTTATTTAAGTGAATATAAAATTCATTAAAAACTCGTGTCACATTATTATGAAATAAAAAATATAAGAAAATTACATACATTCCATAAATCTTTAAGAAATGCAAATAAAATTATGAAATTTTGTGTGTACTTTTTTTTTTTGAAGAAAAAGGGGAATTGGTTTAAACTTTAAGTAAATTTTGAAAATATCAGAATAATAACTTTTACTGTAAAAAAAACAAACAAATTTGCATTGTAATCTTATTTTAAAAGGCGTTTTTGTTGTTTAAAGTTCTAAATAAATTATTTAACTCCTCGGTTATTTTTTTATTGCTTCCACCAATTTTTTTTACTTTTCAATTTAAAATTTCGTTTTACTACTTAAGTGAGTCGCTTAGGCTGATTTAAAAGACTTATTTGTTTTTGAATGTTTATTGTAATGAAATTTAAATATTTACTTAAATACCAACCAACTCTTATGTGTTTGACTAAAGAAAGATTGTTTAATTTACTTTTAAACAAAACAAAAAGATTTGTCTTTTTTTCTTATTATCTCTGTTTACCCTGGAGCAGCCTTTCACAGAGGAAAACGTTTTTTTTCTTTATTGTCCCATCGGAACATATGAATTATACTTGCTCGTATTTGTTTGTGGCATTTTGAAAGAAAGTTTCCTCTTCTGGTTAAAGCGGCAAGAAGTTAAAACGAAAAAACTTCCAGCAGTTTGTGGTTAGTTTGTTGTTGTTGGTTTTAGGAAATTTTTTATTTATTTACGCTCCATTAGAAGGGGAAATATTGATTTTGTCATTCTTCTGGTCACACTTGGAATCCTTAAAAAGCTTTTTGTCACAAGGCGGCGAAAATCAGAAAGAAGCTTTAAAGAGCCCTACTTAAAGCAAAGCAAATAAGGAAATTAAAAAAAATGTTTGAAAAATTTCCTATAAAAATAGGAAATCTTTTAAAATTTTCCTATAAAAATAGGAAATTTTTAAAAAAAAATTTCCTATAAAAATAGGAAATTTTTGAAAAATTTTACATAAAAATAAGACATTTTTGAAAATTTTCATATAAAAATAAGAAATTTTTTAAAAATTTCCTATAAAAATAGGAAATTTTTGAAAAATTTCCTATAAAAATAAGAAATTTTTAAAAAATTTCCTAAAAAATAAGAAATTTTTGAAAAATTTCCTATAAAAATAAGATATTTTTGAAAAATTTCCTATAAAAATAAGAAATTTTTGAAAAATTTCCTATAAAAATAAAAAATTTTTGAAAAACTTCCTATAAAAATAAGAAATTTTTTAAAAATTACCTATAAAAATAGTAAATTTTTGAAAAATTTCCTATATAAAAGAAATTTTTGAAAAATTTCCTATAAAAAAAAAAAGTTTTTCAAAAATTTCCTATAAAAATAAGAAATTTTTGAAAATTTTCTTCTAAAAATAGGAAATTTTTGAAAATTTTCTTTTAAAAATAGAAAAATTTCCTATAAAAATAGGAAATTTTAGAAAAATTTCCTATAAAAATAGGAAATTTTTGAAAAATTTCCTATAAAAATAGGAAATTTTTGAAAAATTTCCTATAAAAATAGGAAATTTTTCAAAAATTTCCTATAAAAATAGGAAATTTTTGAAAAATTTCCTATAAAAATAGGAAATTTTTGAAAAATTTCCTATAAAAATAGGAAATTTTTGAAAAATTTCCTATAAAAATAGGAAATTTTTGAAAAATTTCCTATAAAAATAGGACATTTTTGAAAAATTTCCTATAAAAATAGGAAATTTTAGAAAAATTTCCTATAAAAATAGGAAATTTTTGAAAAATTTCCTATAAAAATAGGAAATTTTTGAAAAATTTCCTATAAAAAAAGGAAATTTTTGAAAAATTTCCTATAAAAATAGGAAATTTTTGAAAAATTTCCTATAAAAATAGGAAATTTTAGAAAAATTTCCTATAAAAATAGGAAATTTTAGAAAAATTTCCTATAAAAATAGGAAATTTTAGAAAAATTTCCTATAAAAGTAGGAAATTTTAGAAAAATTTCCTATAAAAATAGGAAATTTTAGAAAAATTTCCTGTAAAAATAGGAAATTTTTGAAAATTTTTTTATAGAAATAAGAAATTTTTGAAAAATTTCCTATTTTTATAGAAAATTTTTCAAAAATTTCCTATTTTTATAGGAAATTTTTCTAAAATTTCCTATTTTTATAGGAAATTTTTCTAAAATTTCCTATTTTTATAGGAAATTTTTCTAAAATTTCCTATTTTTATAGGAAATTTTTCTAAAATTTCCTATTTTTATAGGAAATTTTTCTAAAATTTCCTATTTTTATAGGAAATTTTTCAAAAATTTCCTATTTTTATAGGAAATTTTTCAAAAATTTCCTATTTTTATAGGAAATTTTTCTAAAATTTCCTATTTTTATAGGAAATTTTTCTAAAATTTCCTATTTTTATAGGAAATTTTTCTAAAATTTCCTATTTTTATAGGAAATTTTTCAAAAATTTCCTATTTTTATAGGAAATTTTTCTAAAATTTCCTATTTGTATAGGAAATTTTTCTAAAATTTCCTATTTTTATAGGAAATTTTTCTAAAATTTCCTATTTTTATAGGAAATTTTTCTAAAATTTCCTATTTTGATAGGAAATTTTTTTTAAATTTCCTATTTTTATAGGAAATTTTTCTAAAATTTCCTATTTTTATAGGAAATTTTTCAAAAATTTCCTATTTTTATAGGAAATTTTTCAAAAATTTCCTATTTTTATAGGAAATTTTTCTAAAATTTACTATTTTTATAGGAAATTTTTCTAAAAATTTACTATTTTTATAGGAAATTTTCTATAAAAATAGGAAATTTTTGAAAAATTTCCTATAAACATAAGAAATTTTTGGAAAAAAATAAGAAGTTTTTTAAAAATTTCCTATAAAAATAGGAAATTTTTGAAAAATTTCCTATAAAAATAAGAAACTTTTGAAAACTTTCCTATAAAAATAAGAAACTTTTGAAAAATTTTTTATAAAAATAAGAAATTTTTGAAAAATTTCTGTATAACTTAGAAGTTTCTTATTTTTATAGGAAATTTTTCACAAATCTTTCAAAAATTTCTTATTTCTATAGGAAATGTTTCTAAAATTTCCTATTTCTATAGGAAATTTTTTAAAAATTTCCTATTTTTATAGGAAATTTTTCTAAAATTTACTATTTTTATAGGAAATTTTTCAAAAATTTCTGTTTTTTATAGGAAAATTTTCAAAAATTTCTTATTTTCATAAGAAATTTTTCAATTTTTTTTTATTTTTATAGACAATTTTTCAAAAATTTCATATTTCTATAAGAAAATTTTCAAAAATTTCTTATTTTTATAGTAATTTTTTTTTTAATTTTATATTTTTATAGCAAATTTTTCAACAATTTTTTTTTGATAGGACACTTTTCAAAAATTTCTTATTTTTACAGGAAAATTTTCAAAAATTTCTTATTTTTATAGGAAATTTTTCAAAAATTTCTTATTTTTATAAGAAAATTTCAAAAAATTTATTTTTTTTTTTATAAAAAATTTCTTATTTTTATATGAAACTTTTCAAAAATTTCGTATTGTTATAGGAAATTTATTAAAAGCTTCTTTAAGGCAAAAAATTTACTTTATCATATTATTTTAAATTTTGCCTAAATAAGGTAACAAATTTTATATCTGCCATAAAACCAATGATGTAATCTTCCGCTTAGACATAATGACAATTTGTCAATGTTGTCAACTAAAGAGATTTGGTTTAAAGACTGAAATGATCGGCTAATTTAAATAATGCTATTAACATATGCAGTTACGTAAAGAATTTTTGCTTTAGAAAATCTTTAAAAATCGCAGTTTTTTTTCAGTTTTTTATGCTTAAACATGTCTACAGTTTTAACACTTCTATTTAAGACTTAAATAAAGCCAGTTAAAACCTAGACAAAAGAATAGGCGGGTCTTTTAAGTTGCATTTGTCAGAAACATTTTCTGTATGAATTTAAAAATCTCAGGTTCTTTCATTCATTTGTTCGTTCATTCAATCCGTCCTTCCATTTATTTCACTAGTTCTTCAGCGTCAAAGTCATTGCAAGTTATTGACTTCATTGATGGGGTATCAATTACGTACAACGAAAAAATTCTTAAATGGATTTTTGGTTTTTCATTAACTGTTTTATTTTTAAACTTGGCTAAGTTTAGCACACAAAGACGTTTTTTTTTTGGCTTAGAGGAATGTTTTTTAAGAATGCGGCTTAGAGATTTATTTGGTCAGCTTAGGCCAATAATCGCTTAACGCTGAGTTTTTGAATTATTAACAATTTCATTAAAAACGCTGCTGTTTTTTGAGCTTTTTTGGGAAAGAGAGCCGAGCCGCTATTTAAACTTTTTATGAAAAATATTTATTTATTCTTTCGCCCCTTTACCATCATACAATAGCTTATCGGTTTTAGTCAGTCGGTTAATGTCTGTCTGCACTATGGGTATTTCATTTTTTTCTTTTTAGTTTAAATACACACAGGTGTGCTTGCAACATGGTTGCACAGTCTTTTAATACAATGCAACACACAGTTATTTGTATTTAAAAATTCTTTTTTATTTGTTAAATATTTTTCTATGTTACCAACATATTTATCAATTATAACAAAAAGATACTAGAAAAATATTGAAAAAAACGAACAAAATTTAAACTAAGAGTAGTTATTTGTTAAAGAACAATAATGTTAGAAGTGTGTGGAAAAACAAAGTAATACGAGAATTTCGAATTAAAATGGAATAGTAAGACCATAAAGAGTTTTCTATAAAAAAATGTTATTAAAGAAAAAAACAACTAAAAAAATAAATATTTCTATAGAAAAAAGTTAATTTTTCTATAGAAAAAAGTTAATTTTTCTATAGAAAAAAGTTAATTTTTCTATAGAAAAAAGTTAATTTTTCTATAGAAAAAAGTTAATTTTTCTATAGAAAAAAGTTAATTTTTCTCTAGAAAAAGTTAATTTTTCTATAGAAAAAAGTTAAATTTTCTATAGAAAAAAGTTAATTTTTCTATAGAGAAAAGTTAATTTTTCTATAGAGAAAAGTTAATTTTTCTATAGAAAAAAGTTAATTTTTCTATAGAAAAAAGTTAATTTTTCTATAGAAAAAAGTTAATTTTTCTATAGAAAAAAGTTAATTTTTCTATAGAAAAAAGTTAATTTTTCTATAGAAAAAAGTTAATTTTTCTATAGAAAAAAGTTAATTTTTCTATAGAAAAAAGTTAATTTTTCTATAGAAAAAAGTTAATTTTTCTATAGAAAAAAGTTAATTTTTCTATAGAAAAAAATTAATTTTTCTATAGAAAAAAGTTAATTTTTTCTATAGAAAAAAGTTAATTTTTCTATAGAAAAAAGTTAATTTTTCTATAGAAAAAAAGTTAATTTTTCTATAGAAAAAAAGTTAATTTTTCTATAGAAAAAAGTTAATTTTTCTATAGAAAAAAGTTAATTTTTCTATAGAAAAAAGTTAATTTTTCTATAGAAAAAAGTTAATTTTTCTATAGAAAAAAGTTAATTTTTCTATAGAAAAAAAGTTAATTTTTCTATAGAAAAAAGTTAATTTTTCTATAGAAAAAAGTTAATTTTTCTATAGAAAAAAGTTAATTTTTCTATAGAAAAAAGTTAATTTTTTTATAGAAAAAAGTTAATTTTTCTATAGAAAAAAGTTAATTTTTTGTTAGTTTTTATTGATTAAAAACTTCGTGGAAGCAAACCAATTAAAAGACGTTGCGAATATATTAAAATTAACAAACGGTTTTATTTAAATTCAAAATTAAGTAACTAAAATTATAATTATTATATTTTATGACTTTCACAAAGCAAAGGAAAATTTGGAATGAAAAGAATTTTTTCGAATGTGAAAAAATAATTACTGTAACTTCAAACATATTTACAAGTTAAGCAAAGTTACATGGATTTGGCTTGGAACAGGTTTAGAAAAAACTACAACAAACTCCCCCTCAAGCCAAATGCATTTACAATATAATGATATTCAAATTTTCAAAATTATTAACAATATATTATCTAATTTAATTTCAAAAGCTTACAACCATTCAAATGCTTGTTTTTACATAAAACTTTAGTTAGAATGTCTGCTGCATTTTCATCAGTAGGAACGTATTCTATGTTTATGACCTTCTCCTCGAACTGCTCCCGAATATAATGATATCGAATGTCGATATGTTTACTCCTCTTGTGAACGGCAGGATTCTTCACCATAAAACTAGCACTTTGATTATCACAAAATATAGTTGTTGCGCTTTTGATATATTCATCAAAACCAAGCTCCTTCAACAAGTTTCGATGAAATACCACTTCCTTCGTACCTTGGCACAGGGCAATGTATTCAGCCTCCATGGTACTCAATGCTACAATAGGCTGCTTACGAGACTCCCAAGCAATAGGACCACCGCTCATAAACAAGACATGACCCGAATATGACTTTCGATCATTTGTGTCACAGCCCCAGTCAGCATCTGTGAATATATTTAATTCTTTAAAATTAGACGAATAAACAATTTTACCAGCAGGATTCATCTTCAGATATCTCAAAACATGTTTAGCTGCTTTGAAATGCGCTTCATGTGGATGACAATTAAATTGAGATAATTTCGACACCACGTGAATTAAGTCTGGTCTCGTAATGATTGCAAGATACATTAATGCACCAATAAGACTTTGATATCCTTTAACATCTAGGTTTTCACAAGCTTCCTTGCACCTCTCCAGTACAGTACCACTAGGCTATGGTGTAGATGCTGGTTTACAATTTGCCATACCATATTTCTCCAAAATATCGTTGGTATATTTGTTTTGATGAATTGTAAAATCACCTCTCAAGCCATTTCTAGAAATTTCTATTCCTAAATAGAATGAAATAGGCCCACGATCAATAGCTTCCACATATTTGTTTAACTCCATCACGATATTTTTCATATCAGTCTCCTTCGAACACGCCAGTAACATATCATCAACATAAATAGCAATAATGCATATATTGGAACCATTTCTTCGAATATATACACATGTGTCAGATTGACATCGCACAAAGCCTATGTTCAGTAAAATATCATTGACCTTCTTGTTCCACTCACGTCCTGCTTGCTTTAAACCATATAAAGCTTTAGTAAGTTTGCATACCTTATTAGGATGATTTTGATCTTCAAAAAATGGTGGTTGTATCATATAAACCTCGTCATCAATATCACCGTTTAAATAAGCTGCTACAATATCGACGTGATTCACCAACAATTTATGTCTAGCTGCTAATGCCAATAATAATCTAATTGTTGAGTGGCGAACGACCGGAGAAAAAGTTTCTGTATAATCGACATCTTGTTTTTGAGAACAGCCTTGGGCAACAAGCCTTGCCTTAAACTTCTCCACCGATCCATCTGGATTTCGCTTTACTGCAAACACCCACTTACTGCCGATTATATTTTTTCCTTTAGGTTTCTCCACCAGCTGCCAAGTTTTATTTTTGATTAACGAATTAAATTCCACCTGCATAGCATCTTTCCATTTTTCAGAATTTTCAGACTGTAAAGCTTCAGCGACTGTTTCAGGATTTTCAATAATAGAATTGATCATCTGAATGCCATTTTCGGCACAATATACTTTTCTAGGCCTGCCAACACGACCGGTTCTATTTAACTTAGGCCTACCACGCTTTCTTTTGCCTCCATCTTCATCGGACTCCTCATAACCAGAGCTATCTTCATCATCAACATCATTATTTATCGGCTCCTCTTCTCGTTCTTCTTCATGGACAATTTCCGGATAATTTTTCTTGAAAAAATTAATAAAATATTGATCTTCTTCTTTTTCTTGATCTGGAGCACAAATTTTTTCAAATGATTGTTCAAAGAAAATAACATCACGAGAAATAACAATTTGTCTAGTTTTTGAATTGTATAACCGATATCCTTTGGTAGTTAAATCATAACCAACAAATTTAATTTTGTTACCTTTAGGCAAAAATTTACCACCTTTTGGTTTGGGTCCTTTATTCAAAACAACTGCATCACATCCAAAGGTTCTTAAATGAAAAACAGACGGTTTCTTACCAACCCATCTCTCATACGGAGTAACATCATTTAAAACTTTGGTAGGTGCACGATTCCGTAGATATGTGGCAGTATTAACAGCTTCTCCCCACAACATCTGTGGCAACCCAGAAGATTCCAGTAAACATCTTGCCATCTCCACCAACGTCCTATTCGCACGCTCCGAAACGCCATTCTGTTGAGGCGAATAGCTAACTGTTGTTTGATGAACGATACCATTTTTAGCGAAAAATTCTTTAAACTTCGAGTTTACAAACTCTGTACCATTATCGCTTCTAACAATTTTTATTTTGCGGCCTGTCTGCTTCTCCGCGGTCCCAGCAAAATAACAAAATGCTTCAAATGCATCAGATTTGTTTTTTAAGAAAAATGTTGTTGTGTACCTAGAGTAATCATCAATGAATGTGATGAAATAGGATGCACCACTCAAGGTTTTAGTGCCAATTGGTCCGCATAAATCTGTATGCACCAATTCCAGCAAATCACTAGTTTGAACACTACCATAGCTTTTATAAGGACTAGCAGAAATTTTACACACTGCACAAGTGACACATTCAATTGACTTTGGAATTTTTACATTAAGACCATTCACCATATTTTTCTCCATCAATTTATTCAAATCATTCATATTTATATGCCCAAAACGCTCATGCCATTTTACGCCAATATTTTTATTTACTAAACTATAGGCATTTTCCACTTTGTCCACTTTAGCAATAGATTTAATGTTTACAATAAACATTTCATCTTTCAGATATCCTGTCAAAATATTTTCACCTTTTTTGCTTTTCATTTCAGCTTTATTATTATCAAATTTGACACTGTGACCAGCTTTAACTATTTTATTTATAGAAACAAAATTTGAGTGCAATCTTGGGACAAACAGAACATCCTTCAATTCAAGATTACAGAATTCAGTTGTAATTTTAATGCTTCCTATGCCCTCCGCTTCGATGCTTTCACCAGAAGCTAATACGATTTTCTGCTTTGACTCGGATAATGTAGCAAAACATTCCCTAGATCTACACATATGTGATGTCGCACCACTATCAAGGATCCACAACTCTTTCAAGCTACGATCACAATTAGTTAATGTGCAAGCAAAATCGTTGCCACTTTTTTCTTTGCACTGTGAGCGTATATGGCCCTTTTTACCACACCGAAAACACTTAATATTATTTACATACCCATCGTTTCTTTTATTACTGTTATTGCTGTTGTTGTTTGGGGTCTTTGAAATATTCTTATTCTTAAAGTTGTTGTTGTTGCTGCTGTTGACATATCCTTTATAATTTTTCTTTGCGCCATTTCTTGCTGCAAATACACCTTCGGTTGTTGACTTGCCACCTTGTCGCAATTCTTCTTCCAGAATCTTTGAAATCAATTTGTCATACTTTGGTAATTCATCCCGGCTTTCAATAGCTACCACGAAACTCTCCATTTCATCAGGAAGGCTACACAATAGTAATATGGACAACAAGTCTTCATTTAAACTGATCCCAATCTCCTTTAAGTCATCAACTATCGAACAAAATTCATTTATTTGTGCAGAATACTTTTCGTTATTTTGAAATTTAAATTTTACCAGCCTCTTAAACAAATTTACTTTTCTGGATGCCGTATTAGATTTGTACAAACCACTTAATACATACCAGGCACTTTTAGCAGTTGAACAATGCTTGATATGTAACAACTCACTAGGCTTCACACAAAGGGTTATTGTTGCAAGCGCCTTACTATCATTGTTCAGCCAGATACCTCTCTGTGGGTTTTGCTCGGGACAATCTTCCACAACCGTTTTCCACAAATCCAAGGTGATCATAAGACTCTTCATTTGTATGCTCCATGTTGCATAATTCTCACCGCTTAATTTTTCAATACTCGCAATACCGCTAGCCATTTTTTGTTTTTTTTTTAAATCTCCGGAAAAAACAATCAAAACCAATGGAACTTGCTTATTGTTAAAAACGTTAGCACTTATTTCCTTCTTTGGTTACCAGGGTCCTGGGCCCATAACCTTTGTTAGTTTTTATTGATTAAAAACTTCGTGGAAGCAAACCAATTAAAAGACGTTGCGAATATATTAAAATTAACAAACGGTTTTATTTAAATTCAAAATTAAGTAACTAAAATTATAATTATTATATTTTATGACTTTCACAAAGCAAAGGAAAATTTGGAATGAAAAGAATTTTTTCGAATGTGAAAAAATAATTACTGTAACTTCAAACATATTTACAAGTTAAGCAAAGTTACATGGATTTGGCTTGGAACAGGTTTAGAAAAAACTACAACATTTTTCTATAGCAAAAAGTTAATTTTTCTATAGAAAAAAGTTAATTTTTCTATAGAAAAAAGTTAATTTTACTATAGAAAAAAGTTAATTTTTCTATAGAAAAAAGTTAATTTTTCTATAGAAAAAAGTTAATTTTTCTATAGAAAAAAGTTAATTTTTCTATAGAAAAAAGTTAATTTTTCTATAGAAAAAAGTTAATTTTTCTATAGAAAAAAGTTAATTTTTCTATAGAAAAAAGTTAATTTTTCTATAGAAAAAAGTTAATTTTTCCATAGAAAAAAGTTAATTTTTCTATAGAAAAAAGTTAATTTTTCTATAGAAAAAAGTTAATTTTTCTATAGAAAAAAGTTAATTTTTCTATAGAAAAAAGTTAATTTTTCTATAGAAAAAAGTTAATTTTTCTATAGAAAAAAGTTAATTTTTCTATAGAAAAAAGTTAATTTTTCTATAGAAAAAAGTTAATTTTTCTATAGAAAAAAGTTAATTTTTCTATAGAAAAAAGTTAATTTTTCTATAGAAAAAAGTTAATTTTTCTATAGAAAAAAGTTAATTTTTCTATAGAAAAAAGTTAATTTTTCTATAGAAAAAAGTTAATTTTTCTATAGAAAAAAGTTAATTTTTCTATAGAAAAAAGTTAATTTTTCTATAGAAAAAAGTTAATTTTTCTATAGAAAAAAGTTAATTTTTCTATAGAAAAAAGTTAATTTTTCTATAGAAAAAAGTTAATTTTTCTATAGAAAAAAGTTAATTTTTCTATAGAAAAAAGTTAATTTTTCTATAGAAAAAAGTTAATTTTTCTATAGAAAAAAGTTAATTTTTCTATAGAAAAAAGTTAATTTTTCTATAGAAAAAAGTTAATTTTTCTATAGAAAAAAGTTAATTTTTCTATAGAAAAAAGTTAATTTTTCTATAGAAAAAAGTTAATTTTTCTATAGAAAAAAGTTAATTTTTCTATAGAAAAAAGTTAATTTTTCTATAGAAAAAAGTTAATTTTTCTATAGAAAAAAGTTAATTTTTCTATAGAAAAAAGTTAATTTTTCTATAGAAAAAAGTTAATTTTTCTATAGAAAAAAGTTAATTTTTCTATAGAAAAAAGTTAATTTTTCTATAGAAAAAAGTTAATTTTTCTATAGAAAAAAGTTAATTTTTCTATAGAAAAAAGTTAATTTTTCTATAGAAAAAAGTTAATTTTTCTATAGAAAAAAGTTAATTTTTCTATAGAAAAAAGTTAATTTTTCTATAGAAAAAAGTTAATTTTTCTATAGAAAAAAGTTAATTTTTCTATAGAAAAAAGTTAATTTTTCTATAGAAAAAAGTTAATTTTTCTATAGAAAAAAGTTAATTTTTCTATAGAAAAAAGTTAATTTTTCTATAGAAAAAAGTTAATTTTTCTATAGAAAAAAGTTAATTTTTCTATAGAAAAAAGTTAATTTTTCTATAGAAAAAAGTTAATTTTTCTATAGAAAAAAGTTAATTTTTCTATAGAAAAAAGTTAATTTTTCTATAGAAAAAAGTTAATTTTTCTATAGAAAAAAGTTAATTTTTCTATAGAAAAAAGTTAATTTTTCTATAGAAAAAAGTTAATTTTTCTATAGAAAAAAGTTAATTTTTCTATAGAAAAAAGTTAATTTTTCTATAGAAAAAAGTTAATTTTTCTATAGAAAAAAGTTAATTTTTCTATAGAAAAAAGTTAATTTTTCTATAGAAAAAAGTTAATTTTTCTATAGAAAAAAGTTAATTTTTCTATAGAAAAAAGTTAATTTTTCTATAGAAAAAAGTTAATTTTTCTATAGAAAAAAGTTAATTTTTCTATAGAAAAAAGTTAATTTTTCTATAGAAAAAAGTTAATTTTTCTATAGAAAAAAGTTAATTTTTCTATAGAAAAAAGTTAATTTTTCTATAGAAAAAAGTTAATTTTTCTATAGAAAAAAGTTAATTTTTCTATAGAAAAAAGTTAATTTTTCTATAGAAAAAAGTTAATTTTTCTATAGAAAAAAGTTAATTTTTCTATAGAAAAAATTAAGTTTTTCTATAGAAAAAATTAAGTTTTTCTATAGAAAAAATTAAGTTTTTCTATAGAAAAAATTAAGTTTTCCTATAGAAAAAATTAAGTTTTTCTATAGAAAAAATTAAGTTTTTCTATAGAAAAAATTAAGTTTTTCTATAGAAAAAATTAAGTTTTTCTATAGAAAAAATTAAGTTTTTCTATAGAAAAAATTAAGTTTTTCTATAGAAAAAATTAAGTTTTTCTATAGAAAAAATTAAGTTTTTCTATAGAAAAAATTAAGTTTTTCTATAGAAAAAATTAAGTTTTTCTATAGAAAAAATTAAGTTTTTCTATAGAAAAAATTAAGTTTTTCTATAGAAAAAATTAAGTTTTTCTATAGAAAAAATTAAGTTTTTCTATAGAAAAAATTAAGTTTTTCTATAGAAAAAATTAAATTTTTTCTATAGAAAAAATTAAGTTTTTCTATAGAAAAAATTAAGTTTTTCTATAGAAAAAAATAAGTTTTTCTATAGAAAAAAATAAGTTTTTCTATAGAAAAAATTAAGTTTTTCTATAGAAAAAATTAAGTTTTCCTATAGAAAAAATTAAGTTTTTCTATAGAAAAAATTAAGTTTTTCTATAGAAAAAATTAAGTTTTTCTATAGAAAAAATTAAGTTTTTCTATAGAAAAAATTCTATAGAAAAAATTAAGTTTTTCTATAGAAAAAATTAAGTTTTTCTATAGAAAAAATTAAGTTTTTCTATAGAAAAAATTAAGTTTTTCTATAGAAAAAATTAAGTTTTTCTATAGAAAAAATTAAGTTTTTCTATAGAAAAAATTAAGTTTTTCTATAGAAAAAATTAAGTTTTTCTATAGAAAAAATTAAGTTTTTCTATAGAAAAAATTAAGTTTTTCTATAGAAAAAATTAAGTTTTTCTATAGAAAAAATTAAGTTTTTCTATAGAAAAAATTAAGTTTTTCTATAGAAAAAATTAAGTTTTTCTATAGAAAAAATTAAGTTTTTCTATAGAAAAAATTAAGTTTTTCTATAGAAAAAATTAAGTTTTTCTATAGAAAAAATTAAGTTTTTCTATAGAAAAAATTAAGTTTTTCTATAGAAAAAATTAAGTTTTTCTATAGAAAAAATTAAGTTTTTCTATAGAAAAAATTAAGTTTTTCTATAGAAAAAATTAAGTTTTTCTATAGAAAAAATTAAGTTTTTCTATAGAAAACATTACGTTTTTCTATAGAAAACATTACGTTTTTCTATAGAAAACATTACGTTTTTCTATAGAAAACATTAAGATTTTCTATAGATAACATTAAGTTTTTCTATAGAAAACATCGTCAACTTTTCTATAGTAAGGTCTTCCTATCGTCGAATTTTCTATAGTAAAGTCTTCCTTTCGTCAACTTTTCTATAGAAATGTCTTCCTATCGTCAACCTTTCTATAAAAATGTCTTCCTATCGTCAACTTTTCTATAGAAATGTCTTCCTATCGTCAACTTTTCTATAGAAATGTCTTCCTTTCGTCAACTTTTCTATAGTAAAGTCTTCCTATCGTCAACTTTTCTATAGAAATGTCTTCCTTTCGTCAACTTTTCTATAGTAATGTCTTCCTATCGTCAACTTTTCTATAGAAATGTCTTCCTTTCGTCAACTTTTCTATAGTAATGTCTTCCTATCGTCAACTTTTCTATAGAAATGTCTTCCTTTCGTCAACTTTTCTATAGAAATGTCTTCCTTTCGTCAACTTTTCTATAGAAATGTCTTCCTATCGTCAACTTTTCTATAGAAAAGTCTTCCTATCGTCTCCTTTTCTATCGTAAAGTCTTCCTCTATAGTAAAGTCTTCCTACCGTCAACTTTTCTATAGTAAAGTCTTCCTGTCGTCAACTTTTCTATAGTAAAGTCTTCCTATCGTCAACTTTTCTATAGTAAAGTCTTCCTATCGTCAACTTTTCTATAGTAAAGTCTTCCTGTCGTCAACTTTTCTATAGTAAAGTCTTCCTGTCGTCAACTTTTCTATAGTAAAGTCTTCCTATCGTCAACTTTTCTATAGTAAAGTCTTCCTATCGTCAACTTTTCTATAGTAAAGTCTTCCTATCGTCAACTTTTCTATAGTAAAGACTTCCTATCGTCAACTTTTCTATAGTAAAGTCTTCCCATCGTCAACTTTTCTATAGAAATGTCTTCGTATCGTCAACTTTTCTATAGAAATGTCTTCCTATCATCAACTTTTTATAGAAATGTCTTCCTATCGTCATCTTTTCTATAGAAATGTCTTCCTATCGTCAACCTTTCTATAAAAATGTCTTCCTATCGTCAACTTTTCTATAGAAATGTCTTCCTATCGTCAACTTTTCTATAGAATTGTCTTGTTTTAGTAAAGGGTATTCAAAAATTTACATTGACTCTTAGTTGATAATAAATAAATAGATATTGGTATTTGCCTTCAAAATTTCACCTCTTTTTGAATAACCCTTTTCTCGTTCTAACAAATTAGTTTGTATTCTCAAAACGTTTAACTATTTTAAATGGTACAAAATATTTTATTTGCTGCAAAGTAGCAATAAGTAATTCCTAGACATAACTTTTGTCTAGTTACTACTTTTAAGGTTAAGACTATGAAAATTTGCTAAAAACAATTTATAGGTCTTTTCCACTTTGAACATTTATTTAACAGTTAATTGGAAAAATGGCCCAACTAGCGTGTGTTAAATATTTATATAAACCTAGAATTAAAAGCAAGAATAGTATAAAAAATGAAGTTTATAAAAAGTTCTTGATTTTTAAACTTATTTTCAAAATCTCGGAAATTGAATTACATTTCCCATAGAAACAAAGTCGGCGCTTTAGTAGACTATTTAATACTTTTGATTATGGTTATAAATTTTTAAATGATTCCACTTTTATTCGGTGTGTAGGCCCTCAACTTATGGCCACTTAAACTTCCTCTGTAAAAAAAACCAAGCAAATTATAAAAATCAACAACCGCTAATTGATCTAGAATAGACATCAATAAATTTAGCTTAACTCCGATTATTAGTATTTCACAAGGTTTTTTTTTGTTATTTAACAAAATGTTATACGATCACAAAATTACCTTAAAGGGAAATAAGAAAAAAACGATCGATAAATTTAATTAAGTTTTAAAGGAAAATTAAATATTTCATTTCAAACCTAAAACCATATATAAACGGCTTATAACTAAAACTATAAGCCAGTTAAAATTCGATTAATATCTTCATATCAAAACCATAAATTAACGAAAATTTTTGAGCTTATAAATTAAAATATTCTAAGCAAATTAAAACAATAAGATTCAGCTTTTGGTAATAATGTCAAAAAGTTAATTTTGAATAAATTAAACAATTTTTATATTTTTAAGAAAAAAAATAAAAATACTTTTCTATAGAAAAATTTTCAATACCAAAAATTTTTCTATAGAAAAATATTTCTATCGAAAATCTTTCTATAGCAAAATATTTCTATCGAAAATTTTTGTATAGTAAAATATTTCTATCGAAAATTTTTCTATAAAAAATATTTCAATCCAAATTTTTTTTTATAGAAAAATATTTCTATCAAAAATTTTTCCATACAAAAATATTTCTATCGAAAATTTGTATATAGAAAAATATTTTTATTCAAAAAATTTTGTATAGAAAAATATTTTTATCGAAAATTTTTTTATAGAAAAATATTTTTAACGAAAAATTTTCTATAGAAAAATATTTTTATCAAAAATTTTTCTATAGAAAAATATTTTTATCGAAAAATTTTCTGTAGAAAATATATTTAACGAAAATTTTTGTATAGAAAAATATTGTTTCAAAAATTTTTCTATAGAAAAATATTTTGATCGAAAATTTTTCTATGGAAAAATAGTTTTATCGAAAATTTTTCTATAGAAAAATATTTTCATCGAAAATTTTTCTATAGAAAAATATTTTCATCGAAAATTTTTCTATAGAAAAATATTTTCATCGAAAATTTTTCTATAGAAAAATATTTTCATCGAAAATTTTTCTATAAAAAAATATTTTCATCGAAAATTTTTCTATATAAAAATATTTTTATCGAAAATTTTTCTATAGAAAAATATAGAAAAATATTTTTATCGAAAATCTTTCTATAGAAAAATATTTTTTTAAAAATTTTTCTATAGAAAAATATTTTTTATCAAAAATTTTTCTATAGAAAAATATTTTTATCAAAAACTTTTCTATAGAAAAATATTTTTATCAAAAATTTTTCAATAGTAAAATATTTTTATCGAAAATGTTTCTATAGAAAAATATTTTTATCGAAAATTTTTCTATAGAAAATATTTTTATCGAAAATTTTTCTATAGAAAAATATTTTTATCGAAAATTTTTCTATAGAAAAATATTTTTATCGAAAATTTTTCTATAGAATATATTTTTATCGAAAATTTTTCTATAGAAAAATATTTTCATCGAAAATTTTTCTATAGAAAAATAATTTCATCTAAAATTTTTCTATAGAAAAATAATTATATCGAAAATTTTTCTATAGAAAAATATTTTTATCGAAAATTTTTCTATAGAAAAATATAGAAAAATATTTCTTATCAAAAATTTTTCTATAGAAAAATATTTTTATCAAAAACTTTTCTATAGAAAAATATTTTGATCGAAAATTTTTCTATAGAAAAATATAGAAAAATATTTCTTATCAAAAATTTTTCTATAGAAAAATATTTTTATCAAAAACTTTTCTATAGAAAAATATTTTTATCGAAAATTTTTCTATAGAAAAATATTTTATCGAAAATTTTTCTACAGAAAAATATTTTTATCGAAAATTTTTTTATAGAAAAATATTTTTATCGAAAATTTTTCTATAGAAAAATATTTTTATCGAAAATTTTTCTATAGAAAAATATTTTTATCGAAAATTTTCTATAGAAAAATATTTTTATTGAAAATTTTTCTATACAAAAATATTTTTATCGAAAATTTTTCTATAGAAAAATATTTTGATGAAAAATTTTTCTATAGAAAAATATTTTTATGGAAAATTTTTCTATCGAAAAATTTTCGATGAATCGAAAAATTTTCGATAAAAATATTTTTCTGTTAAAAAAATTTTTGATAGAAATAGTTAGAATCGACAAATCTGCCTACGATTTTTTTGTTATGTTCTCATTGTGCCGACCTCTGCTTATAAGACTAGACATAACCAAAAATGAAATTTGAGATTTTAATACTTTTTTTTAGCTGGTAGCTAATTTGAATAAATTTTCGTTGATTTTATTATAGAAATTGAAAGTTTTATTATATGTTAATTTGTTAAGGTTTTAGTTTATTGTTTTATGTCATACATTTTTTTTGGGTTTTTGGCTTAAAATTTTTATTATTGATCTAATAATCTGGAATTGGAGTGGGAAAACTTAAAAAGGAAACTTCTGTTTTCGAAACCAGTTTTACTTTCAATTTGTAATATTTTCCAATAAAATAAATTCAATTTTTTTTTTCAAATCAATTCATTTTTGTTTTGAGGTTTTTTATATTAATTTTAACTTCTTTTTGGTTTTCGATTTTTAAAATGAGATTGTAAAACTCACTCAAGCATTAAGTGGAACTAATGACAACTATGTTTAGTAAAATATGCCACAAAATATTTAATGCAATTGTTGCTATAAAATTTTTAACTAAATGTTACTTTAGTTTTAAACAAAAAATATACAAATACATTTATTAATGTCGTTAGATTCCATTTGGCCGGATATTGACAAATAATCTAATCCAAATTTTCCTAAAAGCTAAAAAAGGTTTAACAATTTTAGTAATTTTGAACACAAAATACTCTTATGCCTTGAAAACTATTCCAGGGCACTCAGTATTCACATACTCTACTTACCTCTTATGGGATTCGAACCCACGGTCATTTATGAAGTATAAGTAGTTATCAAACCGCATACCAACTGCTTTTAATATACACACCAGTCCTATCTTAAAACTAAACAAAACCCAATCAAATGGACTAATATTCCACAAAATATTAAACTTTTTGAATTCTTCTATCTCGACTTAGACTTCTTTGTCCAACATCCATCCATGATCTTTAGAAATGTCTTAAGTTTTTTTTCTTATTTTTTTTTACCAATTTTTACTTCAAAGCTGGAAAGTTTTATGATCTAATATTCCACAAAATTTTTTTCAACCAGATATTTTTTTTTTTGGACAACCGATAATTAAAATTTTTGCTACGGCTGTTAGGATAAATTAAAAATGATTTAATACCAAAGATTTTCATTACATTTTCAGGAAAAACAACCAGATTTTGAGAGTGTTTTAAGCTGCTGTATTAATAGGAATATTTCAAAATTTCTTTAATGCTTTAATTTGATCTGATTTGATTCAAATCTAAAAGCAGTATTAAAAAGCAGAGTATGGAAAAAAACAAAATCTATCGCAAACGTTTGTAGAATGTAAAGACAGCTTTAGATTTACTTGAATCGTTTTGTTTCATGAACTTAACAAAACAAATTCATTCTTTGTGCTCATCTTCTTTGCTTCAGTTTATCATAGCAAACGTACATTTAAGTACAAAACAGCTTCAGAAACGTTTGCAAATTAATTAAAAATTTGCGATAAAAATATTTTTCTTTAGAAAAATTTTTGATAAATAAAATTTTTCTATAGAAAAATTTTTGATAAATAAAATTTTTCTGTAGAAAAATTTTTGAAAAATAAAATTTTTCTATAGAAAAATTTTTGATAAATAAAATTTTTCTATAGAAAAATTTTTGATAACAAAAATGTTTTCTATAGAAAAATTTTTGATAAATAAATTTTTTCTATAGAAAAATTTTTGATAAATAAAATTTTTCTATAGAAAAATTTTTGATAACAACAATTTTTTCTATAGAAAAATTTTTGATAACAAAAATTTTTTCTATAGAAAAGTTTTTGATAACAAAAATTTTTTATATAGAAAATTTTTTGATAACAGAAATTTTTTCTACAGAAAAATTTTTGATAACAAAAATTTTTTCTATAGAAAAATTTTTGATAAATAAAATTTTTCTATAGAAAAATTTTTGATAAAAATAAAATTTTAAGAAAAATTTTTGATAAATAAAATTTTTCTATTGAACAATTTTCATCAAAGATATTATTCTAAAGAAAAATTTTTGATAAATAAAATTTTTCTATAGAAAAATTTTTGATAAATAAAATTTTCTATAGAAAAATTTTTGATAAGTAAAATTTTTCTATAGAAAAATTTTTGATAAAAATAGAATTAAAAAAATTAAAATTAAGAAAAATTTTTGATAAATAAAATTTTTCTATTGAACAATTTTCATCAAAGATATTATTCTAAAGAAAAATTTTTGATAAATAAAATTTTTCTATAGAAAAATTTTTGATAAATAAAACTTTTCTATAGAAAAATTTTTGATAACAAAAATTTTTTCTATAGAAAAATTTTTGATAAATAAAATTTTTCTATAGAAAAATTTTTGATAAATAAAATTTTTCTATAGAAAAATTTTTGATAAATAAAATTTTTCTATAGAAAAATTTTTGATAAATAAAATTTTTCTATAGAAAAATTTTTGATAAATAAAATTTTTCTATAGAAAAATTTTTGATAAATAAAATTTTTCTATAGAAAAATTTTTGATAAATAAAATTTTTCTATAGAAAAATTTTTGATAAATAAAATTTTTCTATAAAAAAATTTTTGATAAATAAAATTTTTCTATAGAAAAATTTTTGATAACAAAAATTTTGTCTATAGAAAAATTTTTGATAAACAAAAATTTTTTCTATAGAAAAATTTTTGATAACAAAAATTTTTTCTATAGAAAAATTTTTGATAAAAAAAATTTTTTCTATAGAAAAATTTTTGATAACAAAAATTTTTTCTATAGAAAAATTTTTGATAAAAAAATTTTTTTATAGAAAAAATGTATAACCTACCTATGGACTGAATCAGTTATAATCTAAAAATTTATTAATTTTTTTTATTTTGAAATTTCCTTTTATTTCCGTTTTGTTATATCAATTTTCCAATTATTGAAAGTGTACACCTGAACAAATGTTCCGTTTTATAATTTTGAAGAAATTTTGACAGTTTTGCTTCAGTTTGTCACAAAGAAATGGATATTTTTAACTTTGTATCATAAAATTGTCAATTTTATGTCAATAATAAGCTTTTTGTGAAACATCTCAGGCTTCTAATGTTGCATCAACATTCAATTTATCACACCATCTTGTCATGATTGACATCGTCTAAGATAATGAAATTTAATATTAAATTTTTTGCTGAAATAATTTTTTGTTCAACGGCTACAAATTTGTTTAAATCAACTAAATACTACGACTAAATTTCCCATAAGAGTAAAAGTTGTAAGATGAGTTGTGGCAATGACTAGAAGTAAAACCAGTAGCAATTTAATGTAATCGATGATTAATTGGAATCGCTTTTATAATTAAAATTCAATTAACCTGAAAATAGAAGAATTATAGGCAAAAACTTGAATCTTTATAAACTTTTCCCAACGTTATATTTACGAGTTTGACAAAATTTGTTTAATCAAATCGTTTTATTTAATTTGTTTAAAAAATTCTACAAAAATAAATGGCAGTTTTTTATGAATAAACCTTTACTTTTGCCATTTTTACGCAGCTTTAGTCTTTTGTTTATCCTTTCATGTCCCTTTTGTTTTATGTTCGCTCGTTGTGTCTATCTATTCGGGTGCCTGGATTTTCATTTGTCTCAGTTTTGGGTCAACTTGTTGCTATAAATACAACCTTCAACTTTGGCCTTTATTATCGATGTTATACAAAATATATTTTGATATTTTAACATTTTCTTTTATTTTTCGCTATATTAAACAATTTTTTATAGAACATTTAATAAGAAGTAGAAGGTCAAACCCGGCTAAGTGATACCCTATATCATATACACATATGCATAGTCTAAATCATAGTCTAAGTCAAAGTTTAAGAAGGAGTCTAAGTTACAGTCTAAGTCATAATCTACATCTAAGTCATGTCTAGGTCATAGTCAAAGTCATAGTCTAAGTCATAGTCTAAGTCATAGTCTAAGTCATAGTCTAAGTCATAGTCTAAGTCATAGTCTAAGTCATAGTCTAAGTCATAGTCTAAGTCATAGTCTAAGTCATAGTCTAAGTCATAGTCTAAGTCATAGTCTAAGTCATAGTCTAAGTCATAGTCTAAGTCATAGTCTAAGCCATAGTCCAAGTCATAGTGTAAGTCATAGTCTAAGTCATAATCCAAGTCATAGTCTAAGTCATAGTCTAAGTCATAGTCTAAGTCATAGTCTATGTCATAGTCTAAGTCATAGTCTAAGTCATAATCTAAGTCATAGTCTAAGTCATAGTCTAAGTCATAGTCTAAGTCATAGTCTAAGTCATAGTCTAAGTCATAGTCTAAGTCATAGTCTAAGTCATAGTCTAAGTTATAGTCTAAGTCATAGTCTAAGTCATAGTTTAAGTCATTGTCTAAGTCATAGTCTAAGTCATAGTCTAAGTCATAGTCTAAGTCATTGTCTAAGTCATAGTCTAAGTCATAATCTAAGTCATAGTCTAAGTCATAGTCTAAGTCATAGTCTAAGTCATAGTCTAAGTCATAGTCTAAGTCATAGTCTAAATCATAGTCTAAGTCATAGTCTAACTCATAGTCTAAGTCATAGTCTAAGTCATAGTCTAAGTCATAGTCTAAGTCATAGTCTAAGTCATAGTCTAAGTCATAGTCTAAGTCATAGTCTAAGTCATAGTCTAAGTCATAGTCTAAGTCATAGTCTAAGTCATAGTCTAAGTCATAGTCTAAGTCATAGTCTAAGTCATAGTCTAAGTCATAGTCTAAGTCATAGTCTAAGTCATAGTCTAAGTCATAGTCTAAGTCATAGTCTAAGTCATAGTCTAAGTCATAGTCTAAGTCATAGTCTAAGTCATAGTCTAAGTCATAGTCCAAGTCATAGTCTAAGTCATAATCTAAGTCATAGTATAAGTCATAGTCTAAGTCATAGTCTAAATCATAGTCTAAGTCATAGTCTAAGTCATAGTCTAAGTCATAGTCTAAGTCATAGTATAAGTCATAGTCTAAGTCATAGTCTAATTCATAGTCTAAGTCATAGTCTAAGTCATAGTCTAAGTCATAGTCTAAGTCATAGTCTGAGTCATAGTCTAAGTCATAGTCTAAGTCATAGTCTAAGTCATAGTTTAAGTCATTGTCTAAGTCATAGTCTAAGTCATAGTCTAAGTCATAGTCTAAGTCATTGTCTAAGTCATAGTCTAAGTCATAGTCTAAGTCATAGTCTAAGTCATAGTCTAAGTCATAGTCTAAGTCATAGTCTAAGTCATAGTCTGAGTCATAGTCTAAGTCATAGTCTAAGTCTATGAATCCATTGAGAACTGTAGGATGCCAATGGTGTCCACGTTCAATTCCCGATCTGCAAAAACTTTACTGTTTTGGATCTATTGACCTGAACTGAGCATTCTAACGTTCCGCAACTTTCGTTCTTTGGCCACAACGAAATTCAAAACTCACTTTTTTACCATGGAAATAGACGGTGAAGACCCCCATAACATTTGATAAAGTTAGCCTTATTTTGAGTGATTGTGTTTAACGAGCATTTGAAACTGTTTGACCCAAACCCCAAAGTAGTCCGAAAGAACCTTGTGCTATTCCAAGCCAATCTGTATACAAACATTATTACAAACCCATATTATCCCTGCCTCTAACGCTGATGTAGGGTATACAAAATGAACAGACAATCTATTTTGTCTTACAAGTATGAGTTGGTGGCTGACTGACCGACCATGTGCGATTGGCCATCAGTTGTTTGTTTGTTTGTATGAAGGAATGTATTTATGTCTCCTATACTGGAGATGATATCGTCCATATAGTTATTGTTTTTGCTATTTTAAATACTCTTATCACTTTATTATCACTTCAACTTGAATGCACTCATTGCTATACACAGCCAAACTCTTTGAAGGCACACACAACAACATCACCCCAAACCCAGAGCCACCATAGAGCTCTGCTGCTAACACAATGCCTCACACATTGCATTAAAACTCATTTAAAAATAAATATTTTTAAAAAATACTTATGAAAAATATGTATTTAGAAAAAAAAGAGAAAAAAACAGCTAAACATTTTTCCAAGTTTTTATTTTTGTGAAGGCGTTTAGTCAGTCGTTTAGTCAATTAATTCAGCAAAATGAATGAACTAAGGCTTAACAACCAACGGATGGACGGACGCCAGCAAAATACACTCACTCATATTCACATTCAACCATCCGTCTATCCATTCATATTCACTCGCTCATACAAATGACAACAAGTGGGAGATGGATGTCTTTAATACTTTTAAAATATTAAAAAAAGTAAAATAAAATTATGAAAAATACCACCTCATACTTCTCGTAGCAGCAGCAGCACCAGCAACATATGGTGTTGAGCTATTTGTTGCTGACTATTTGTATGCTTCAGCAAAATATGATGTGGGGGGAATTTATGTTCATCAGCAGCAACTGCTTGTTATTTTATTTTGTTTGAAGTTTTTTTTTGTTTCGGTTGTGTTATGCTATTACCAGCAACTCACCTGTTGTGCTTGTCGAACATGTTGGATAGTGGAGGTTTGAAAGCAACAATGTTGAAGCGAACTCAAACACAGTCACACAAAAAATACGTTGGTGTAAAACCCGGGTTTTTAAATTAATGTAAAACTAAACTTTAATATACTAAAGCATAATTTGAAATAGAACATTCGGTTGAATGCCGATCCTTTAGAGCACAGCGCTATTTGGAGAGCTTTAAGATGCAAAGGTGACCCGAGAAGATAAGACTCATCAAAGAGAAGGTCGTCAGAGAAACCATATTGGTGTGTAGGTAGGAATCCGTCAAGGATGTGTGATATCCCCACAGCTATTAAATACAGTCACTCAAATTACTGTCCCAATGCTTTGAAGGTGATTATGAATAAGAGTGTAACAACTAGGCTGTTGGCCCAATCTCTCAGATATTTGGTATTATTGCATATTGAACTCGTATTGACAACTACAATTAAAAAATCTTATTGTAGTACTTACCATTAATTAAAAAAAAAAATGAAACAAAAGCAAATTTTTATTGGGACAGTTTTTTGACTATAGATTTATTTATATATTAAATGTTGCATGATGGCTAAAGGTATTGGAACAGTTCACAAAATTGTTGGTACAATGACTGCACAATGCTACGTCAATGTTTTAGCTACAAATCTCCCCGTTTTCTGAGAAAAATTTGGATTCTTAAAGGAAAAGGTCATTTCTCAACAGGATAGTGACCTCAAAAACACCGCCTAACTAACACAAAAGTTGCTCAATGGCAACGGGTACAAAGTTCTTGACTGACCGCCCTAGTCACCCGATCTTAACCCTATCGCGCATCTCTGTGGCGTTCTTAAGAGAGGTGTTGTCGGTACCCCTGGTAATTTTGATAAACTGGTGGCAGATATGATGGAAGTTTTGAACGGCATTGCTCCAAGTGATTGTAAACTTTTAATAGAGAGAATGTCGCGTCGTGTAGAAGCCGTTATTACTGCGAATAAAGGCTATACAAAAGATTAAATTAAAAAAATTATTTTAAATATGTAAATAAATCTAAAGTCAAAGAGCCGTCCCAATAAATGATCTAAACATACTACAAAAATGGTGATTATGCAACAACCATATATCGTGCTTTAAGAGGAGTTTATGGTTTACATAATCGCCCAAATACGCAATTGGCATAATTGTGAGGAAATTTGAAGAGTCTGGAGCGGTTACAAATACTGTAAGGCCTATTCATGATCGTTCCGCTGAAAATATCGCTCCTGTAAGTGAAAGTGTTGTTACTGTTGATTCTCGGGCAGCTTGGCTGGAAATCAATATTTCCCAGACAAAGATTATGAACTGGATGTATAGATACCTTTAATTACCTGGGAAGTTTAGTAACTACAAAAGGTGGCGCAGACGAGGATATTGAATCGCTTTTAAATAAGACAAAATGTGCATTCGGCATTCTCCGAGCTATTTGGAATTCTCGACAAGAATTAACAACAACTAAGCAACGAATATATAACTCGAATGTCAAGTCCATCTTGTATTACGGTTGCGAAACTTGGAAACGCACATATGTCATCGATAAGTGCCTACAAACTTTTGCAAAAAAATGCTTGCGGCAAATCCTTAATATATGGTGGCCAAGTCGCATAAGAAATGAACATCTACTAAACGCTACAAAACAAATCCCTTCTTCAATTAGAGGTATGTCAACGGAAATGGCGGTGTATAGGCCACACACTTCGAAGGCCAAATATCAACATTGCTCGACAAGTGCTTCGTTGGAATCCACAAGGAAGCGGCCATCGGGTTGGTGCATCTGCTAGAACATGGAGAAGGTCAATTGATGCGGAGTTACAAGCAGCAAACTATTCATGCAATGATGTATGCCTAACATCTCGCAATAGAGTTCGATATAAAAGGATGATTGAGGCCCTATGCTCCACTGGGAGCCAAGGATAACAGAAGAAGAAGAAGAAGAAGTGAAATTGTTGCCAAAGACCCGAATGTGTCAATACTTCGTCATTCTCAGGAATTAGGACTGTCTTACGGCACATTATTGAAGAATTCGGCTTGGAGAATAAGTGGTTTCAACAAGACAGTGCCACATGCCTCAGAATTCGAGTGAATATAGCTTTATTGCAAGAGCCATTTCCTGACCGCGTAATTTCTCGTCGTGGCGATATCAACTGGCCACCAAGATCATGCGATTTGACACTATTATACTTTTTTGGAGGGCTATGCGAAAGACCGTGTTAATGCACATAAATCTTTAACACTTGATTACTTAAAAACCAATATTCGTCAAGTTTTGGCTGAAATACCGCCCAATATGTGTCAAAAAGTTTTCGAAAATTACCCCAAAAGAATCAATGCTTGCAACATTTTGCGTGGTGGTCACTTAAATGATGTAGTGTTTCACACATAATGTCAACGTTCAAACTTTATAATAAAAAAGAAATATCGTGAAAAAATATTTTATATGTGTTTTATTTACGTTCACTTTCGAACCCGCAAAATGGATAACTCTGTATTTTTTTAATATGAAAATGAACTACAACAAAAGTATGATATCAGCATTTTACTACTTCTCTCCCACTGTCTTTTACCATCCAACCCAGCAACCAACTCAAACCTTATACTAAATCTCTATTTTTTTGTATACGCTATCAAACAAAATACAACATGTTCGAAACTAACAAATGATAAAACATTGAAGGTCTTTAAACTAATTCACCACAAGAAACTAAATGTCAGACGTATACGCGCGGTGGAGCTTTCAAGACGTTACAACAAAACGGAACGCAACGCCAACATTTTATGGTTCAAATTAAAACGATTTCTCTGTGTGTTGGCTCTATTCAAATTGTATTTTCAAATATTTTTACACATTTTTCTTGAGTTGAAATAAAATTATAAAAAAAACATAAAACGAAAACAAAAAAAATTTAAAACGAAATGTGTTAATTTTACAATAAATACTTCCCAATTGATATTTATTTATAACAAAAAAACAACAATAAATCTACTACTAATTAAGTGTTATACAGATCAATATTGGAATTAAAGCTATTGTTGTTTTTCATAGAGAAAATAAAAAAAAGTGAAGTGAAAGATTTACAAAAAAATAAACGAAAATTCGAAATGAAAAAAAGAGAAATTTAAAACAAAAAAATATTTAAATAAAAGCGAAAAAAATTTAAAAATTATTTTTAAAAATATTAAATAACCTGAATTAATTTGAATATAATTCAAATATTTCAAATAAAAAAAAAATTTTATAAGATTTTGAAACATATATTATTTGTTTGTTAATTTTGAATTAACAATTTAATTAAGTAAATTAATTAATTGTTGTGTTAATCAAAAACCCATTCAACTCAATTGAGAAAATTAAGACGAATGACAAAGTGCGTGAGTGTTTTTTGAAAACGAAAAGTTTGAAATTTGTTAACGATTGTTGTAAGTTTTCAACACAACAAATTAAGCTTCTGGAATTTACAAAAACAAACAACCAATTTAAGCCCAAATAAAAAGATTATAATTTCGGTTTATAAATAAACATCTGGAGACCGGCTGATTATGGGATTAAATTGATTACAAATTTGTTATATTTTGTTCATCAACTTGAACATTTAAAAGGTAAGATTTATATAAAACTGTTATACATAAAATTTTAAGTTTCATTACTGTTATACAAGAGTTTTGCAACAGCAAAGATTTCAATCTTCAAATACTAGCAGTAAGTTTTAGTTCAGATCTAATTCAGTTCTAGTTAACTTCTAATCAGTTCTAGTTAAATTCCGGTTAAAATTTTTCTATAGAAAAATTTCGGTTAAAATTTTTCTATAGAAAAATTTTGGTTAAAATTTTTCTATAGAAAAATTTCGGTTAATATTTTTCTATAGAAAAATTTCGGTTAAAATTTTTCTATAGAAAAATTTCGGTTAAAATTTTTCTAGAGAAAAATTTCGGTTAAAATTTTTCTAGAGAAAAATTTCGTTTAAAATTTTTCTATCGAAAAATTTCGGTTAAAATTTTTCTAGAGAAAAATTTGGGTTAAAATTTTTCTAGAGAAAAATTTCGGTTAAAATTTTTCTAGAGAAAAATTTCGGTTAAAATTTTTCTAGAGAAAAATTTCGGTTAAAATTTTTCTAGAGAAAAATTTCGGTTAAAATTTTTTTAGAGAAAAATTTGGGTTAAAATTTTTCTAGAGAAAAATTTCGGTTAAAATTTTTCTAGAGAAAAATTTCGGTTAAAATTTTTCTAGAGAAAAATTTCGGTTAAAATTTTTCTAGAGAAAAATTTCGGTTAAAATTTTTCTAGAGAAAAATTTCGGTTAAAATTTTTCTAGAGAAAAATTTCGGTTAAAACTTTTCTAGAGAAAAATTTCGGTTAAAATTTTTCTAGAGAAAAATTTCGGTTAAAATTTTTCTAGAGAAAAATTTCGGTTAAAATTTTTCTAGAGAAAAATTTCGGTTAAAATTTTTCTAGAGAAAAATTTCGGTTAAAATTTTTCTAGAGAAAAATTTCGATTAAAATTTTTCTAGAGAAAAATTTCGGTTAAAATTTTTCTAGAGAAAAATTTCGGTTAAAATTTTTCTAGAGAAAAATTTCGGTTAAAATTTTTCTAGAGAAAAATTTCGGTTAAAATTTTTCTAGAGAAAAATTTTGGTTAAAATTTTTCTAGAGAAAAATTTCGGTTAAAATTTTTCTAGAGAAAAATTTCGGTTAAAATTTTTTTAGAGAAAAATTTCGGTTAAAATTTTTCTATAGAAAAATTTCGGTTAAAATTTTTCTATAGAAAAATTTCGGTTAAAATTTTTCTATAGAAAAATTTCGGTTAAAATTTTTCTATAGAAAAATTTCGTTTAAAATTTTTCTATAGAAAAATTTCGGTTAAAATTTTTCTATAGAAAAATTTCGGTTAAAATTTTTCTATAGAAAAATTTCGGTTAAAATTTTTCTATAGAAAAATTTCGGTTAAAATTTTTCTAGAGAAAAATTTCGGTTAAAATTTTTCTAGAGAAAAATTTCGGTTAAAATTTTTCTATAGAAAAATTTCGGTAAAAATTTTTCTATAGAAAAATTTCGGTTAAAATTTTTCTATAGAAAAATTTCGGTTAAAATTTTTCTATAGAAAAATTTCGGTAAAAATATTTTTATAGAAAAATTTCGGTAAAAATTTTTCTATAGAAAAAATTTTGTGTAGAAAAATTTCTGCATAAATTTTTACTATAGAAAAATTTCTGTACAAATTTTTTTTATAGAAAAATTTCTGTATAAATTTTTTCTATAGAAAAATTTCTGTATAAATTTTTTCTATAGAAAAATTTCGGTAAAAATTTTTCTATAGAAAAATTTTGGTAAAAATTTTTCTATAGAAAAATTTCGATAAAAATGTTTTTATAGAAAAATTTCGATAAAAATATTTTTATAGAAAAATTTCGGTAAAAAGTTTTCTATAGAAAAAATTTTCTGTAGAAAAATTTCTGTATAAATTTTTTCTATAGAAAAATTTCTGTATAAATTTTTTCTATAGAAAAATTTCTGTATAAATTTTTTCTATAGAAAAATTTCTGTATAAATTTTTTCTATAGAAAAATTTCTGTATACATTTTTTTTTATAGAAAAATTTCTGTATAAATTTTTTCTATAGAAAAATTTCAGTGTAAATTTTTTCTACAAAAAAATTTCAGTGTAAATTTTTTCTAGACAAAAATTTCAGTGTACATTTTTTCTAGAAAAAAATATCGATATAAATTTTTAAAAATTGTTCTATAGAATAATTTCGGTATGAAATTGTTATATAGAAATATTTTTGTAAAAAATTTGATATAGAAATATTTTTATATATATAAAAGTTTCACTAACTGACTTTATGGCCTAATTACTTTGTGACTTTAATTAATTAAATATTTCTTTAATTACGAAATTTCTAACTATTAAGTATTCAAATCAATTAAGTCGAACTTGCGGTGGCCGACTGAAATACCTCGAAGCCGGTGTTGAATGCTATTGACTTAATTGCTATTTTATTATTGTTTAAGACCAAGATTTGTGTTCATTTATGATTTTAAAAATTAGCAGGTGTTTATTTAATTTTGTTTCGAAGTGTCTGTCCGCAAGTTTTCAAAAGAGTTACAGATTTTTTTTATTATATTAATTGTCTTTTATGTCTGTCTTTCTGTTCAAAAAGAGTATGCGGTCCCATTGAGGGACAAAAAGTCAAATGTATACTCATACAATTGTTAAGACTTTAAGACCAATTTAATGCAGACAAAAGCAAAATTTTATAAAAATTAAAGAAACAAACAAACAATAAACAATTTTTACAATATTTTTGCTAATTTTATTTTTGACTTGAAATAATAAAACCTTGAACGAATTTTAATGACATTAGTTAGATTTATTTTTTTTGTGTATACTTGTAAAATGAAAATTGCTTAAAAAAAGTTATTAACTTCCACATATGGTCAAGAACAAACTTTGGACAAAATAGAATTGTAAGCAAATATTTTCTGCAATTCAAAACTAACCAAGAATCGAACCTTGAACTGAACCTAGAACTTAAACGAGAACTGAACCAACCTTTGCTATAGAAATCGAACAACATAAAAATGTTAACTGAAATTTTTCAATAGAAATATTTTTACTGAAATTTTTCTATAGAAATATTATTAGTGAAATTTTTCTATAGAAAAATTTTTAGTGAAATTTTTCTATAGAAAAATTTTTAGTGAAATTTTACTATAGAAAAATTTTTAGTGAAATTTTTCTATAGAAAAATTTTTAGTGAAATTTTTCTATAGAAAAATTTTTAGTGAAATTTTTCTATAGAAAAATTTTTAGTGAAATTTTTCTATAGAAAAATTTTTAGTGAAATTTTTCTATAGAAAAATTTTTAGTGAAATTTTTCTATAGAAAAATTTTTAGTGAAATTTTTCTATAGAAAAATTTTTAGTGAAATTTTTCTATAGAAAAATTTTTAGTGAAATTTTTCTATAGAAAAATTTTTAGTGAAATTTTTTTATAGAAAAATTTTTAGTGAAATTTTTCTATAGAAAAATTTTTAGTGAAATTTTTCTATAGAAAAATTTTTAGTGAAATTTTTCTATAGAAAAATTTTTAGTAAAATTTCTCTATAGAAAAATTTTTAGTAAAATTTTTCTATAGAAAAATTTTTTAACGAAATTTTTCTATAGAAAAATTTTTAACGAAATTTTTCTATAGAAAAATTTTAACGAAATTTTTCTATAGAAAAATTTTTAACGAAATTTTTCTATAGAAAAATTTTTAGTAAAATTTTTCTAAAGAAAAAAATTGTACCGATATTTTTCTATAGAAAAAATTTATACCTATATTTTTCTATAGAAAAAATTTTTACCGAATATTTATTTCTATACAAAAAATTTTTACCGAAATTTTTCTGTAGAAAAAATTTTTATCGAAATTTTTCTATAGAAAAATTTATACCGAAATTTTTCTATAAAAAATTTTTATCAAAATTTTTCTATAGCAAAATTTTTTACCGAAATTTTTCTATAGAAAAATATTTTACCGAAATTTTTCTATAGAAAAATTTTTTACCGAAATTTTTCTATAGAAAATTTTTTTACCGAAATTTTTCTATAGAAAAATTTTTTAACGAAATTTTTCTATAGAAAAATTTTTTAACGAAATTTTTCTATAGAAAAATTTTTTAACGAAATTTTTCTATAGAAAAATTTTTTAACGAAATTTTTCTATAGAAAAATTTTTTAACGAAATTTTTCTATAGAAAAATTTTTTAACGAAATTTTTCTATAGAAAAATTTTTTACCGAAATTTTTCTAAAGACAAATTTTTTACTGAAATTTTTCTATAGAAAAAATTTTTACCGAAATTTTTCTATAGAAAAATTTTTTACCGAAATTTTTCTATAGAAAAAATTGTATCGAAATTTTTCTATAGAACAAATTTATACCAAAATTGTATTATCCAAAAAGAAAAATGTTTACTAAAATTTTTCTATAGAAAAATTTCAGTAAAAATTTCTATTGAAACAATTTATACTGAAATTCTTCTGTAGAAAAATTTATACGGAATTTTTTTTTATAGAAAAAAATTATACCGAAATTTTTCCATAGAAAAAATTTTTACTGAAATTTTTCTATAGAAAATTTTGGCTGAAATTTGTTAATAGAAACATTTTTGCCGAAATTTTTTAATAGAAAATATTTATACCAAAATTTTTCTATAGAAAAAATGTATACGAAAATTTTTCTATAGAAAAGATTTATACTGAAATTTTTTTATAGAAACAATTTATACTGAAATTGTTGTATAGAAAAATTTATGCCGATCTTTTTTTTATAGAAAAAAATTACCGAAATTTTTCCATAGAAAAACTTTTTACTGAAATTTTTCTATAGAAAAATTTTTACTGAAATTTTTTCTATAAAAGAGTTTTTACTGAAGTTTTTTCTATAGAAAAATTTTTACTGACATTTTTTACTAAAATTTTTTAATAGAAACATTTTTACCGAAATTTTTCTATAGAAACATTTTTACCGAAATTTTTCTATAGAAACATTTTTACCGAAATTTTTCTATAGAAACATTTTACCGAAATTTTTCTATAGAAACATTTTTACCGAAATTTTTCTATAGAAACATTTTTACCGAAATTTTTCTATAGAAACATTTTTACCGAAATTTTTCTATAGAAACATTTTTACCGAAATTTTTCTATAGAAACATTTTTACCGAAATTTTTCTATAGAAACATTTTTACCGAAATTTTTCTATAGAGAATTTTTTATAAAAAATTTTACCGAATGTTTTCTATAGAAAAAATTTTTACCGAAATTTTTCTATTGAGAAATTTTTAACAAAATTTTTCTATAGAACAATTTAATACTTAAATTTTTCTATAAACAAAATTTATACCGAAATTTTTCTATAGAAAAAAAATATTTCAAAATTTTTACAGAAATTTTTCTATAGAAATAAATTTATACCAAAATTTTTCTTTAGAAAAAATTTGTACCGAAATTTTTCAATAATAAAAATTTATACCAAAATTTCTCTGTAGAAAAATTGTATACCGAAACTTTTCTATAGAAAAAATTTATACCAAAGTTTTTCTATAGAAAAAATTTGTACCGAAATTTTTCAATAATAAAAATTTATACCAAAATTTCTCTGTAGAAAAATTGTATACCGAAACTTTTCTATAGAAAAAATTTATACCAAAATTTTTCTATAGAAAAAATTTGTATCAAAATTTTTCTATAGAAAAAATTTGTACCGAAATTTTTCTATAGAAAAAATTTTTACCGAAATTTTTCTATAGAAAAAATTTTTGCCGAAAAATGTCTTCCAAAATTTTTCTAAAGAAAATACTTATCCATAATTTTTTTTTTAGAGAAAAAGTTAATTCCATTATTTTTCTATCGAAAAAATGTTTATCAAACTTTTCTATATAAAAAATATATACCAAAATTTTTCTATAGAAAGAATTTATCCGAAATTTTTCTATAGACCAAATTTTTATCAAAATTTTACTATAGAAATAGTTTTCATAAACATTTTTCTAAAGAAAAAATTTATATCAAAAATTTTCTATTGAAAAAATGTATACCAAGATTTTCCTAAAGAAAAAATTTGTACTGAAATTTATATCAAAATTTTTCAGTAGAAAAAAATTATACCGAAATTTTTCTTTAAAAAAAATGTATGCCAAAATTTTTCTATAGAAAAAGTTTATAACGAAACTTTTCTATAGACAACATTTTTTGTTAATTTTTCTTTAGAAAAGTTGTGATATAGTTTAGAAGTGTTCTTATCTGTAACAAACGTCTATTTAACTTTTCCCAAAAAATTGTACAAATTTGAAATTGTTACTCGTTTATTTACTTCACCTTAAATTTTTAAGTATTTGAAAACACCCAAAACTTTACGCTTAATTAGTTCAAGCATTTTCTCATTCTTTTGTATTAATAATAAATGTGTCATGTATTTTTAATTTTTATAACAATTATAATCTTATCATTTGTTAAACATAAAAAAATTATAACATCAACGACAACGTCAACCTCATTTCGGTATAAAAAGAAATGTTGGAAAATAAGGAAAACTTAATTTAATGAAAAATAAAATTAGAAAAACAAACTGTTTTGTTTGTTAATTCTATAGAGTTGGTAATTTTTTACTAGATCCAAATACATAAAGTTACCTAAATATTAGATATGAACGAGATGGGTTTTGTGTGACAACAGCATCATAAAAATTCTAAGAATAAAATAAATGCATTTTATAACAAGAGCAACAAAAATTCTGTTGCAACAGCAGCAGCAACTGCAACAGAATTGTCAACATTGGCAGAAGTTATAGCAACAACAACCATCAAATCTTCATGACTAAATTAACATTATAATGCATTCATCATTCATCATACAAAAAGAATTAAAAAGAGTCATAAACAGAACACAAGTATCTTATACCCAGCAGTTACAAAGGAAAGGGTTGCCTCGGAAAATAATCAATTGAGTCGTACCCAGGACCGAACCTGAAACTGAAAAATGAAAACCAAAATTTTCCTATAGAAAAAATTTATAGCGAAATGTTTCTATAGAAAAAATTTATAACGAAATTTTTCTATCGAAAAAATTTTTACCGAAATTTTTCTATAGAAAAAAATCTATACCAAAATTTTTCTATAAAAGAAATTTATACCGAAATTTATCTATAGAAAGATTTATACCGAAATTTTTCTTTAGAAAAAATGTATACCAAAATTTTTCTATAGATTTTTCAACAGAAATTTTTCTATAGAAAAAATTTCAACAGAAATTTTTCTATAGAAAAAATTATACCGAAATTATTCTATAGACAAAATTTATACCGAAATTTTTCTTTAGAAAAAATGTATACCAAAATTTTTCTATAGATTTTTCAACAGAAATTTTTCTATAGAAAAAATTTATACCGAAATTTTTCTATAGAAAAAATTTATAACGAAATTTATCTATAGAAAGATTTATACCGAAATTTTTCTTTATTAAAAATTTATACCGAAATTTTTCTTTAGAAAAAATTTAAACCAAAATTTTTCTATAGATTTTTCAACAGAAATTTTTCTATAGAAAAAATTTCAACTGAAATTTTTCTATAGAAAAAATTATACCGAAATTATTCTATAGACAAAATTTATACCGACATTTTTCTTTAGAAAAAATGTATACCAAAATTTTTCTATAGATTTTTCAACAGAAATTTTTCTATAGAAAAAATTATACCGAAATTTTTTTATAGAAAAAATTTATACCGAAATTTTTCTATAGAAAAAATTTATACCGAAATTTTTCTATAGAAAAAATTTATACCGAAATTTTTATATAGAAAAATTTTATACCAAAATTTTTCTATAGAAAAAATTTATACCTAAATTTTTCTATAGAAAAAATTTATACCGAAATTTTTCCTATAAAAAAATTTATACCAAAAATTTTCAATAGAAAAATTTTATACCGAAATTTTTATATAGAAAAATTTTATACCGAAATTTTTCTATAGAAAAAATTTATACGGAAATTTTTCTATAGAAAAAATTTATACCGAAATTTTTCTATAGAAAAAATTTATACCGAAATTTTTCTATAGAAAAAATTTATACCGAAATTTTTCTATAGAAAAAATTTGTACCGAAATTTTTCTATAGAAAAAATTTATACCGAAATTTTTCTATAGAAAAAATTTATACCGAAATTTTTCTATAGAAAAAATTTATACCGAAATTTTTCTATAGAAAAAATTTATACCGAAATTTTTCTATAGAAAAATTTCAACAGAAATTTTTCTATAGAAAAAATTATACCGAAATTTTTTTATAGAAAAAATTTATACCGAAATTTTTCTATAGAAAAAATTTATACCGAAATTTTTATATAGAAAAATTTTATACCAAAATTTTTCTATAGAAAAAATTTATACCTAAATTTTTCTATAGAAAAAATTTATACCGAAATTTTTCCTATAAAAAAATTTATACCAAAAATTTTCAATAGAAAAATTTTATACCGAAATTTTTATATAGAAAAATTTTATACCAAAATTTTTCTATAGAAAAAATTTATACCGAAATTTTTCTATAGAAAAAATTTATACCGAAATTTTTCTATAGAAAAAATTTATACCGAAATTTTTCTATAGAAAAATTTTATACCGAAATTTTTCTATAGAAAAATTTTATACCGAAATTTTTCTGTAGAAAAAAGTGTATACCGAATTTTTTCTATAGAAAAAATTTATATCAAATTTTTTCTATAGAAAAAATTTATACCGAAATTTTTCTATAGAAACAATTTAAAACAAAATTTTTCTAAAGAAAAAAAAATTTGTACCGAAATTTTTCTATAAAAAAAATTTTTCCCTAAATTTTGTATAGAAAAAATTCATACCATAAAATTCATACCGAAATTTTTCTATAGAAAAAATTTTTACAGAAATTTTTCTATAGAAAAAATTTATACCGAAATTTTTCTATAGAAAAAATTTGTACCGAAATTTTTCTATAGAAAAAATTTATACCGACATTTTTTTTTAGAAAAAATGTATACCAAAATTTTTCTATAGAAAAAATTTATACCGAAATTTTTCTATAGAAAAAATTTATACCGAAATTTTTCTATAGAAAAATTTTATACTGAAATTTTTCTATAAAAAAATTTTATACCGAAATTTTTCTATAGAAAAATTTTATACCGAAATTTTTCTGTAGAAAAAAGTGTATACCGAATTTTTTCTATAGAAAAAATTTATACCGAAATTTTTCTATAGAAACAATTTAAAACAAAATTTTTCTAAAGAAAAAAAAATTTATACCGAAATTTTTCTTTAGAAAAAATGTATACCAAAATTTTTCTATAGAAAAAATTTATAGAGAAATTTTTCTATAGAAAAAATTTATACCGAAATTTTTCTATAGAAAAAATTTATACCGAAATTTTTCTATAGAAAAAATTTATACCGAAATTTTTCTATAGAAAAAATTTCAACAGAAATTTTTCTATAGAAAAAATTTATACCGAAATTTTTCTATAGAAAAAATATATACCGAAATTTTTCTATAGAAAAATTTTATACTGAAATTTTTCTATAAAAAAATTTTATACCGAAATTTTTCTATAGAAAAATTTTATACCGAAATTTTTCTATAGAAAAATTTTATACCGAAATTTTTCTGTAGAAAAAAGTGTATACCGAATTTTTTCTATAGAAAAATTTTATATCAAATTTTTTCTATAGAAAAAATTTATACCGAAATTTTTCTATAGAAACAATTTAAAACAAAATTTTTCTAAAGAAAAAAAAATTTGTACCGAAATTTTTCTATAGAAAAAATTTTTCCCTAAATTTTGTATAGAAAAAATTCATACCATAAAATTCATACCGAAATTTTTCTTTAGAAAAAAATTTTACCGAAATTTTTCTATAGAAAAAATTTTTACCGAAATTTTTCTATAGAAAAAATTTTTACAGAACTTTTTCTATAGAAAAAATTTATACCGAAATTTTTCTATAGAAAAAATTTGTACCGAAATTTTTCTATAGAAAAAATTTATACCGAAATTTTTCTTTAGAAAATATGTATACCAAAATTTTTCTATAGAAAAAATTTATAGAGAAATTTTTCTATAGAAAAAATTTAGACCGAAATTTTTCTATAGAAAAAATTTCAACAGAAATTTTTCTCTGGAAAAAATTTAAACAGAAATTTTTCTATAGAAAAAATTTATACCGAAATTTTTCTATAGAAAAAATATATACCGAAATTTTTCTATAGAAAAAATTTACACGGAAATTTTTCTTTAGAAAAAATTTATACCGAAATTTTTCTTCAGAAAAATTTTTACAGAAATTTTTCTATAGAAAAAATTTAAACCGAAATTTTTCTATAGAAAAAATTTATACCGAAATTTTTCATTAGAAAAAATTTTTAGCGAAATTTTTCTATAGAAAAAATGTTTACCGAAATTTTTCTATGGAAAAAATTTTTAACGAAATTTTTCTATAGAAAAAATTTATACCGAAATTTATCTATAGAAAAAAAGTATACCGAAATTTTTCTATAGAAAAATTGTATACCGAAATGTTTCTATAGAAAAAATTTATACCGAAATTTTTCTATAGAAAAAATTTATACCGAAATTTTTCTTTAGAAAAAATTTTTACCGAAATTTTTCTATAGAAAAAATTTTTACAGAAATTTTTCTATAGAAAAAATTTATACCGAAATTTTTCTATAGAAAAAATTTGTACCGAAATTTTTCTATAGAAAAAATTTGTACCGAAATTTTTCTATAGAAAAAATTTATACCGAAATTTTTCTTTAGAAAAAATGTATACCAAAATTTTTGTATAGAAAAAATTTGTACCGAAATTTTTCTATAGAAACAATTTATACCGAAATTTTTCTATGGAAAAAATTTATAACGAAATTTTTCTATGGAAAAAATTTATAACGAAATTTTTCTATAGAAAAAATTTATACCGAAATTTATCTATAGAAAAAAAGTATACCGAAATTTTTCTATAGAAAAATTGTATACCGAAATGTTTCTATAGAAAAAATTTGTACAAAACTTTTTCTATAGAAGAAATTTATATCGAAATTTTTCTATAGAAAAAATTTATACCGAAATTTTTCAATGGAAAAATTCAAACCGAAATTTTTCTATAGAAAAAATTTATAGCGAAATTTTTCTATAGAAAAAAATTTATACCAAACTTTTTCTATAGAAGAAATTTATACCGAAATTTTTCTATAGAAGAAATTTATACCGAAATTTTTCTATAGAAAAAATTTATACCGAAATTTTTCTATAGAAAAATTGTATACCGAAATGTTTCTATAGAAAAAATTTATACCAAACTTTTTCTATAGAAAAAATTTATACCGAAATTTTTCTATAGAAAAAATTTATACCGAAATTTTTCTTTAGAAAAAATTTTTACCGAAATTTTTCTATAGAAAAAATTTTTACAGAAATTTTTCTATAGAAAAAATTTATACCGAAATTTTTCTATAGAAAAAATTTGTACCGAAATTTTTCTATAGAAAAAATTTGTACCGAAATTTTTCTATAGAAAAAATTTATACCGAAATTTTTCTTTAGAAAAAATGTATACCAAAATTTTTGTATAGAAAAAATTTGTACCGAAATTTTTCTATAGAAACAATTTATACCGAAATTTTTCTATGGAAAAAATTTATAACGAAATTTTTCTATGGAAAAAATTTATAACGAAATTTTTCTATAGAAAAAATTTATACCGAAATTTATCTATAGAAAAAAAGTATACCGAAATTTTTCTATAGAAAAATTGTATACCGAAATGTTTCTATAGAAAAAATTTGTACAAAACTTTTTCTATAGAAGAAATTTATATCGAAATTTTTCTATAGAAAAAATTTATACCGAAATTTTTCAATGGAAAAATTCAAACCGAAATTTTTCTATAGAAAAAATTTATAGCGAAATTTTTCTATAGAAAAAAATTTATACCAAACTTTTTCTATAGAAGAAATTTATACCGAAATTTTTCTATAGAAGAAATTTATACCGAAATTTTTCTATAGAAAAAATTTATACCGAAATTTTTCTATAGAAAAAATTTATACCGAAATTTTCTATAGAAAAAATTTATACCGAAATTTTTCTATATAAAAAATTTATACCGAAATTTTTCTATATAAAAAATTTTTATATCAAAAAAATGTATTCCTAAATATTTCCATAGAAAAAAAAGTAGAACTGATCTCTGATGTTGTAGTTCTGCAACTGTTGGGTACTTTACCTCTATACATATCCCAACCATTCCATTCATGGTATCTGTGTGTGTCAAAAAGTACTTGTTGGTGTGAGTGTTAAAATTTGTTTATTTGGGTTCTGTCTCCTTGTTCTTCATCTTCTTTTTTCCAAAGTAATAGAATAAAGAAATGTTTGTATTCTGTTGCCAGAATATCTCTGACTGACTGTTTCGATGTTTGTTTGTTTGGTTCGTTGGCCAACAAAACAACAACAAAAAGGAGCCAAAACAAATACAAGACCCCATTTAAGAAAGAATGACAACTAAAGCTTAAGTAGCTTTAAGATATTTCAAATGTCAACATCTAAAGCAACAACAACTGCATCATTTACCATCATCTTTGACAAGACGAAACACCAAGAACTTTCAAATCTACATAAGAAGATCGTTTTTTTTTTTGTTTATTAAAAAGTGTCATAATTTCTAAATAAAACCTCTGGACCCAATATCATAGCATTTACAACAAATATTTTTGTATTCAAAATTTTAAACAATTTCTTTTTTTTTTTTGATAAGCAAAAGCATTGTTAACAAATAACCATAACAATTTGGAAACTACAACCAAGAACCTTATAAATTTTTATTATCTCAAACAATAAGAAGAAACTTCCTAAATGCGGTCAATAAACTTTTTTCAAAATTTTAAGCTCCAGCATGCGTTTTATTGTATGAAAACAAATATAAATTGTTTAAACAATTTGAATTTTGTTTATTAAATGTTTGGTAAAACAAACTTTCAACAGATGCACTTTAACTAAATTAGAGCATTTTTTGAAAATAAGGTGACCAGATGATAAAAAGAATCAAAAAGTTTTCAACAAATTTTCCTATAAATATAAGAAATTTTTGAAAAATTTCCTATAAAAATAAGAAATTTTTGAAAAATTTCTTATAAAAATGAGACAATTTTAAACAATTTCTATAAAACGAAAAAATTTTCTATAAAAATAAGAATTTTTAGAAAATTTTCCTGTAAAAATAAGAAATTTTTGAAAAATTTCTAAAAAAAAGAAATTTTTGAAAAATTTTCTATTAAAATAAAAATTTTTTGAAAAATTTAATATAAAAATTAGAAATTTTTAAAAATTTCCTATAAAAATAAGACATTTTTGAAAAATTTCCTATAAAAATAAGAAATTTTTAAAAAATTCCTATAAAACGAAGACATTTTTGAAAAATTTTCTTTAAAAATAAGAAAATTTTGAAAAATTTCCTATAAAAATGAGAATTTTTTGAAAAATTTCCTATAAAAATAAGAAATTTTTGAAACATTTCCTAGAAAAATAAGAAATTTTTGAAAAATTTCCTATTAAGATAAAAATTTGTTGAAAAATTTCCTATAAAAATTGGAAAATTTTAAAAAATTTCCTATAAAAATAAGACTTTTTTGAAAAATTTTTTAAAAGTAAGAAATTTTTGAAAAATTTCTTATAAAAATAAGAAATTTTAGAAAATTTTCCTAAAAAATTAAAAATGTTTAAAAAAAATTCCTATAAAAATTAGAAATTTTTGAAAAACTAGCTATAAAAATAAGCAATTTTCGGAAAAAGTTTCTATAAACATAAGAAATTTTTTAAAAATTTCTTATAAAAATAATACATTTTTAAAAATATCCTATAAAAACAAGAAATTTTTGAGAAATTTCCTATAAAAATAAGAAATTTTTTAAAAATTTCCTATAAGAATAAGAAATTTTTGCAAAATTTCCTATCAAAAATAAGAAGTTTTTGAAAAATTTGCTATAAATTTTTTTTTTAATTTTCTATAAAAAAAAGAAATTTTTCAAAAATTTCACTAGAAATAAGACATTTTTGAAAAATTTTCTATAAAAACAGAAATTTTTGAAAAATTTCCTATAAAAGTAAAAAATTTTTGAAAAATTCCTTGAAAATTTTCTTATTAAAATAAAAAACTTTTGAATAATTTCCTTTAAAATATAAGAAATTTTTAAATAATTTCCTTTAAAAAATCAGAAATTTTTGAAAAGTTTCCTTTAAAAAGTAAAAAATTTTTGAAAAATTTCCTTTAAAAAATAAGAAATTTTTGAAAAATTTTCTATAAAAATAAGAAAGTTTTGAAAAATTTCCTTTAAAAAGTAAGACATTTTTAAAAAATTTTCTATAAAAATAAGAAATTTTTGAAAAATTTGCTAAAAAATTAAAAATTTTTGAAAAATTTCCTAAAAAATTAAAAATTTTTGAAAAATTTCCTAAAAAATTAAAAATTTTTAAGAAATTTTCATAAAAATTTGAAATTTTTAAAAAATTTCCTATAAAAATAAGAAATTTTTGAAAAATGTCCTATAAAAATAAAAAATTTTTGAAAAATTTCCGAAAAAAAGATAAACAAATTTTTTAAAAATTCCTCAAATAAATAAGAAATTTTTTTAAAATTTCATATAAAAAAAAGAAATTTTCGAAAAATTTCCTATAAAAATAAAAAAATTTTGAAAAATTTAATATAAAAATAAGAAATTTTTGAAAAATTTCCTTTAAAAAATAAGAAATTTTTGAAAAATTTCCTTTAAAAAATAAGAAATTTTTGAATAATTTCCTTTAAAATATAAGAAATTTTTAAATAATTTCCTTTAAAAAATAAGAAATTTTTGAAATATTTCCTTTAAAAAATCAGAAATTTTTGAAAAGTTTCCTTTAAAAAATAAAAAATTTTTGAAAAATTTCCTTTAAAAAATAAGACATTTTTGAAAAATTTCCTATAAAAATAAGAAAGTTTTGAAAATTTTCCTTTAAAAAATAAGACATTTTTAAAAAATTTTCTATAAAAATAAGAAATTTTTGAAAAATTTGCTAAAAAATTAAAAAATTTTTGAAAAATTTCCTAAAAAATTAAAAATTTTTGAAAAATTTCCTAAAAAATTAAAAATTTTTAAAAAATTTTCATAAAAATTTGAAATTTTTAAAAAATTTCCTATAAAAATAAGAAATTTTTGAAAATTTTCCTATAAAAATAAGAAATTTTTTAAAAATTTCCTATAAAAATAAGAAATTTTTTAAAAATTTCCTATAAAAATAAGAAATTTTTGAAAAATTTCCTATAAAAATAAGAACTTTTTAAAAAATTTCCTATAAAAATTAGAAATGTTTGAAAAATTTCCTAAAAAAGATAAAAAAAAAATAAATTAAAAAAAAAAATAAGAAATTTTTGAAAATTTTCTTATAAATAAGAAATTTTTGAAAAATTTCTTATAAAAATAAGAAATTTTTGAAAAATTTCCGTTAAAAAATAAGAAATTTTTGAAAAATTTCCTATTAAAATAAGAAATTTTTGAAAAAATTTCCTTTTCAAAATAAAGCTTTTTTGAAAAATTTCCTATAAAAATAAGAAATTTTTAAAAAATTTCCTATGAAAATAAAAAATTTTTTAAAAATTTCCTATAAAAATAAAAAATTTTTGAAAAATTTCCGAAAAAAAGATAAACAAATTTTTTAAAAATTCCTCAAAAAAATAAGAAATTTTTTAAAAATTTCATATAAAAAAAGAAATTTTCGAAAAATTTCCTATAAAAATAAAAAAATTTTGAAAAATTTAATATAAAAATAAGAAATTTTTGAAAAATTTCCTTTAAAAAATAAGAAATTTTTGAAAAATTTCTTTTAAAAAATAAGAAATTTTTGAAAAATTTCCTTTAAAAAATAGGAAAATTTTGAAAAATTTCCTATAAAAATAAGAAGTTTTTGAAAAATGTCTCAACATCTAGTTTAAAATATTTGATATCAAACATTCTAGAAGTATTTAAAATTATGATGTCAAAGAATTTTATATTAATCCCCAAAAACCATTTAACTTCAACCTCCTAACATTTTATCACAGATTTTTCTAACACTTTAAAATTTTATTAGAAAATTTGTTCAAAGTAACAACAAAAAAATACAAAAGACTTGTTAAATCGTTTTTTTTATAGCATTTTGCTTAAAACACAAAAAAATAAATGCCATAACTATATAAAATGGAAATGAAAAACATTAAATCTATGTTTATGGAAGTCACAACGATCTTGCAGTCGCTGGATCATTTCCCACTATTTCCTATTCTTTTGTGTAATTTTTATGATGGCCAATGTCATAAAGTTGGAAAATTTACATTTAATACCTTCGAGTCAGTCAATAGATTCGGATGTTTTTATGACTTTCAGCACGTGGGTGAGTTTGAGTTTAAATATCGGAATGATCATGACGATTAGAGGTGGAGGATGAAGTTGAAGAGAAAGAATAAATGCATTTACTTAAAGCATTAGAAAAGATTTTTCAGATTTTTTTTTTATTTCTAAATTTTATTTGTGTTTCTACTTTAGCGTTTTTTGTTTTCTCACTTAATGTTGGGCTTCATGATCATTTTGTAAATCATGTCAAAATTATCACAAAATTCTGTTTAACATTATAATAAAATGTTAGTTCTTTCTTTCAAGTTAAGACAAACATTAAGAGAAATAAACTTTAGTTTGAGAAATTAATTTACATATTTGAAATTAGAGCAAAACGTGACATGGTTTTACAATATTATTATTATATTTTTTTTTCTTCTTATTTTGCTGTAAAATGGTAGTTAACAATTTGTTAAAGAAAAATAAAAAGAAAGTAAATAAATGAAAATAATAATAATATTTATGTTATGGTTTAATTAGAGATTTTAAGAAAAAGAAGTGGGAAATATTGTAATTATATAGGAAAATATGAAAAAATAGAAAAAGTTTAGAGCTTTTAAAATATTTGTTCAAAACAAAAATTTCTGAATTATTTACAATAGCATCAGCAGATTAAAACTGATTAGTCTAGTTCTCAACCCGTTTGCAAAGAGTCTAGCCCCGCACAGTGGTTTGAAACAAAAAAAAGTGGTAAAAAATCTCAATCTTCTTAACTGTAAGTCTGATAGCATCAATATATATGAGAGAATTGTTAAGGAAGACCCAGGATTTCTATTCTATTTTAGATTTATGGTTGCCCTGTGCTTACACAGGGTGAATCATTGGGCGTCAAATTAGACCACCTCAGAAGTAAAAAATCTTTTGGACCTTTTAACTCTTATAATTATTGTCCAATATGGTTGATTTTTTACATTTTGGAACGAGCTTAAAGAAAGGGAGAAACGAATCTTATATACCCACCATCAAGTTGTGTTAAATTTAGAAACATATCTCATATATCTACAAGGGTACAGCTAATTCAACTGGAACTGGAAAAATCGCTAAGCTATTTGGTATTGTTGGTAAAACCTTTGGACTAAATTAGGTTTCCGTAGCTTTATAGTTCAACATTCAAAAATATTTTAGTGGTTTCCCCAGTATTTACTTTGATCAAAATTCGGTCTCATAACCAGGTATAGTTTTACATTAATAAGTTGTTAAATACTTTTCGTTGTGATTAATATGTAGTTAGGCTAAACACGTTAATAGTAATACGACAGGTCCATATATTTCGTTATGAGTTCCTAATGCATTCATCATATATAAAGTCTAGGCTGAACATTGATTGATGCCTATATAATTTCATAGGTGCAATCTTAATATAATGAATGTACCTCCAAATCTTTTTGATTGTAGATATAAAAAGGGGATGTTATATATATAAGAATTATAGCCAAAATTTTACACACTGGCTGGTATATATAGAGAGCTTATTCTTGCAAAATTTAGTGACCATAGCTATCATAGTTTCTAATTTAATAGCTTTTAACTGGCCTTTGCTAAAATTGTTGGTTTCCGTGAGTGTTTTTCACATGAAAGCTAAAGTCAAATATGGACTGATTCCTATAAAATTTGATAAACTGATCAAAAATTGCATAAAACTTCCCTATTTTAAATTTAATCGTCATAGCTATTACAATTGTATTCAATTTATCAGCATTAATGTGTTTCCCGGGGCGGGGTTATATGGGAGCTCTAACTAAATTTGAACCGATTTTGTCCATTTTCAACACACATCTTTTTCAAGATATCCAAAATACTTTTGTAAAATTTTGTCCCTCTAGCTCTTTTCGTTAAGGCGCTATCGTGCTTTTATCTGACGGACAGACGGACATAAACAACCTTTTCTTTATGTATTTTTGTGTTTCCATAAGTTTTTTATATGGGAGCTATGGTCAAATGGTGACCGATTGTGACGAAATTTTGCACACTGGCTGGCATTGACATAAGACTTCCTTGTGCTTAATTTAGTCTTACTACCTCTTGTAGTTAAGGAGCTATCACGATTTTATATGACGGACAGACGGACATAAATCCCCTTTTCTTTTTGAATTTTTGTGTTTTCGTAAGTTTTTTATATGGGAGCTAGGTCAAATAGTGACCGACAGACGGACATAAATCCCCTTTTCTTTTTGAATTTTTGTGTTTTCGTAAGTTTTTTATATGGGAGCTAGGTCAAATAGTGACCGATTGTGACACTGGCTGGCATTGATATAAGACTTTCTTGTGCCAAATTAGTGGTTATATCTGTTATACTTTTAGATTTATTGGCATTTAAGTGTATTTTGGGTGAAATTTAGCCTGTTTTCGTAAGTTTTTTGTATGGGAGCTATGGCTAAATGTGAACCGATTTCGATGAAGTGCTTATCTAAAACTTCTAGACAGACAGACAGACAGACAGACAGACAGACGGACATAGCTCAATCGTCTTAGAATTTCATAAGGATTCAGAATATATATCTTTTTTGATTTTTGAACCAATATTAAGGAAATTACAAACGGAATGACAATCTCAATATACCCCCCATTCTTTTTGATGGTGGGTATAAAAACATGATTACTTTACTAAAATAACTGTTATGGTTTTTAAGTTATTTCATTTCAAAAATAAAAAAAATCATTTTTCTCTTCGACTTTTTTTAGTTTTTGACCCATTGTGCGTACAATATTATGCTCATGATTTTTTAAGAAATTTTGACATACAGCCAACAGTTTAGGAAATAAAACAGTGAAAACCATTTTTAAATGTCTTGAACCGTTTAACAAGAAGAAATTTTCAAAGTCAAATATTTTTCGCTGATCGAAAAAATTTCATTATTTTCTAAAATAGATAGTATTTTCACTTTTTACGTAAACATTTTTTATTAAAAGTTAACGTGTTATTATATATTCGTAGAGAATGGGGTTCTAAAATGATTTTAAACCAAAATTTAAGTCAGTACAACATTTCCCTTACAAACAGTATTGAACGAAATTCGTGTAATTTTTAAGAAAATTTGTGTGTTTTCAAAAATATAGCAAAAAAGAACGGGCTTACCTATCCAAACCAAATGTTGAGGCTTTGTTTGGACTATTTAGTAGATGGTTTATGTAATGTTTGCTCAAAAACGGTGGAGCGGTTCTTCATTTATCACATTTTTTGTAACAAATTAGTATTTTTTTTTGGAGTTTATAAAATCCATGGAAATTTTTTATATTTACATACAAATTGTATAAAATATTTTCCATATATTGTATAAACTCTATAAATTATCTTCTTCTATATAAATCAAAATTTGATCATGTTATGATCTATAGCAAAATTGTTGCCCATGAGCCGATGAACATTGGTATGACCAAGTTCCAACAGGTGGCGCCACTGAAAATTTATTAAAGTTAATTAAATCGTAAACTGTGCATTTAATCATGTTATGATATTTAGCAAAGTTCTTACGCATGGTCCGACGAGGTTTTCTAAATTAGTATGACCAATTCCCGATAGGTGGCGTCACGGAAAATTACTTAAAATGATTTAAAACATAAAATCTGCATTTGATCATGCTATTATCTTTAGAAAAGTTGTTGCGCATAAGCCGACAAAGGTTGGTGCGACTAATTTTCGCCAGATGGCGCCAAATGTAATTTAATTGAGTCAAAATTAATTGAGTCGTAAATTGTGCATTTGATCATGCTATGATCTTTAGCAAAGTTGTTGCGCATGAGTCGATGGAGGTTTCTAACGTCATTCCTTCAAATTAATTTTAGTTGGCGCTGTAGCAATGCGCGCCGGGTACAGCTAGTTTCTTCTAAATTTCATAAAAACTGAAATTTGTGGCCACAATCTTAATTCCGGAAAGTAAGAAGTATTAACTTGACTTTTGTCTGGTGGGTTGTATAGGAGCTATGGTCAAATATGGACATAAACATGGATTTGGTACAGTGGCTTAGGTTTTGATGAGAAATATTTCTTCTAAATTTCTTTAAAATATACCGAAAGTTGCCGCCAAAATCTCATTTTTGGGAAGTGAGAACTACGGGAGGTACTAAAAATAATGGAAAAAATTTCATAGCAGAAGTTCCTATAGCGAAAGACATATCTGTGTCAAATTTCTAAAGATAAAATCAAGTTTTTGTCTTTGTGAAACGTAAAACTATGTTTAGGGAAGAAGGTATCCCTTAAATTTGAACGGTTTTGTTTATTTTTAAAAGGTTTAGTCCTTGTAGCAAAAAAATAGTTCATGTCAAGTCTCATGAAGTTATGTATTTTTAAATTTATTTTATTTTTTTATTAATAATATAGAGGATTTATATGACAATTTTTGTAAAAATTGGGTATTAACGTAGTTTCTAATAAAATCACTACAAATAAAAAATGGATTTTCATAAATTAGGACCCTTTATTTTTTGGAATATTTATGGATTTATGATCGTAAATTAACAATGAAAAGTTTTTGGCATTTTAGATATTTTATGAATTTTTAAAAATTTAAAATTTTTTGATTTTGCTCAAAAAAAAAATATTTTTTTTATGTTGTAATATGAATAACTCCAAAACCGTTCATTACACAAAAATCTTGTTTAGTATGTCTTAAAGACAATTTGGTTCTTAATCCATTGATGTATTTTTTAATCAAATTGGATAAGTAGTTTTTAAGATTTTAAGATTTTTCGATTTTGCTCAAAACAAAAAAATTTATTTTTTTTATATTGAGATATGAATAACTCCAAAACCGTTATTTGTACGACAATTTTGTGTTAGCACGTCTTAAGGGCAATTAGGTTCTTAATCCATTGATGTATTTTTAAATAAAATTGGATAAGTAGTTTTCAAGATATGGTATACTAACTGTGTTTAGTTACTCAAAAATCCAAAGTTAAAAAATAAAATTTATAATTAATAAAGAATAAAAATAATTAATAAAGAATAAAAATATAAATTTTGAACTTAGGGGAACATTACCAGAAAAAAAAAACAGTTTAATCAAAGACTCTTTAATATAAAAATATTGCACTCCATACATTTTTTTCGTCAAAAGACAAATTAAAGTGGATAGAAACAACAAAAAGCACATAAACGCATAAACAAACATACATTTAAAGAGCACGTGTGTGTGCCTTAGCTTTTTCACGTTGAATATTTGTCTCCATTAGTTATTTTGGAATTCCTTTTTATGGGACTTTTCAAAGCGACCATACAGCAAATCAATGTATGGAAGTGCAACATCTTTATATTAAAGAGTCTTTGCTTTAACTTCAACATAATTTTGGCTGTTGACCAGTTTTTAACAAAATTTTTGTTATTTTCTCTTATTTTCAAAAAGACGATATCATTATCTTTCAAAACATCTGTCGTATGACAAATCTTTTTATTTATAGCTTATTAAAATGTTTAACAAATTGTTAACCATTTCATAAAAATTTATTAATTTTATTATAATTTATTGATTAACAAACTTTCAAATTACTGAAAAAAATTTGGGTGATTGTTTGTTTTATGTCTTAATTATTTTTCTTAATAAATAAACTATTTCATTATTATTTAACCCCAAAACTAATCATTGACCTTTGTTTAAAAATATTGTAAAATTCAATAAAAAAAAGTTGGCTTTAAATGAAAACGATAAATTTTATAGGGAAAACAATAAAACTTAAAAATTTATGGAAATGAGAGGGGTTCTGGTTTTTTATAACAACAAAAAAAAATTGTTAAGAAAAAAAAATATGACATTTTTTTACAAAGAAATACAGGTGTTGAAAAAAAGCCATTGAAGTCTTAAAGTTGATAAAAGTTTAATAAAAGCTTGGTTAAGTTGAGAAAAAAAAAACAATTTTATATAGAAAAAAAATCAAAATATTGTTTTGTCTTGTCCAAACAAAGAAAATTTTTTAATAATAGTTTTCTAAAAAATAAAATTCTTGTTTTGAAATCATAAATTCTAGCTGTTTTTTAAACCCATTCTTTTAATATAAATTTTTGTTTTAATATCTTTTTAATTTTCAAAAATTCTGGGTTCTTTTGTAACCAAAATTCTTTTGTTTGTTCTTGAAATTTGCCTAAAAACGTTAAAACGATCTATTGTTAAAGATTTTGGTGGTTAATTTGTTGAAATTTCAAACTGAACAAAAAGTAACTGTATAAATATTTCAAAATATTCTAATTTTAAATAAATTATGTCAACATTAACTGTAATTTTCTTTAATAAAAAAAATAACTAGTTTTACAATTTGTTTCGAACTAAAATTTCAAATTACTAGTATCAAGTAGGAGTTCAAGTTTTTTTTTTATTTGTCTTTATTATAATCTTTTAAAACAACTTTAATTAAAGTCTTAAACATAAATCTGAAAAAAAACACTTGTTGTTAAAAAGTACTGAAACTTAAAGCCACAGTAGTTTCAGAATAAAAGCTTTCTTTTAAACAATTCGCACTATTACTGTGTCATTAAAGACAGCAGGTAGGATTAGCATTTAGTAGACTAGAACATAGATGGCGCTACTACTTTTACATGCATATGGTTTTTAGTTAGTTCTAACCTTCAAAAGATGAGTGTATACATTTAACAGCTGTCGGATTATTAGTTTGCTAGATATAGCATTTTAAGTGAAGCAACTTCTGTTAGTTCAGAAAAAATAGATCAACAGAAATATTAAGTGTTATTAAAGCTTTTTGATCAAAAAAGCTCAAAATTTTGCTGGATAAACATTATTCGGACTCTATACCAGAAAAATCAACCTTTCTCCTAATAGCCCCTAACCTTAATTTACTGTTGCTATACATACTATTATTTAAATACCCCTTAAAGCCACAGTAGTTTCTTAATAAAAGCTCTATTGTTGACGTTTTGTACTATTAGGCAAATTATCCCATTAAAAATAACATTCACGATGAACATCTTGTAAACTAGAGCATAGATGGCTCTACTACTTTTACATGCAAATGGTTTCTAGTTAGCCCTGACCTTTAAAAGATGAATGTATAAATTTTACAGCTGTCGGATTATTAGTTTGCGAGATATAGCATTTTGAGTGAAGCAACTTTCGTTAGTTTAGAAAAATAGATCAACAGAAATATTAAGTGTTATTAAAGCTTTTTGATCAAAAAAGCTCTTGAAGTCAAAATTTTGCTGGATAAACATTATTCGGACTCTATACCAGAAAAATCAACCTTTCTCCTAACCTTAATTTACTGTAGCTATACATACTATTATTTAAATTCCCCTTAAGGCCACAGTAGTTTCTTAATAAAAGCTCTATAGTTGACTTTTTGTGCTATTAAGCAAATTATGCCATTAAATATAACATTTACGATGAACATCTTGTAAACTAGAGCTTTGATGCCGCTACTACATTTACATGCATATGGTTTTTAGTTAGCCCTAACCTTCAAAAGATGAGTGTATAAGTTTGACAGCTTTCGGATTATTAGTTAGCGAGATATAGCATTTTCAGTAAAGAAACTTTTGTTAGTATGCGAAAATAGATGAACAAAAATATTAAGTGTTAATAAAGCTTTTTGATCAAAAAAGCTCTTGGAGTTAAAATTTTGCTGGATAAACATTATATCGGCTCTTTACCAGAAAAATCTACAATTTTCCATTTCTTCTAATAGCCACTAATCGGAGTATACTGTTGCTCTACACTATCATTTAAATACCCCATGACAAGTTCAACAAATCACCAGCAAATTATCTCTCTAGACTTGACAAAAGCTTTAAATAAAATCTTAAAACACTTGTTTCCACTTATATTATTGTTATTTTTTTCCACACTTCTCAATTACATTTTATAAAAAAAAAAAAGCTAAGGCAACAAAAATTTTGTTGACATGACTCTGAACTTGTCTTTTAATGAGATTCTTATTACAACCTTAAGAAAATCATTTTAATTATTTTAGCCATTAACAAAAGTAGCAACAAAAAATTAGTGTCAAAGTTATTTTTTTAAGTTAACATTTGTTTAGATAAATAGCACTTGATCTTATTTAAAATAGATTTTAATTTCAGTTTTTAAATAAATTTTAATTTTAGTTTCAAATTAACGGACAAAAACCAAAAATGGCTACTCCGAAAATTTTTCTTTTTGAAATAAACTATTTCCTTTCTTTTAATTTCAAAAAACCGGTAGTAAAATTCTTGAAATTAATTCTCACACAAAAAGGCTTAATTTAGTAAAACAAGTTTATTACAATCAAAAAGCTCTTTTTCAAAAACCAATAAGATTTTGCAACGGAAACTAAAATACTTAAAGTTAGGCCGTTTTACACACTGAAATTCTTGATTTAGTGAAACAAAAAGCTCTTTGTTAAAAATTGATAAGATTTAAGAAAATATATGTGATCGTTTCTCATACCAAAAAGCTTAATTTAGTAAAACAAGCTTATTATAATCAAAAAGCTCTGTTTTCAAAAATTTTAAAGTTTTTGCAACGGAAACTAAAATTCTTAAAATTAGGCCGTTTTACACACAGAAACGCTTCATTTAGTGAAACAAGCTTTTTAAAACAAAAAAAGCTCTTTTTTTAAATTTGCTAAGATTTTTGCAAAGGAAAATTTTATAAGTTGAAGTACCTACATTGAAAATTTTTATGATATGTTTTCAGCCGATTAGGAGAGATTGTGGAAACCATAGGCATCCCACATAATTCAGTGGCAGAGACCTGAGCCGAGCATTTCGATCGGCGGCGGCTTACATCAAAATTAGCGGCGGCGGCTGTAAGCTGGCTAATTTTGAGAATTTTTTAAGAAATATTGAAAACCTGCTAGGAAAATTTTTAAGGCAAGTTCATCAACAATGCCAATAAGCTTTTAGCAGAATACTTTTGCTGCAGCGGCCAAAGAAAACTGTCGGCGGCTTGGCTAAGCCGGCTATTAGCCGCTTAGCGCAGGGTTAACTCAGTGCAAGAAGGCTCTGCATTTGCTCAGAATCATCAATTTTAGCGTCAACTTTGTACAATCTAGTGGGTACATTTCTAAGCTTGTGTTTGTACAAAAAAGCTTTCCTTAGTGAAAATAAAGCTTTTTGCTTACAAAAATCTATCATTAAAAACTGACAATCTTTTTTATGGAAAACTAATTTCTGAGCTTTAAGATAAAGGCCTATTTTCCTTTTCTATTTTTCTTACACAAAAAGCTGTCCTTAGTAAAAATTGATCTTTTAGTAAACAAAAATCTATTTTATCAAATTGACAAGCTTTTTTTTATCAACCGCAATTTAAAAATGATTTCCAAAATAATTCATGGAAATACAAGATTTTTGATGTTAAAAAGATCAGAAGATCCATAAAGAAGATAAGGTTAATAATGTTTTTATTATTATTAAATCACATTTTATGAAAGCTCTATTTAAAAAAATTGCAAAAGCTCTATTGCAATTAATGCACAAATTAATTATCAATTATTTTTACAAACAAGCTTTCCTAAGTGAAGAAAACGCTTTTTCTTAACAAAAATCTATCATTTAAAATCGACAAACTTTTTTATGGAAAATAATTGAAAAAGCTTCCCAAAGTCAGTCATCGAAACACATACATTTTTAAGTAAAAAAAAAAACAGCATTTTCTTAACAAAAGCTTTTAAAATATGTTATTATATAAAAAAACCTTTTTTAGTCTGAATAAAGAATGGGTTTAAATAATAAATAAAAAGCTTTTGCTTACACATTATTTCATATTATCCATTTAAGCTTTTTTGTATATTTATACTTAGTTAAATATTCAAAATTATATATAAGCTTTTTAAGTTTATTTTCAATAGGCATATATTCTATAGCTTTAAAAAGCTCTCGATAAAGCTTTTAGAAAAAAATGTGTATTATTTATGCTTTAATGGAATGAACTTTTCGAAAACCTTTGAAATATATTTTAATATAAAAAAGCTTTTAAAGTCTCTGGATAAAGCATCTTTCACTTTATAGTTTATGAAAAACAAACATAAAGCTTTTGCTTATACAATATTTGTCTTTATCAATTAAATGTTCTGATTTCAAAATACAAAACTTTTTTTGGGGGTTAAAATATTTTTAAACAAAAAAGCTTTTAATAAAAAAGCTTTTATATATAAAATTTTTTGCACAGTATAAGAAATCAATTATTTTGCAAAAGTTTAAAAGTTTTGAAGAGCTTTAATTTTTGCAGAATTTGCATTAAAGAAATTATTAACGAAAAGATATGCAAAGATTTAGAGACAAAAAGCATTTAAAAAAGCTTTAAAAAAAATATTTTAAATTATTGAATATCCCAGTAAAACTTTTCATTACCAAATAATGAGTTAAACAGTTAAACTATTGAACACGAACTACTTACTCATTCGCTGTTTAAGTCATTACATTAACATGGGGATGTCATTGGAGGCAAGTACTTACCAATTGCAGGAAAGTAATGACTTGGGTAAGCAATTTGAAAGCAACAACAACAACAGCAACAACTTTTTTGTTGTTGTTTTATTAAAAACATATATTTTTAAACGAAATACAAATTTTTTTTTATGATCCCATGGGGGCTCGAACCCAGACCCTCCGACTCTTCCACTAAGCTACTTCATATGTTGAAAACTTAGCAGCTTATAATTAACATAAAAAATTTTTATTTTTAGATCCAAAATCATGTGAAAATAACTTTGTTTTTCCCTGCTTTTTTTGCTTTGTTGTAATTTTTGGAAAAATATTTTTATACGATTTTTTGTAATTATTTTAAAACTTTTTTAAAATTATTTTAAAACTTAAACAATTTAAATCTTCTTTTTTGTATAAGTTTTTACATAAGATTGACTCTTACTTACTTAAATATTACAACCTGTTAAGGTCAAAGTCCGAGCATATTTTAGAATTCCATGGATTTCGATCTTGTGCGAATATTCTCCAATTTTATAGGCCAAGCTTTGAAAAATGTTCCTCTACTTGGTCTTTCTATCGAAGTTTCGGACATCCTCCTCTAACATTAGGTAGTGGGACATTTCAATTCTAATTTTATCCTCTTCATTGTATTTTTTTTTTTTTTCAAGAGAGGGTTACTAGCCCGTAATCCTAGCCCATTTTTATCGATCTTATGGGACAACTCTCGGAACATGTTAACTCACAATATTAATGGGTGTTAAACTAGCTCCCCGGGTGATACCATGAGGAGGTGTGTGTCTACAGTTGAGATGAAGGATGACCCAGATAAGTTGGGCTTACCAAGTTAAGACCAATTAGAATCGTGTTTGGTATTCAACATCCCCTACATAATCAAAATTGACTCATGATGGTATTTTTTTCATTAACGTGAGTTAGTTTTACAAATTTTTTTTACAGAAGATAATATTTAAGTTCTTAAAATTCAAAAATTATTTAAAAGGACTCTTTTAATAAAAAAAAAAAAACTAAAAAAAAAATGTTGCCCTTGGTAAAGTTTAAATTACCATCTTAATTACAAATAAGTACTTCTGTAATAACTTATTATTTATTCGGATGGTATGTTGTAGTCGTTACAAGGTAACCAGTTATTAGAGTACTTGCCATTACCAAAGTTTTGCTGGGATCATTCAAATTTTTATAAAGTTATGAAAAATTAAGCTCTAAATCAGATAAAATAATTGAAAATAAATGCTCTGATTTCAAAAAAAAAAAAAAAAAAAACTAATAATTCTCTTAGTCAATGCTAACATTTGCCAGCAATTACACTGATCATATCTGAAATATTCATGTGTTTTTCGTGGCATGATTTATTCTTTTGAAATCCAATTTAAAATAAATTTTAAATAACAATAATATTTTCGCAGTGATGCCTTCCATTATTCTCAGTCATTCAAGCAAATTGCAGATGATCTATAAAATGCATTTAGAACACGCACTTTTAAATTGAAATTTTTCTGAAGCAAAAAAAAGAACTGAAAAGAATCTCAAAGATGATCTCAAATAACAACAATAACAGTGATTCAAATATTTTCATAATAATCAAATACAGAAGACAAAGAAATTTCAAAATTTTTTTGTAATATTATAACAAATGTACGATCACTTGAGATAAATTTTTGTAGAAAAAAAAATATGAAGAAATGAAATAAATAAAACACTTGTTAATCGTGCCTAACTGATCATCATGATATTAATAATGATGTTCATTATTAAGATAATTATGTTAGAGCATTATATGATCTTATAAAGAAACACTTGTTCGCTTATGTTTAAATAATGTCCAGTTTTGAATCATTCGCTTTATTATGATCATTTCAAGATGATGCTGACGAAGCTTTGCCATCTTTATAGGAAGTTTGTTTTGTTGTTTTGATTTGATTTTTCCCAGTTGATCGCTACAATACGAGTATGCAGCTGTAAATTATTAAAATTATATAAATGTTGTTTTCTAGTTTTTATTTTCTTTCCCTCCTTTTTTTTATTCCAGTAAATATTTAATTGAAATTGTTATATACTCTTCTTTTTTCATTTCAATTAAATTGCAAAAGATTCATGTGATATAGGAAATTGTGTAAAAAATAACATTTAAAGATTTAAACTGTTAGAAATTTTTCAGTTAATCGTGTGTCATTTGATTATGTTTTTCTTTAAAATATTTTGTACGTGTATGTCGCTCCTTTTTCGAAAATCCACTTGAGACTGTATTCAGAATTTTTTCTGAGGAATTAATTAATCTAACAATTGAAATGATTTATAAAAACTACAAATGATTTTCAAGAGAAAAATCACTAATTTATGGCTCTGATTCTTCAATGAACTAGATGGGCTAATGATGTTCAAAATGAACTTAAAAAGCTTTTAATTAAACTATATAAATATATTTCTATGAATGGGTGCACAAAAAAGCTTTACAGAGATAAAGAAAAATATTGTTTAAGCCAAAGATTTTTGTTAGATTTTTATAAATTTTTAAGGGAAGCTTTCTTCAGAGGCTTAAAAAGCTTTTTTATACCCCTCACCACCATAGGTTGAAAGGGAGTTTGTGCTGATGTATTTAACACATGGAAATATTTGTCTTAGACCCACTTTTTAGTATACCAATAGGCTTAGAATCACTTTTTGAGTCGATTTAGCGATGTCCGTCCGTCCGTCCGTCTGGCTGGCTGGCTGGAGCCCCATATAAACCTTGTAATCAAACTACAGGTCGCAATTCTAAAGATAATTTGATGAAATTTGGCACACATCATTTTTTATACCCTTCACCAATAGGTGAAAGGGTATTATAAGTTTGTGATTCCGTTTGTAATTTTTTTATTAGTGATCGTAGACCCCATAAAAATTATACCGATCGACTCAGAATCGGGAGGAGAATCGATTAAGCGATGTCCGTCTGTCTGTCTGTCTGTCTGTCTGTCCGTCCGTCTGTCTGTCTGTCTGTTGAAATCAAGTTTCTGAAGCCCCTGGAGGATGGACTTACATAAATTATATATTAGATTTTAGGAAATTCTCCCGCAATGAACGCTATTAAATTTCATTAAAATCGGTTTATAAACACCGAAAATATCGAAAAAATACCAAAAATTAGACGAAAATTTTAAAATTTTTGATTGAAACACACTTTTAAATAACAAGAGAAAAAAGATACTCCTGGTGTACATGTGATAATATATTATATATCAGATTGTAGGAAATAGTTTCCCAAAACACTCTGTAAAATTTTATCAAAATCGGTCCATAAACAACTGAGATATCGCCAAAACATTGAATTTGATGTATCGCAAATTGCCCAAAGTTCGCATTAGAGAATGTTTGTTGAAAAAATGAAATGCAGAAATAGGAAAAACCATCCTCCTTTAGTACGGACCTACATAAATTTTATATCAGATTTTAGGAAATTCCCCCGCCAAGCACGTTATTAAATTTTATCAAAAGCGGTCCGTAAACAATTGAGATATCGCAATAACACTACATTTGATGTACAGCAAATTGCTCAGAGTACGTGTCTAAGAAATTTTGTTTACATTTCGTAAGTATTGTTTCAGCGATATCTCAGGTGTTTATGGACCGATTGTGATGAAATTTGACATCGTTCTTTGTGTGAGGATTTTCTAAAATCTATACTCCACAAATCTGATTACGAATACCATTCAAACTGTACCGATCAACTTTGAATCGGCAGGAGAATCGATTTCGCGACCTCCGTCCGTCCGTCCGCCCGTCTGTTTTTTTGTCCGTCCGTCTACCTGTATGTAATTTTTTCTGTTGTAGTCAAGTTTTTGGAGCTCCTGTTTTGTCGATATCTCAGGTGTTTATTTTGATGAAATTAAATAGCGTCCTTCGCAGGGGATTACCTAAATCCTGATGCATTCGGTAATTTGTGGTAGATATAATTTAGCGTTTAAGCGATGGTGTTTTGATCGACAATGATAAAATTCAGGGTGGGACAATATCCTAAAATTTTGTGTAAGATCCAGGAGCTCCACAAATCTGATTTTAGCAGACAGACACTCTGCATTAATCTTAATTTTGTGTCTGACTTTTGAACATTATGATAACATTTGAGAATGTATTATATATCAAATTATAGGTAATCTTCCTAGGAAGTACAAAAATGCAATGATATCCGTTCAAAACCTACATATGTATGTAAGTATCTCACATATCAACGACAATTTAAATTTTTTAAATGCAATTGGGAGAAATCCATTCACGTTTGACAATTGATCCCGTATAACTTCGGCTAAGATACGATGATGACATTTAGTATAAAGACGTTGTACAATATTGATATTCAGGGCGATAGCGTCTAAAATAAACTTTTTAGAGGGACAACATTTGACAAAAGTATTTCTGATCTCTTGAAAAGTTCGATATTGAAAATGGGGGAGCTCTATTCACATTTAGTGAAATCTCCCATATAACCCCGACCGGGAATCGATTTAATGCTGATAAATTAAATCACATTAAAATTGCACAAGGAACTAGAGCAAAACTTTCCAAACATCCATCGGACAGATCGAAAGAACAATACATCCCAAATATTATTGATGAAGTGTTCATTTTAATTAATTAACTAACTTCAGATTAATAAGTAAATCTTTAATAACTTTTCCGACAAAGCTGATATCCATCCATTCAAAAGCTATATATTTCACGTATGTATCTAAAACTAAGAGTGTATACCCTATAATTTTAAGGCTTATCATTGTTAAAGCTTTGACCTAAATCAGTCCGCTAACTTCAGAGTTTTACATAACTAATCAAGAACTTTTACTGGTGGGATAATTCGTACGAATTAAAGTGCACAACCCTCACTGGGCACAGTGTTTTTGGGTTGCATGCCAGAATACTTAAACTTCATCAAATCGATGTGCTATTGCAAATGTAAGGGCATCTACATTTTGAAGCATCTTTTCTGCATGGTTTATCTGGTCTATCGAACTTTATTAAATGTTCGTAAAATATGTGTATATTTTATTTCGAAGCTACTGGCTGGCTTAAATATGTATTCTCTACTTGTAGTCTAGTAATCATTATCTTTCACAAAGGGACCACTTTAGAACCCAAGTGAAGCTTCCCTAGACATCAGCCACCTGCCCAACCTAACCTTTGGGTGCATAACTATCCTAGATGATGACGCCACCGAAAAGCTTTTCTTTTTCCGACTCTTAATTTTAAAGACTCTTTGCATATAATACTAGTATAACCAAATTTTGCTAGGAATTACATTAAGTACTTTTGCAGCACCATTGGTGAAGGGTATCCAAGATTCGGCAAAGCCGAATATACCACTCTTACTTGTTTGATAATAGGATCATGGCTATAGAAATTCGTCAAAATCGGTAAATTATTTATGGTACCTCCCATAGGTCCCACTTCCCGGAATTGATATATTAACCTCAAATATCAATATTTTTTCATAAAATTTAAATCAAATACTGCTTATGTAAACTAAAATCACTGTACCAAATTTCGTTTAAATCGGTCCACATTTGACCATAGCTCCCATACAAACTTTTCTTTAAAAACGCACTAAATGAGACAAAAATTACTAAAAAGCTCGTAAATCAAAAAAGTTTATTTTTTGCATACATAATTTTTGTAACCGTAATCAATCTGCCAAATTTCGAGATAATCGGTCCACATTTCACCCTAGCTCTCATATAAGTCCAAATGAGGAAAACAGCTTAAATATATAAGTTTTGAGAAAATGGCAAAATTTAGCAAATATTTGTCTTTACACAGGAAAAATAACACCTTTGACCTTAGTGGTGAAGGGTATCGTATGGTCGGGCTTGACCGACTATAGCTTTTTCTTACTTGTTTTATATAAAAACACAATTCAAAGGTTTTTGGAAAAACTCATTCCATTATATCATAGATAATGAACATCTTTTTTCAAAAGCTTCATCAAGAGTTTTGAACTTTATAAGTTATTCCTGTTTAAAATAAACTTAAAAAAGCTTTTATTTTATGTAAATTTATTTGCTATAAATAGGTGTGCACAAAAAGCTTTTAATACAAAATATTATGTAGGTAAAAGATTTTTGTTTATAATTTAAAGCCGAGCTACATTCCTAGACGTATAGTGATAAAGAAAGATATATTGTAGGCAAAAGCTTTTTGTAAGTTCTTTATAAACATTAAAGTGAAGCTTCCATCAGAGACTTGAAAAGCTTTTCTAAATAAAAATACATTTCAAAGGTTTTTCGAAAAGATCATTTTATTAAGTAATGAACATATTTATATTAAGCTTTTTTACATGGTAATATATTTTAAAAGCTTTACAGTGATAAAGAAGGATACTGTGTAAGCAAAAGCTTTTTGTTAGTTATTTATAAACTTTAAAGCGAAGCTTGCTCCAGAGACTTTAAAAGCTTTTTTTTATAAAAATACATTTCAATAATTTTTGGAAAAGTTTATACTATAATATAATATATATATAATTAACATATTTTTTCCAAAAGCTTTATTGAGTGTTTAAAGCTTTATCATATGTATATCCCTATTCAAAATAAACTTAAAAAAAACTTTAATTTTATGTTTATTATTTTACTACGGATATGTGTTTACAAAAAGCTTTTCATGGATAATATAAAGTAATGTGTTATCAAAAGCTCTTAATTTTTAATTTAAATTCAAGCTACATTCCGAGACTGAAAAGCTTTTATACATGATCATATATTTCAAAAGCTTTTGAGCATTTCACTCCACTATGTTATAAATAATTAAGATACTTTTTTCTCAAAAGCTTTTTCGAGTATTTTTTAAAGCTTTGTAACATATTCTTTTCTATGAAATTGATTTTTCGAGATTAAAAAATTTTAAAATTGTAAGTTAATGATTTTTCTAATTTAAAGCTTTTAATAATGTCATCTCTAGTCATTATTTTTATATAAAAAGAACTTCTGAAACTTTTTTTAAAGCTTTTTCTAATAAAATGTTATTTAACAATTTCAATATTTAAAGCTTTAAAAATAACAGCAGAGATTAACCAATAAAATTTTATTGAATAATTTTAGTATAAGATTAACATGAACTTTAAAGCTTTATCCAAATGCTTCAAAAGCTCTTACAAACTTTATTAGATTTTAAAAATTTTAGTTTCTAAGTTGAACGATTAACTATTTAGAAAAAAATCAGAAGACTGTAGACTTAATATATTCAAAAACTAATTGAAATGTTGCATAAGCTCTATAGAACTTTTACTGATTTTTAAAAATTTCCCCTCTTCTAATAATTCGATTTACTTATATAAAAAGTTACTATTTCAAAATTAACTTAAAAATCGTTGAAAGCTCTATAGCTTTATTATTACATGTTTCGAAAGCTCTATCGAAATATGTTTTGAAAGCTCTATCGAAATATGTTTCGAAAGCTCTATCGAAATATGTTTTGAAAGCTCCATCGAATTTTTTTAATAACTTCTCTAATATATATTTTTTAAATCAAATCAAAAATCAATGAAAGCTTTATCGATCATCATTTTCAGTTTAATTAAAAGTTTTTAAGTCGTTTTTTTTTAAAGCTTATTAAAATTAAATTTTTATTCATTATATTAATAAAAAATATAAATTTCAAAAACTATTTGAAATCATGCAATTGAAAACTTGTTTTATGAAAGCTCTAGCGACCTTCTTCCGCTTTTCCATAACATCGTACCTGGTGGTCACGTAAATAGATGTAATAAAATATTTATTTTTTCAAAAATGTTATAAAAATTTAGAAAACATTGGCGAACTTTTTTTCTAAATGCCTTTATAAAAGCTCCAAAAAGCTTTTTAACTGTCCCTAATTACAATAAAAGCTTTTTGGCCCCTTTCCAATATCATTTGAAAGCACATAGTTTTGGCCTTGCTAATTTACTCTACACCATCATAGCTGCTACCGAAAGCTTTAATATTATTTTTCTGAGTATTAATAGATGTCGCCCTTTGCATGTTTTGTAAAGCTTTCACCACTGATGGTAAACAAAGTTCCCAGAATTAATTAAAAAGCTTTACCGGACTTATTTTTATAGATAAAATACTCTTTAGACATTGTTTCTTCTTATTTATTATTCACTAAAATCAGGTTAAAAATCTAACACACTTTTTCATATGTAGCTGGGATTTCATAAAAAGCTTTAACCTAGTTTTTTTCTGACCAGAGCTTTATCGAAAAATATCAAATCATTATATTATTATATTTTTAATATACTACGAAAGCTTTAAGGAAGTTTTTTTTCTGTTAATATGTAACATGTGAAAATACAACGAAAGCTTTAACGAAGTTTTTTTTATTATTAATGTTTTTATCTTTTGTAAAATTGCGACATTCGGAAAAAGCTTTATCGGACTTATTTTTATAAATAAAATACTCTTTAGACATTGTTTCCTCTTATTTATTATTCACTAAAATTAGGTTAAAAATCTAACACACTTTTTCATATGTACCTGGGATTTCATAAAAAGCTTTAACCTAGTATTTTTCTAATCAGAGCTTTATCGAGCATTGAAGACTATTTAAGAAGCAAAAACAGTCATTTACACTAAAAATATGAAATCATTATATTATTATTTTTTTGAATATACTACGAAAGCTTTAAGGAAGTTTTTTTTTCTGTTAATATGTAACATGTGAAAATACAACAAAAGCTTTAACGAAGTTTTTTTTATTATTAATGTTTTTATCTTTTGTATAATTGCGACATTCGGAAAATTGCATCATAGCTGTAACTATCGTCTTTAAAATTAAGTTTCTAAAAAGAAATTTTTTTGAAAACATTATAAAAGCACTGAAGCTAATCAGTCTTTCTTTCTACTTTAATATTTATCCCTTAAAATTTAGACAAAAAAGACACTAAGGCAAGGCAAAAGCCTAATAAATAATTAGTTGAAAGCTTTACTAAACCTATTTTGTGAAGACCAATAGAAAATATATTTCCAAAATTAATTCAGAGCTTTTAATCTCTACACAAATTTTTTGTGTATGACCAAAACACAAAAGCTCTGCAGTTATTCTATATATGTATATATTTATCTATTCTCTAAAACACGTTTTATAAGTACCAGAAATATTACAAAAAGCTTTAACGAATATTTTTTTAAATAAAAACTTTTAAATCAATTCCTTTCCAATCAACTTCCTCTTTCCATGTATTATTAGGTGTTTTGTACTCGAACCTGACTCGCTCGTTTCAAATCTACAACCAATCATAAAAATTGTAGATATTACAAAAGCTCTTCAAGCTTAATCGAAACTTTTCATCTCAATCATTTCAAAGACATCACTCAGCAGAATTTTTTAATCACTTTTGTAATTCCTGTTACAAAGTTGCCAATCTTAAAGCAATTAATTAAATTTAATTAATCGCTGAAAAATGTAAATGTATATTTAAAATGTATTTATTGTATATTCAGTTGGTAACTACAGACATTCTACAGCCACAAGTATTTCGTAGGAAAGTACAGAAAGATGAATTGATCAATGTTACAGATACATTTTGTTGTTTTTTTTTTTTTTTGTGGTAATTCACCGGCTTTTGCAACAATGTGAAAGTCTTAATAGAAAATAAAAAATGCCGCCAAAAGCATTTGGCTACTCTCCAATCATCAGCCACATCCTCATAATCATGCGACGCGTCCTCATCTTCTTCATCATCAGGTTCGTCGTCGTCGTCGTCATTATTCAGCGTTGAGCCGTCCATCCATCCGTCTAAGTTTAGGCTATAGTAAAGTATATCTATCACTTATAAATTGGCTAGACAAGCCAAGACAACAACAAAAACAATCATACAGAAGCGTTTATCTTAAGAATGTAAATATGTATCTTTTAGAAAATGAACATGTCTTCTTCCTTCTTACACAATAGATACTTCTTGTACTAAACATATGCTCGCCAGCTTAAAGCTCTTCAACGCTTTCCTTATCTTTCTGTTTAGTTAAGTTAAAGTTTGTAGTTCTTACTCCAGTTTTATTTAATAACTAGCTTTATAACCCGCTACTTCGTTAGCGGCACCATTTGAATTGACAAAGTTACAAAATTTACCAAAATAACTTTTTCACTTATTTATCAATTCCGATATAAATTAAATTAAATACTTATTGGTTCTTAAGATACATATAGGACAAAATAAGTACCTACCCTCTACATTTTCAAAAAAGTACTACACACGCCTCCCTTATTTTTGTAGCTGACCCAATTTTGATTGCTAACCCAATTTAAATCTTGTTCTTGTCGCTTTTGATTTTGAATATTTTACAAAAGTTTCCTTTTTTTACCCGTTGGTTACCCCTGATCAGCCAAATTAAAAAAAAAAAATCCGGATACATGTCCTAATATTTTTATTGCTGATCTTAACTCCATTTTTGTTAATTGAAAAAAATACCAAACACCTGTCACATATTTCTTCAATGTCAATAGAACAGTCCATAAATCATTGATTTATTTATTATTTTATTGATTTAAACAACATGCACAGTTTAAAAGGAAAAAACCTATCTTTAAATTTTTGACCCGTTTTTGTTATTTTCGATTGCGGTATAAATTTTGTTTCTATAATAATTGATTCAAAAATTATATATGGGTCAAAAAAGTACCAAAATTTAGTTTTTATCCTTTTTATTCCCTATTTTTAGCTCATTTACGAAAAGTACCTACTAAAAACATGACTTTTTATTTTTCTATTCGATCTAAATCCAATTTAAATTTTTTTTCTGTCGATATTAGTATCAGAGATATAACTTTACTAATGTTTTTATTTTCTACCCTATTTTAACCCCAAAACTGTTTAATTTGCAAAAAGTACTGAAAAGTCCCTTAATTTTTAGGGCTGATCTTAGACCATTTTAGTGTTTGTTTCCATCCATTAGGTTTAGAAGATATAATGTCATCGATTTTTCCCTTTTTTACCCCTTTGATTGACACATCTCTAATTTATACTTTTGACTTCATTAGCTTAAATGAATATTTTCCCGTTTTCACCTTTTGGAACCCCATTTATCGTAAAAGTACCAAGCACATGTTTAATATTTTGTTAATACTTATTGATTGTGGCATAAAGTGAGTCTTTATGTTTATAAGTTCAAAAGATACGCATGGATACGCAAGTACAAAAATATAGTTTTTACCCTTTTTGCCCTTATTAGTGCCATTTCCAAAAAAAGTACAGAACACATGTCCCTTTCATTTTCTAGCCGATTATATGATTTATTCATTTTCTAGCCTGTTTTAACCATAAGCGGCCAAATTAAAAAAAATACCGAACCCGTGTCCTTTAATTTTTAATGCTGATCATAGACCAATTTAATCTTTGTTTCTATCACTTTTGATTTATGAGATATTACGTTACCTATTTTCCCCCTTTTTACTCCAAACATTAAAAAAAGGAATCAATCGCGTGTCTTATACTTCTGCAATGTGAATAGACCTGTCTGTAAATTATACTTCTGGCTTTATTTGTTTAAATGATATTCATAGTTTTTACTCTTTTGTGCCTCATTTATCGTAAAAGCGCCAAGCACCTTCTTAATTTTTGTTAGTCCTTATCAATTGTGATGTAAATAGAGTATTTATGTTTATTAGTTCAAGAGATACTTATAGGGTTAATAAAGTACCAAAATATAGTTTTTTCCCTTTTTCTCCCTTATTAGTTCCATTTCCAAAAAAGTACCAAACTCGTGTCTCCTTTTTTTTCAAGATGATCCAAATCCAATTTCAACTTTGTTTCTAACGATGTAAATTTCGGAGATATGATGTTACTAATTTATCCATTTTCTTTTTCAATTTTTTTCAATTTACTTTTTCAATATGAATCCACCCGTCTGTAAATTATAGTTCTGGCTTCATTAGTTAAAAACCTACCCTTGAATATTTTTTTATCTTTTTTACCTCAATTATCGTAAAAGTACCAAATACGTGTCTAATAATTCTTTGTTACTTATCAATTGTGACGTTTACTGTTTCTCTATGTTTGTTATTTCAAAAGATACGTATGGGTTCAAAAAAGTACCAAAATATAGTTTTTGCCCTTTTTTACCCTTATTAGTACCATATTCAAAAAAGTACCAAATACGTTTCTCGTTTTTTTTCAGCCCATCCGAAGCAAATTTCAACTCTATTCCTATCGTTTTGAATTTCGGAGATATGACGTTACTAATATTTCCCATTTTTTCCCTGTTTTAACCCCAAAACGGCCGAATTAAAGAAAAAAGTACCGAATACATGTCCCTTAATTTAAAGTGCCGATTTTAGACCGATTTAGTTGTTGTTTCTATCACTTTTGGCTAAGAAGATATATTTTTACCGATTTTTACCCCCAAAATTAAAAAAAGTACCAGACACTTATTTTACTTTTTTCAGTGTCAATTTACCAGCCAATAAATTATGCTTCTGGCTTCATTAGCCGAAAAGATATTCTTAGCTAAAAAGCAAAAAACCTACTCTTGAATATTTTCCCTTTTTTTTACCCTTTCGTCCCACATTAATCGCAAAAGTACCAAATACGTGTTTAATAGTTTTTTAATGCCTATCAGTTGCGATATAAATTATGTTTCTATGTTTATTAGTTCAAAAAATATATATGTGTTAAAAAAGTACCAAAATATAGTTTTTACCCTTTTTTATTCTTATTAGTACCATTTTTGAAATAGTACCAAATACGTGGCCATTTATTTTTTTATCCGATTCAAATCCAATTTAAACTTCTTTTGCATCGGTGTTAGTTTCGGAGATATGATGTTACTAATTTCTCCCTTTTCTACCCTGTTTTACCCTTTAAAAGGCCGAATTTCAAAAAAGTACCGAATACTTGTCCCTTAATTTTTAGTGCTGATCTCAGACTAATTTAGTTTTGGTTTCTATCACTTTTGATTTAGAAGATATATTTTTACCCCCAAAATTAAAAAAAGTACCAAAAATGTATTTTATTTTTTCTTTGTCAATCGACCAGTCAATAAATTATACTTCTGGCTTCATTAGCCTAAAAGATATTCATAGCTAAAAACAAAAAACCTACCCTTAAATATTTTCCCTTTTTTACCCTTTTGTATCCCATTAATTGCAAAAGTACCAAATACGTATTTAATTGTTTTTTAATATCTATCTGTTGCGATATAAATTATGTTTCTGTATTTATTAGTTCAAAAGATACATATTAGTTGAAAAAAGTACCAAAATATAGTTTTTACCCTTTTTTATCCTTATTAATGCCATTTCCAAAAAAGTACCAAGCACGTGCCTCCTTATTTTCCTAGCCGATTCAAATCCAATTTCAACTTTGTTTGCATCGATGTTGGTTTCGGAGATATGATGTTACTAATTTCTCCCTTTTCTACCCTGTTTTACCTTCTAAGAGGTTGAACTTCAAAACAGTACCGAACATGTGTTCCTTAATTTTAAGTGCCAATCTCAGACCAATTTAGTTTTTGTTTCTATCACTTTGGGTTTAGAAGATATACTTTACCGATTTTTACCCCCAAAATTAAAAAAAAGTACCAAACACGTAGCTTATTTCTTTTCAATGTAAATCTACCAGTCAATAAATTATACTTCTAACTTCATTAGCCTAAAAGATATCCATGGCTAAAAAGCAAAAAACCTATCCTTGAATATATTCCCTTTTTTTACCCTTTTGTACCCCATTAATCGCAAAAGTACCAAATACGTATTTAGTTCTTTTTTAATATCTGTCGGTTGCGATATAAAATATGTTTCTATGTTTATTAGTTCAAAAGATACATATGGGTTAAAAAAAGTACTAAAATATAGTTTTTACCCTTTTTTATCCTTATTAGTGCCATTTTCAAAAAAGTACCAAACACGTGTCCCCTTATTTTTGTAGGCGATTCAAATCCAATTTCAACTTTGTTTCTGTCTATGTTGGTTTCGGAGATATGATGTTACTAATTTCTCCCTTTTCTACCCTGTTTTGCCCGCTAGGCGGCCGATTTTCAAAAAAGTACCGAACACGTGTCCCTTAATTTTTAGTGCTAATCTCAAGCCAATTTAATTTTCGCTTCTATCGCTGTTGGTTAAGGAGATATAATGTTACCGATTTTTCCCTTTTTTACCCTTTTAATTGAAAAAAGTACCAAACACATATTTAATATTTTGTACTGGGCAATCGACCTCCCTATAAATTTTATTGGTAGCTTTATTGGTTCAAGTCAAATACAAAGAAAAAGAAAAATGGACCTACCCTAAATTTTTTTCCCCGCTTTTCCCCCTTTTTGAACCCTGAATCAAAATAGTACCAAACACGTGTCTAATATTTTTTTCTTGTTTACCGGCTCCGTTTTGAATTTTGTTACTCTGTTGATTGGTTTAAAAGATACACATGGGTTTAAAAAAGTACCAACATTTCATTTTTACCCTTTTTACCCCCTATTTGTCCCATCTGCTAAAAAGTACCAAACACGTGTCTACTTATTTTTGCAGCTGATCCCAACGCAATTTCAATTTTGGGCCTATGACGTTTACTTCCGGAGATACAGCATTACTAATTTTTCCCTTTTTTACCCCTTTTTACCCCCTTAGAGGCCGAATTTCCAAAAATCCCGTCTTAGTGGATCTATACTTTGAAAAAGGTACCAGCTGTCAAAATTTCAGCTCTCTAGCTTTAGCCGTTTGGGCTGTGCGATGATGAGTCAGTCAGTCAGTCAGTCAGTCAGTCAGTCACGTTAGAGTTTTATATATATAGATAAAGCATCAACATATCAACTTTTTTTCGAAATAATTTTTTCAACATTTTAACTGTTAATTTGTGTTAGAAAAAATAGAATAAATGTAACATAATAAAACAAGTTGTTTGTTACAGATTGTCTTGAAGAGATTTGGCTTTTTCTTTAAAGAATAAATAAAGAGGCTTTTTTGTTTGATTTGGCATTAAAAGAGGATTTTTGGTTGCTTTAACTGGCACTATCTTCATGTTATAATAACACTTCTTGGCATTATGAAAGGCAGGTGTTTAAAAGAGTCAAAAGCTCTTCATAAAAACAAAAAATTTATTTAAAATTTCCCATAAAAATAGGAAATTTTTGAGAAATTTCCCATACAAATAAGAAATTTTTGAAAAATTTCCTATAAAAATAGGAAATTTTTGAAAAATTTCCTATAAAAATAAAAAAATTTTGAAAAATTTCCTATAAAAATAGGAAATTTTTGAAAAATTTCTTATAAAAATAGGAAATTTTTGAAAAATTTCCTATAAGAATAGGAAATTTTTGAAAAATTTCCTATGATAATAGGAAATTTTTGAAAAATTTCCTATAAGAATAGGAAATTTTTGAAAAATTTCCTATGATAATAGGAAATTTTTGAAAAATTTCCTATGAAAATAGGAAATTTTTGAAAAATTTCCTATGAAAATAGGAAATTTTTGAAAAATTTCCTATGAAAATAGGAAATTTTTGAAAAATTTCCTATGAAAATAGGAAATTTTTGAAAAATTTCCTATGAAAATAGGAAATTTTTGAAAAATTTCCTATGAAAATAGGAATTTTTCGAAAAATTTCCTATGAAAATAGGAAATTTTTGAAAAATTTCTTATAAAAATAGGAAATTTTTGAAAAATTTCCTATAAAAATAGGAAATTTTTGAAAAATTTCCTATAAAAATAGGAAATTTTTGAAAAATTTCCTATAAAAATAGGAAATTTTTGAAAAATTTCCTATAAAAATAGGAAATTTTTGAAAAATTTCCTATAAAAATAGGAAATTTTTGAAAAATTTCCTATAAAAATAGGAAATTTTTGAAAAATTTCCTATAAAAATAGGAAATTTTTGAAAAATTTCCTATAAAAATAGGAAATTTTTGAAAAATTTCCTATAAAAATAGGAAATTTTTGAAAAATTTCCTATAAAAATAGGAAATTTTTGAAAAATTTCCTATAAAAATAGGAAATTTTTGAAAAATTTCCTATAAAAATAGGAAATTTTTGAAAAATTTCCTATAAAAATAGGAAATTTTTGAAAAATTTCCTATAAAAATAGGAAATTTTTGAAAAATTTCCTATAAAAATAGGAAATTTTTGAAAAATTTCCTATAAAAATAGGAAATTTTTGAAAAATTTCCTATAAAAATAGGAAATTTTTGAAAAATTTCCTATAAAAATAGGAAATTTTTGAAAAATTTTCTATAAAAATAGGAAATTTTTGAAAAATTTCCTATAAAAATAGGAAATTTTTGAAAAATTTCCTATAAAAATAGGAAATTTTTGAAAAATTTCCTATAAAAATAGGAAATTTTTGAAAAATTTCCTATAAAAATAGGAAATTTTTGAAAAATTTCCTATAAAAATAGGAAATTTTTGAAAAATTTCCTATAAAAATAGGAAATTTTTGAAAAATTTCCTATAAAAATAGGAAATTTTTGAAAAATTTCCTATAAAAATAGGAAATTTTTGAAAAATTTCCTATAAAAATAGGAAATTTTTGAAAAATTTCCTATAAAAATAGGAAATTTTTGAAAAATTTCCTATAAAAATAGGAAATTTTTGAAAAATTTCCTATAAAAATAGAATTTTTGAAAAATTTCCTATAAAAATAGGAAATTTTTGAAAAATTTCCTATAAAAATAGGAAATTTTTGAAAAATTTCCTATAAAAATAGGAAATTTTTGAAAAATTTCCTATAAAAATAGGAAATTTTTGAAAAATTTCCTATAAAAATAGGAAATTTTTGAAAAATTTCCTATAAAAATAGGAAATTTTTGAAAAATTTCCTATAAAAATAGGAAATTTTTGAAAAATTTCCTATTTTTCAAAAATTTCCTATAAAAATAGGAAATTTTTGAAAAGTTTCCTATAAAAATAGGAAATTTTTGAAAAATCTACTTTAAAAATAGGAAATTTTTGAAAAATTTCCTTTAAAAATAGGAAATTTTTGAAAAATTTCCTTTAAAAATAGGAAATTTTTGAAAAATTTTCTATAAAATTAGGAAATTTTTGAAAAATTTCCTATAAAATTAGAAAATTTTGGAAAAATTTCCTATAAAAATAGGAAATGTTTGAAAAAATTCCTATAAAAATAGGAAATTTTTGAAAAAATTCCTTTAAAAAATAAGAAATTTTTAAAAAAATTTCCTTAAAACAATAGGAAATTTAAAAAAAAATGTCCTTTAAAAAATAGGAAATTTTTGAAAAATATCCTTTAAGAAACAGGAAATTTTTGAAAAATTTCCTTTAAAAAATAGGAAATTTTTGAAAAATTTCTTTTAATGAAAGGAAATTTTTGAAAAATTTCCTTAAAAGAAAGGAAATTTTTATAAATATTTCCTTTAAACGAAAGGAAATTTTTGAAAGATTTCCTATAAAAATAGGAAATTTCCTTTAAAAAATAGGAATTTTTTGAAAAATTCCTTTAAAAAATAGGAAATTTTTGAAAAATTTTCTTTAAAAAAATAGGAAATTTTTGAAGAATTTCCTTTAAAAAATAGGAAATTTTTGAAAATTTTCCTATAAAAATAGGAAATTTCTATACAAATAGGAAATTTTTGAAAGAGATTTGAAAAATTTGCTATAAAATGAAGAAAGTTTTGAAAAATTTCTATAAAATGAAGAGATCTTTGAAAAATTTTCTATAAAATTAAGAAATTTTTTAAGAATTTCTATAAAATTTAGAAATTTTTGAAAATTTTCCTATAAAATTAAGAAATTTTTGAAAAATTTCCTTTAAATATAAGAAATTTTATGAAATAATTCCTTTACTTTCCGGATATCAAAATAAAATGTATATTTTTACATAAAAATGATTTGATACCCATATCTTACGAATATGTTAAGAGAGATGGAAAACACCTGTTGCTTTGACACCGTCATTTTGGCAAAAAAAAATCGTATGTCCTCTAACAAGACAAGACAAAAGCTTTAGAGCTTTAGCAATGTTAGGTAGATATACATACAAATGTATATATAAGTGTAAGTTTATATATAGTCCCGAGTGTTTCAACGTTAGTAAACCAGTAGCTTAAATCTTAACACCCTCTTGGGGTAAAAAATTTTTCTGCTCCAATGTTTTTGTTACAGTTTTGTTTTGCCACATTAAATTCGATACGAAATGGTTTACTGTTGTAATTTTTTTTGAAATGTGTAGCTGGTGTAGCTTTTTTTTACCGCCACAGGATGTAGATAGAAGATGATGATGATGATGATGATGATGATGGGTGATGAGTATGAAAGTTGATGTTGTCAAAAGGGGGAAAACTGATGGCAACTAGAACAGTTTGGGAGCTGGTTAAGCTGAATAGCAGCAACAAGTTTTTATTTTTCATGGGTAAAATGTAGGTTTCCAAAAGCATGTAATCAAGCGTAAAATGTTACGTTTTTGTAACGCTTCAGTGTACACAGAAATGTTTAAGGCTACAAATTACTATGATTTCTATAAACAACATTAAGGCAAATTCTACAATAACGATGACTACCATGACAGTATACTAGAAACTTTGATTAATTTTAGCTTTAACATTCATTCTGTTTTTAAATAGAACTGAACCTAGTACTCAAAATAACAGTCCGTCCTTCCATAGGTCCATTGGTTGTTTCTATTTTCTGGAACTCGTGTATGTTTTACCTTTTGCAAATAAGGTTTATTTAGGTTTACTCAGGCGTTTAGGCATTCATTTGACATATCATTTGAGCAGAGATTTATTGAATGCTTTTATATTAACATATATAAATAGAATCTGTTTTATTGAATTAAAACTATTCAAAAATGATGATAAGGGTAGGTAGCGATTGGTTGGCATCTAAGAACGAATTGAGTTCAATTCACTTAAATAACTTTTCAATTTAAATAACTTTTAATTTATTCAAAAGTTTGTTTCAATCTCAATCAAATAATTATAAAAATTAGACAAATGAACAAAAATATTACAAATTTTCTTTAAAATCGAAAAAAAAACAAAACTATTCCTCCTCTTCATAGGGATAATCAGGTACTGAAAAATTAAATTCCATTTTGCCATTAGCCACCTTTAAAAGAGAAAAACTTTAAAAAAACTTTTTAATTACCAAATTTCTTCTCAAACCTACAAATATACAAGAACCAATAAATGAGGCCAAACCACTTAATAACACCATCATATAACGATTTTGGGCTTTTGAATGATGTTCTTTCCAGCATCCCTGAGGAATGGGCATATCATTGAAAGTGGCATGATCTCCACCATCCTTGAATCCGCGTAGCTGCATTAGAAAGGCTTAAGATTTTTTTTCTTTTAATACCTTATAATCAAAAAGTTGTTTATTTAATTAAACTTACGCTTCCTGTTGATTTGTCTTCTTGACTGAGTTCTAAGCAAATTTAAGGCCATCATTTTATTAAAGAATTATTTCAATTTTAAAATGATTTTATTTTCCCAAGTCTTTAGAATAAAAATAAAATAAACAAATTGTCAAATATTTCAAAATATATTTGTCAATTAAAATCAACAGAAAAAAATATTTAACTAAAAATGACAATTATTTAACCCAATAAAAAGTTTTAGTAAGACAAAATATTTAAAAATTTCTTACATTTTAAAATTTTATATTTTTGAAGAAAATTTTTAATTTCAAAAATGTTATAATTTTGTAGTAAATTTTTCAAAAATTTTCTATTTTTATAGGAAATTTTTAAAAAATTTTCTATTTTGATAGGAAATTTTTCAAAAATTTTCTATTTTTATAGGAAATTTTTCAAAAATTTTCTATTTTTATAGGAAATTTTTCAAAAATTTTCTATTTTTATAGGAAATTTTTCAAAAATTTTCTATTTTTATAGGAAATTTTTCAAAAATTTTCTATTTTTATAGGAAATTTTTCAAAAATTTTCTATTTTTATAGGAAATTTTTCAAAAATTTTCTATTTTTATAGGAAATTTTTCAAAAATTTTCTATTTTTATAGGAAATTTTTCAAAAATTTTCTATTTTTATAGGAAATTTTTCAAAAATTTTCTATTTTTATAGGAAATTTTTCAAAAATTTTCTATTTTTATAGGAAATTTTTCAAAAATTTTCTATTTTTATAGGAAATTTTTCAAAAATTTTCTATTTTTATAGGAAATTTTTCAAAAATTTTCTATTTTTATAGGAAATTTTTCAAAAATTTTCTATTTTTATAGGAAATTTTTCAAAAATTTTCTATTTTTATAGAAAATTTTTCAAAAATTTTCTATTTTTATAGGAAATTTTTCAAAAATTTTCTATTTTTATAGGAAATTTTTCAAAAATTTTCTATTTATATAGAAAATTTTTCAAGAATTTTCTATTTTTATAGGAAATTTTTCAAAAATTTTCTATTTTTATAGGAAATTTTTCAAAAATTTTCTATTTTTATAGGAAATTTTTCAAAAATTTTCTATTTTTATAGGAAATTTTTCAAAAATTTTCTATTTTTATAGGAAATTTTTCAAAATTTTCTATTTTTATAGGAAATTTTTCAAAAATTTTCTATTTTTATAGGAAATTTTTCAAAAATTTTCTATTTTTATAGGAAATTTTTCAAAAATTTTCTATTTTTATAGGAAATTTTTCAAAAATTTTCTATTTTTATAAGAAATTTTTCAAAAATTTTCTATTTTTATAGGAAATTTTTCAAAATTTTTCTATTTTTATAAGAAATTTTTCAAAAATTTTCTATTTTTATAGGAAATTTTTCAAAATTTTTCTATTTTTATAAGAAATTAAAACAAAAATTATTTTTATAGGAAATTTTTCAAAAATTTTCTATGTTTATAGGAAATTTTTTAAAAATGTTATATTTTTATTGGAAATTTTTCAAAAATTTTATATTTTTATATGAAATTTTAAAGAAAATTTTTATTTTCACAGGAAGTTTTTCACTAATATCTTACTTCTATAGGAAATTTTTCAAAAATATTCTACTTTTATAGGAAATTTTTCAAAAATTTTCTATTTTTATAGGAAATTTTTCAAAAATTTTCTATTTTTATAAGAAATTTTTCAAAAATTCCTTAATTTTATAGGAGATATTTTTTTAAAAATTTTTCAATTTCTTATTTTTAAGTGAAAATTTTCAAAAATTTCCTATTTTTATAGGAAACTTTTCCAAAATTTCTTACTTTTATAGTAAATTTTTCAAAAATTTCTTATTTTGTTATTTTTATAGGGAAATTTTTAAAAAAATTTCTTAATTTTTATAGGAAATTTCTCAAAAATTTCTTATTTTTATAGGAAATTTTTCAAAAATTTCTTATTTTTTTAAAAATTTCTTATTTTTTATAGGAAATTTCTCAAAAATTTCTTATTTTTATAGGAAGTTTTTCAAATATTTCTTATTTTTAAAGGAAATTTTTTAAAAATTTCTTATTTTTATATGAATTTTTTAAAAAATTTCATATTTTTATAGGAAATTTTTTAAAAAATTTCTTATTTTTTATAGGAAATTTCTCAAAAATTTCTTATTTTTATAGGAAATTTCTCAAAAATTTCTTATTTTTATAGGAAAATTTTCAAAAATTTCTTATTTTTTTTTAAGATATTTTTCAAAATTTTTTTATTTTTTTAAGATAATTTTCTAAAATTTCTTATTTTATAGAAAACTTTTCAAAGATTCTAATTGTTAACGGAAATTTTTTAAACATTTCTTATTTTTAAAGGAAATTTTTCAAAAATTTCTTATCTTTATAAAAAATTTTTAAAAATTTTCATATTTTTAAAAGAAATTTTCCAAAAATATCTTATTATTAAAGAAAATTTTTCAAAAATCTCTTATTTATATCGGAAATTTTTCAAAAATTTCATATAAAAATTTTTTAGAAATTTTACATTTTTATAGGAAGTTTTTCAAAAACTTTTTATTTCTATAAAAAAATTTTTCATAAATTTTTTTATTTTTATAGCAAGTTTTTCATAAATTCTCTATTTTTATAGAAAATATTTCAAAAAATTGATTTTTTTATAGGAAATTTTTTTATTTTATGGGAAGTTTTTCAAAATTTTTCTATTTTTATAGTAAGTTTTTCAAATTTTTTTATTTTTGAAGGAAGTTTTTCAAAGATTTTCTATTTTTAGATACATTTTTTTTAATTTCTTATTTTAAAAGAAAATCTGTTACATTAATAAATAAATGTAACAGGTTTGGGATCAAATGCAAATACACTTCTTTTTGAATAATATTTACATCCCGACTAATTTGTTATTTTTTGAGAAATATTTTGAATTTGTTTTTTTTTTAGAAAATATTTCAAAAATTTCTTATTTTATAAGAAAATTTTTAAAAAACTTCTTATTTTTCTAGGAAACTTTTCAAAATTTTCTTACTTTTATAGAAAGTTTTTTAAAAATTTCTTATTTTTATAGGAAGTTTTTCAAAAATTTCTTATTTTAATGGAAAAGTTTCAACAATTTCTTATTTTTATAGGAAATATTTTAAAAATTTTTTATTTTTATAAAATTTTTTTATTTTTATAGGAAATTTTTCAAAAATTTCTAATTTTTATAGGAAATTTTTAAAAAATTTTCTATAAAAGTAGGAAATTTTTAAAAAATTTCCTATAAAAACAGGACATTTTTGAAGAATTTCCTATAAAAATAGGAAATTTTTGAAAAATTTCCTATAAAAATAGGAAATTTCCTATTTATATAGGAATTTTTCAAAAATTTCCTATTTTTATAGGAAATTTTTCAAAAATTTCCTGTTTTTATAGGAATTTTTCAAAAATTTCCTACTTTTATAGGAAATTTTTTAAAAAATTTTTATAGGAAGTTTTTCAAAAATTTCTTATTTTAATGGAAAAGTTTCAACAATTTCTTATTTTTATAGGAAATTTCATATTTTCATAGGAAATTTTTCAAAAATTTCTTATTTTTAAAGGTAATTTTTTAAAACTTTATTTTTATAGGAAATTTTTAAAATAGTTTTTATATCAGTTTTTTTTTAATTTATTAAATTTATATTTCTTTCTTTTAAGGTATTTTCACAATTTTAAATCAACCCTCGTCTTTCTGTAAGTAATTTAATTATGTATTTGTTAAGCTAATTAGGTTTGTGATATCATCATTTAAATGAGTTTTAAAACGGTTTAATTTGTTCAAATATAAATTTTAAATTCACTTTTAAATACTTAAAATTTGTTATGAGAAAAAATTTTACTCATGGAAAAATATTGAAGATTATTAATATTTAAACTAATAACTCAACTCAGGGCTAAAGCAATAATTAGGCAACATAAGAGCAAAACAAAAACTTCAAAATAAAGACGAAGAAAACAACAGAAAAGAAAGAGTTATACAAACAAAATTGTATAGAAAAGCACGAACATTGAATACTGATACTTTACAAAAACTTTGTTAAAATTTCAATGAAATGTTCTATATTTAGCTTGAAGACAAAAGTTTCTTCATTAGTCACTAGCACCCAGATTTGTAAAGAAAGTCAGACAGGCGGTTGGAAGGAAGGACGGGGTATAAGATGGACAGACAGATTGTCTGAAGAAACTCTTAATGCCAACAAAAAACGTTTATTGTTTAAATTTTATAAATAAAGAATTGTTTACTTTGGTATTGCTCTTCTTTTGTTGCAACTTTTTGTTAATATCAACAATATTTTACACAAAATAATAGCAGAAAAATGAGAACAGAAATTTGTTTTCATTTTTATTGTTTAAAATTCTTTTTCTATAAAGAGAAATTTATTAAATTTCTTTTTTTTTGTAATTTATTGCTTAAAGAATTTATTTATTAGTGCAAAATAGTGAACATTTGTTTCCTATCAAAATAAAAAATTTTTGAAAAACTTCCTATAAATATAAGAAATTTTTAAAAAAATTCCTTTAAAAATAAGATATTTTTTAAAAATTTCCTATGAAAATAAGAACTTTTTGAAAAATTTCCTATAAAAATAAGAAATTTTTGAAAAAATTCCTATAAAAATAAGAAATTTGTGAGAAATTTTCTATAAAATAAAGAAATTTTTGAAAAATATATAAATAAGAAAAATAATAAATTTTTGAAAAATTTCCTATCAAAATAAGAAATTTTTGAAAAATTTCCTATAAAAATAAGAAATTTTTGAAAATTTTCCTATAAAAATAAGAAATTTTTTAAAAATTTCCTATAAAAATAAGAAATTATTGAAAAATTTCCTATAAAAATAAGAAATTTTCGAAAAATTTCCTATAAGAATAAGAAATTTTTGAAAAATTTCCAATAAAAATAAGAAATTTTTCAAAAGTTGCCTATAAAAATAAAAAAATTTTAAAAAATTTTCTTATAAAAATAAGAAATTTTTTTAAAAATTTCCTATAAAAATAAGAAATTTTTAAAAAAAATTCCTATAAAACTAAGAAATTTTTATAAATTTCTTATTAAAAAAAGAAATTTCTGAAAAATTTCCTATAAAAATAAGAAATTTTTTAAAAATTTCTTATAAAAATAAGAAATTTTTGAAAAATTTCCTATAAAAATAGGAAATTTTTGAAAAATTTCCTATAAAAATTGGAAATTTTTGAAAAATTTCCTATCAAAATAGGAAATTTTTGAAAATTTTCCTATAAAAATAAGAAATTTTTAAAAAATTTTCTATAAAAATAAAAAAATTTTGAAAAATTTCCTATAAAAATAAGAAATTTTTGAAAAATTGCCTATAAAAATAAAAAATTTTTGAAAAATTTTTGAGAAATTTCCTATAAAAATAAGAAATTTTTAAAAAATTTCCTATAAAAATCAGAAATTTTTGAAAAATTTCCTATAAAAATAAGAAATTTTTGAAAAATTTTCTATAAAAAATAAGAAAATTTTGAAAAATTTATTATAAAAATAAGAACATTTTGAAAAATTTCCTATAAAAATAAGAAAATTTTGAAAAATTTATTATAAAATTAAGAAATTTTTGAAAAATTTTCTATAAAAATAAGATATTTTTGAAAAATTTCCTAAAAAAATAAGAAATTTTTGAAAAATTTCCTATAAAAAAAAGAAACAAGAAATTTTTGAAAAATTTCCTATAAAAGCAGGAAATTTTTGAAAAATTTCCTACAAAAATAAGAAATTTTTGAAAAATTTCCTATAAAAATAAGAAATTTTTGAAAAATTTCCTATAAAAATAAGAAATTTTTGAAAAATTTCCTCTAAAAATAAGAAATTTTCGAAAAATTTCCTATAAAAAGAAGAAATTTTTGAAAAATTTCCTATAAAAATAAGAAATTTTTGACAAATTTCCTATAAAAATAAGAAAATTTTGAAATATTTATTATAAAATTAAGAAATTTTTGAAAAATTTTCTATAAAAATAAGAAATTTTTGAAAAATTTCCTAAAAAAAAATAAGAAATTTTTGAAAAATTTCCTAAAAAAAAATAAGAAATTTTTGAAAAATTTCCTAAAAAAATAAGAAATTTTTGAAAAATTTCCTATAAAAAAAAGAATCTTTTGAAAAATTTCCTATAAAAACAAGAAATTTTTGAAAAATTTCCTATAAAAGCAGGAAATTTTTGAAAAATTTCCTACAAAAATAAGAAATTTTTGAAAAATTTCCTATAAAAATAAGAAATTTTTGAAAAATTTCCTATAAAAATAAGAAATTTTTGAAAAACTTCCTAAAAAATTAAGAAGTTTTTGAAAAATTGGTTACAAAAATCAGATATTCTTAACAAATTTTCTATAAAAATAAGAAATTTTTGAAAAATTTCCTATAAAAATAAGAAATTTTTTAAAAGTTTCCTATTAAAATAAGAATTTTTTTTAAGTTTCCTATTAAAATAAGAAATTTTTGAAAAATTTGCTATAAAAATAAGAAATTTTTGAAAAATTTGCTATAAAAATAAGAAAATTTTGAAATTTTTCAAAAATTGTTCAATTTTTTCTCTCTTAAATGACATAGAAATTCCTCAGATTTGTTGAAAAGCGGAAAATTGTTTTACAAAAAATAAAATTAATTTCCTTTGTATGCATCCAGCGGAATATTTTAAACAAATTACCGGTAGTCTTTTTTGTTATAACAGATATAATGGAGAATACTAATTAAGTTTGATATACAACTTTTTTACAATTAAAATAAATATTTAAATTAAAAAAGATGCACTATCTCTGACTTTGAATTATGGTTTGCATTTGCAAGTATCTATTTTGACAAACGCTTTGGTGAACATCATTAAATCAATCACGTCAGTGTTTCTAGTTTGTTAGCGACAAAGGGATTATATTTAAATATTATTTTAGAAAAGTAGTTAAAATATTACGTCATTTAATCATTAATTTAAAATCGTCGTTTTAAAGTTTCAAACCCTACAAAATTCTAAACTAAGCTTAAAGTAGTGACCAAATACTTTATTAATGAAACACACCCATTCCAATGAGGAAGCTCTCAGCATAAAATTTACCTAAACGATCTCTTTTTGCATTTAATTTGGGTAAAAACTACCAAAAACAATTTTTAGTAAATTTTATAATTACTAAATATTGGAAACCATAAATTTTAGGTTTGAATAGTTAGGGCTAACTAACAACAAAATCTTAACAAAAAGTGACTAAATGTTATACATAGTTAAATTTTTAGAAATTTTCAAACTTTAAAATTTTAACAATCTATGGAAATTTTAAAATTTTTTTTTATACATACATTACCACTTTTTTTGAGTTAAAACCCTAGTTGTGAAGACGTCCCTTTGTAACATAGTTTGTTTAACCTTTGACCTTGTAGTACATACATACGCTCATTTCTCTCCCTCTTTTTATCTTTTTAGTCTCAATTTCTTTCATTTCTTTGAACTTCAAACAAACACTTCTATTATAATCACGTTCATCATAAGGTCTCTTTAGATTTCTAACACATCTTGTCATAATTCCTGACAAAATAAACTCAACGGATTTGTTTGTATTCAAACACTAGAACAGCACTTCAAACATTTGTGCAACATGCCACACGTATTAAGTGCTAACAAGACATTTTTAAACAAGCATTAGGGAGCAACAATAAAATAAAATTCCAAAAATTTCTTATCTTTATAGGAAATTTTTCAAAAATTTCCTATTTTTATAGGAAATTTTTCAAAAATTTCCTATTTTTATAGGAAATTTTTCAAAAATTTCCTATTTTTATAGGAAATTTTTCAAAAATTTCCTATTTTTATAGGAAATTTTTCAAAAATTTCCTATTTTTATAGGAAATTTTTCAAAAATTTCCTATTTTTATAGGAAATTTTTCAAAAATTTCCTATTTTATAGGAAATTTTTCAAAAATTTCCTATTTTTATAGGAAATTTTTCAAAAATTTCCTATTTTTATAGGAAATTTTTCAAAAATTTCCTATTTTTATAGGAAATTTTTCAAAAATTTCCTATTTTTATAGGAAATTTTTCAAAAATTTCCTATTTTTATAGGAAATTTTTCAAAAATTTCCTATTTTTATAGGAAATTTTTCAAAAATTTCCTATTTTTATAGGAAATTTTTCAAAAATTTCCTATTTTTATAGGAAATTTTTCAAAAATTTCCTATTTTATAGGAAATTTTTCAAAAATTTCCTATTTTTATAGGAAATTTTTCAAAAATTTCCTATTTTTATAGGAAATTTTTCAAAAATTTCCTATTTTTATAGGAAATTTTTCAAAAATTTCCTATTTTTATAGGAAATTTTTCAAAAATTTCCTATTTTTATAGGAAATTTTTCAAAAATTTCCTATTTTTATAGGAAATTTTTCAAAAATTTCCTATTTTTATAGGAAATTTTTCAAAAATTTCCTATTTTTATAGGAAATTTTTCAAAAATTTCCTATTTTTATAGGAAATTTTTCAAAAATTTCCTATTTTTATAGGAAATTTTTCAAAAATTTCCTATTTTTATAGGAAATTTTTCAAAAATTTCCTATTTTTATAGGAAATTTTTCAAAAATTTCCTATTTTTATAGGAAATTTTTCAAAAATGTCCTATTTTTATAGAAAACTTTTCAAAAATTTCCTATTTTTATAGGAAATTTTTCAAAAATTTCCTATTTTTATAGGAAATTTTTCAAAAATTTCCTATTTTTATAGGAAATTTTTCAAAAATTTCCTATTTTTATAGGAAATTTTTCAAAAATTTCCTATTTTTATAGGAAATTTTTCAAAAATTTCCTATTTTTATAGGAAATTTTTCAAAAATTTCCTATTTTTATAGGAAATTTTTCAAAAATTTCCTATTTTTATAGGAAATTTTTCAAAAATTTCCTATTTTTATAGGAAATTTTTCAAAAATTTCCTATTTTTATAGGAAATTTTTAAAAAATTTCCTATTTTTATAGGAAATTTTTCAAAAATTTCCTATTTTTATAGGAAATTTTTCAAAAATTTCCTATTTTATAGGAAATTTTTCTAAAATTTCCTATTTTTATAGGAATTTTTTCAAAAATTTCCTATTTTTATAGGAAATTTTTCAAAAATTTCCTATTTTTATAGGAAATTTTTCAAAAATTTCCTATTTTTATAGGAAAATTTTCAAAAATTTCCTATTTTTATAGGAAATTTTTCAAAAATTTCCTATTTTTATAGGAAATTTTTCAAAAATTTCCTATTTTTATAGGAAATTTTTCAAAAATTTCCTATTTTTATAGGAAATTTTTCAAAAATTTCCTATTTATATAGGAAATTTTTCAAAAATTTCCTATTTTTATATAAAATTTTTCAAAAATTTCCTATTTTTATAGGAAATTTTTCAAAAATTTCCTATTTTTATAGGAAATTTTTCAAAAATTTCCTATTTTTATAGGAAATTTTTCAAAAATTTCCTATTTTTATAGGAAATTTTTCAAAAATTTCCTATTTTTATAGGAAATTTTTCAAAAATTTCCTATTTTTATAGGAAATTTTTCAAAAATTTCCTATTTTTATAGGAAATTTTTCAAAAATTTCCTATTTTTATAGGAAATTTTTCAAAAATTTCCTATTTTTATAGGAAATTTTTCAAAAATTTCCTATATTTATAGGAAATTTTTCAAAAATTTCCTATTTTTATAGGAAATTTTTCAAAAATTTCCTATTTTTATAGGAAATTTTTCAAAAATTTCCTATTTTTATAGGAAATTTTTCAAAATTTTCCTATTTTTATAGGAAATATTTCAAAAATTTCCTATTTTTATAGGAAATTTTTCAAAAATTTTCAATTTTTATAGGAAATTTTTCAAAAATTTCCTATTTTTATAGGAAATTTTTCAAAAATTTCCTATTTTTATAGGAAATTTTTCAAAAATTTCCTATTTTTATAGGAAATTTTTCAAAAATTTCCTATTTTTATAGGAAATTTTTCAAAAATTTCCTATTTTTATAGGAAATTTTTCAAAAATTTCCTATTTTTATAGGAAATTTTTCAAAAATTTCCTATTTTTATAGGAAATTTTTCAAAAATTTCCTATTTTTATAGGAAATTTTTCAAAAATTTCCTATTTTTATAGGAAATTTTTCAAAAATTTCCTATTTTTATAGGAAATTTTTCAAAAATTTCCTATTTTTATAGGAAATTTTTCAAAAATTTCCTATTTTTAAAGAAAATTTTGCAAAAATTTCCTATTTTTAAAGAAAATTTTGCAAAAATTTCTTATTTTTATATTCTTTAAAAAGGTTTTACCACAAAAGCCTAAGACAATAGTAATGTTTATTATATTTCCCTCCTATTAAGCTATTTCTTATTCTTGTCATAATTTTTACTTTAGTTGAGTTTACAGATCTTAAGACACATTTTCATATTGAAATGTCAAAGAGATCAACGACACAAGTCACATCCATTTCTAACAATTTGTCTTATGTCGATTGCATTTCTATGTGTTTAAAAGATACATACACAAATTTTAAAGTACCTTTACACTAAATGTAAGTACATCAATTATATTACGTTACTCTATTATTAAGGCAATTCACACTATGTAGAAATTGATCTTGCAAGCCAAATACCTAGAGCATATCTAAAATGTACATGATCTATAAATTGAAAATTTAATTTTTATTTGATCAACATCTTTTTCATCTGATCAACATCAAAAACTGCGAATAGAAAACTTGAAAAAATTCATAACTTCCAAATATTCTACTTATCATGATTACCCCTATTATTACCTTTCTTATTGACATTCCTCTTTAATGTAATCCTAAGTTCTTAAATAGTAATTCCTAGTCTTTTTTGTTTGAAATGTCAAACTCTTCAGCATTTAATTTACAACATATAAACATATGTTGGTATAAACACATGTTGCATTGAAAATGTTGGTAAACATGTTGTAACTACAATATTTTGTACTTAACAGTAGTTAAGTTTTCCTTGTAACCAAAGAACACCTGTTTTAGAGGGAAAATAGACAATTTCCATTTAGATGAGTTGAATAAATTTATAGATAAATTCAAAAAATTATCTGGAAATTATTGAAAAATTGCATAAAGTAGATGAATTATAGCTATGCATTTTTGTATAAAATTTTAGCTTCAAATTCATAAACGAATTATAAAATTATCAAAGTTTTACAATAGGAATTTTATATGGAAAATTTGAATAAGCTTGTCATAGCTATATTTTTAGTTTATGAATTAGGGGGTTAATATTTTGGAATAAATGTTGGGAAATAAAATAATTCAGCTTGTCATAGCTATATTTTTGGTTTATGAATTAGGGGTTTACATTTTAGAAACAATTTTAGAAATAATAGCCTAGTTCAAGCTCCGCACATAAAAAAATGGTAATAAATCTATATCTTCTAAACTATAAGTCTGCTTGCATTAGTATCTATGAAAGAATTGATAAGGAGGAGCCAGAATTTTCAAATTTTGAATTTATAGTATTTACACAGGGTGAATCATTGGGCGTCAAAGTAGACCACCTCAGAAGTAAAAAAGCTTTTGGAACGTGTAGCTCTTTTAATTACTGTCCAATATGATTGATTTTTTACATTTTGGAATGAGCTTGAAAAAGCGAAGAAAAAACATTTTTATTTTACTATAATTACTATTATGGGTTTTAAGTTATTTCATTTCAAAAATAGAAAAAATCAATTTTCTCTTCGACTTTTTTTAGTTTTTGACCCATTGTGCATGCGATATTAAATCCATAATTTAAAAAAAAAAACTGGCATACAGCCAACAATTTAGGAAATAAAACAGTGAAACCCGTTTTTAAATATCTTGAGCCGTTTAATAATGAGAAATTTTCAAATATTTTTTGCTGATCGAAAAAAGTGCATTTTTTTCAAAAAGATGATTTTAATTTTTTACTTTTTACAAAGAAGTTTTTCATTAAAAGTTAATATTTTATTATATAATCGTAGAGAATGGGGTTCTAGAATGATTTCAAACCAAAATTTAAGTCAGTGCAACATTCCCTTTGCGTACAGCTTTGAACGAAACTTGTCTAATTTTTAAGAAAATTTCGACTTTTTAGTTTTTGACCCATAGTGCATTTAATATTAAAACCATATTTTTTTTAAATATCTTAAACCGTTTATTAACGAGAAATTTCGAAATTCAAATATTTTTCGCTGATCGAAAAAAGTGCATTTTTTCTCAAAAATGTGATAGCAATTTTTTTACTTTTTACGAAAAAGTTTTTCATTAAAAGTTAATATTTTATTATATATTCGTAGAGAATGGGGTTCTAGGATGATTTTAAACCAAATTTAAGTCAGTGCGACATTTCCTTTGCGAACAGCACTGAACGAAATTTGTCTAATTTTTCAGAAATTTTTTGTGTTTTCGAACATATTACAAAAAAGTCAAGCCAATTTGGCAACTTTCTGAAATGCAGTTATATAGTCCCATACATTGTCTTTAGATTTCAAAAATAAAAATTAGCGCAAATTCATAAACGAATCCAGAAAACCGAATTTTATACGAAATGACGAAATTTTATATTACATAATTTTAATTGCAAAAAAAGGTCAATTGGGTTTCCTTTTTTGAAATTTTTGAAAATGTTTTACATAAACAATGAAATAAACTGCAAAAAATTATTTATGTACATTATTTATGTACAGTTTTTCAGAAATTTAAAAAAGTTCCTGTGTGCAAGGTTTTTGAGAAGACTGCTCTAGTGCCGTGTAGCTGCATTTGTGGAAAACAGCTTTGAAAGCTCTAATAATTTTACGCAAGTGTGAGCGGGACAAACATAGTTGCCCCAGCTAGCATTTTTTGAAAATTTTAATCAGATATGAGTCTTTTCCACTGCACTTTTAAAATGATCATTTATGATATCACTTATGAGTCAAAAATGAATTTTTGTGTGAAAAAATGGTACCCTTAATGCGACTCTTTAGAAAGAGTCTTTAATGACTCGTTTTCTGAATTATTATGATTAGATTATGACTGCACACATTTTGCTAGATTTGTTAAAAAATAAAGCTCAACAACGTCATATCTATTTTTGCGTTAATAATTACAGAAATTGATGTTGCCGAGACCGAGGATCGAACTCATGCTGAATATGATATGTTATGCTTAGTAGTCGACGTGCTAACCAACTAAGCCACATCACCCATAATGAGATATGAGCATTTTTGTGGCGTTTTTTATATTATGACTGCGCACATTTTGCATAATTTTTTTGTGCTATTTTTAACTAGTCGCTTGCTAAGCGTCTTTGAGTCTTTTTGTGCACTTTTTTGATCACCAAGCTGATTAATCAGTTTCTGATTATCGAAACGAATCTCAAAAGACTCATTTTGCTGATATTATCATCAACAATCTCCTAAATTCTGGGGGGGTGTCGCTTATACATAGTGTGTCGGTGTGAAGGCTTTAAAGCTCTTCTGCAAAAGTTCGCATATTGTACTGTAGAGCTGGACATCTGTGCTCTAGTTTAATATATCGGCTTACAAACTTCCGATTCAGCCTTAAAAGTCTTCAAAATATAGTTTCCTTTATTTAGTACTATATTCTCTTTCATCCCAATTTTTAACAAATAACATCACTTAAGCGATTTTTCACCTAAAAAGCTTGTTTATATGTATTTAAAATTTTCCCATTTAACCTTCAACAAGTTTTATTTTAAAACCTAAATAATTCATTGGAAACTTAAAGGCATGTGTAAGTGAAGCATCGTTCATCATTAATGATGATTATTTAACATGATTATGAAAATGGTAATTACAATGAAATAAATAGTTTAGTAAACTACACAGCTTACAAGTGTTAGTACATAAATATTAAGGGTATTCACAAAGGCACTTATCTAATCGTATTTTTATATTATAAAAAAGTCTTAGTCCTTAAATATTTTTAAAAACTATATTCAAATTTTTCACATAGAATTTTAACGAAGATTTTTTTTAAAGATACAACACCTTGTGAATACCTTTATTGTATGTATTAAAGTGTTTACACTAGTACAATATTAATTTGAAATTTTGTAAAGCTATTAGAGATGCTTCTTGTTTGTACTATTTGTACATTTGTAATGAGTTTAGCTTTAGAGAGATGTTGTTGATGGAATGTTCATTTAACTGCAACTACCACATTATTGACTTAAGAATGTGGTTCGCATTGTAAAATTGATGCTAAACAAAAAACCCCCCTCCTCTATCGTTTGCTCAAATATTCTGTTGTATTCACAGCTATAGTATAGTAAATAGTCATTGCTCTGATAATACAGTAGAAGCTTGTTGGTTTGTTTCAGTTATTCGAACAGTTTTCTGTGTATGTTGTAAAATTTAGATGAAAACGAAGTGAAGTTCTAATATCAAGAATTTTTAATTTAAGTTTTTATAACGTTTTAGCGGGACTCTACTGTTTGTATCATTATTGTTTTTTTTTCTTTTCTGAAAACAAAAAACTTATAACAAAATATTTTATATAATTTTCTGTAAATGGTTTTAACTGAAACCAAAAAAAAATTATTTATAAATCGATTTCAGTGAAAGAAAATTGAAAAAGGAATAAGTAAGAAAGTTTTTTAGTCTGTCTTGCACGACTTTACGATACCCTAGAACACTCAGGTCAAATGTGGACTGATACATAGTTCACAAACAAATAAAAACTTTAGTGTTTAGCGACATTCTGTTATTATGCTATAATTTTCTTAAGATCTATTTATAACTTACTTAACTGGCCTATATTTACAACCTGTTAAGGTCAAAGGTCGAGCATATTTTATAGTTCCATGCTCTTCGATCTTTTGTGCAAATTTTTCAAATTCGTAGACCAAGCTTTGAAAAATTTTCCTCTACTTGGTCTTTTCATCGAAGTTTCGGACATCCTCTTCCAATATTAGGTAGTACCGTTTTTATTCTAATTTTGACTTTTTCATAGTAATTTTTTTCTAGGAGTGGGTTACTAGAAGGATAACCAAGATAAGTCTGGGCTTACCAAGCTAAGACCAATCAGAACCGTTGCTTGGTATCCAACATCACCTAAGATCTGAGATATTTCCGGCAATGGAACTTACGGGATCTGGGTTCAAATATGGATCGATTACGTTTATACCCAAATTATGTACAAACTAAGCATAACATTTTTATTCTCTTCGTATTTACGTTCGTTTATGATATTTTCGTCACATTTAAGTGGTTCTTGACATTATGTCTTGTATGTGAGCTATATCTAATAGAGACCGATTCGAAAAACATTTTGAGATTTCTGTTTGTATGTGCAACATATCCGCGAAATTTTATAATAATTTATCTGTCTGTCTGTCTGTTTGTCTGTTTTTCTGTCTGTCTGTCTGTCTGTCTGTCTGTTTGTCTGTTTGTCTGTCTGTCTGTCTGTCTGTCTGTCTGTCTGTCTGTCTGTCTGTCTGTCTGTCTGTCTGTCTGTCTGTCTCTGTCTGTCTGTCTGTCTCTGTCTGTCTGTCTCTGTCTGTCTGTCTGTCTGTCTGTCTGTCTGTCTGTCTGTCTGTCTGTCTGTCTGTCTGTCTATCTGTCTGTCTTTGTCTGTCTGTCTCTGTCTGTCTGTCTCTGTCTGTCTGTCTCTGTCTGTCTGTCTCTGTCTGTCTGTCTGTCTGTCTGTATATTTGTCTGTCTGTCTGTCTGCCTGTCTATCTTTGTATCTGTCTGTCTTGGTGTATGTAGTAAAAGCTGTAGGCACTCCGTTATAAAAATATCTGAACTTTTTTTGGGCGTTACATATGTCATCTCATTCATATAATACCCTTTTCCGCAATAATGCTGTAGGGTATCAAAACTCTGCAGTTATAACGAGGAAAAATACTTTTTCCGTTTAAACTGCTATAAATTCTGTTATAACGTTTTGTTTTCAAAACAAAAGCTCTGCTGGCCATTAAAGTTGAGCTATTCCTTTGAAACTTTTAACTTTAATTATCCTCATAATGAGCTTTTGAGTTATTTGCTATTTTTTGCGCCTCTTAATACGGCCTACTAATTAAATGTTTCTAAGCAATTAATTAAAAAGCCAAACAAGTATGAAAAAATAATAAGAAAAACTGGTCAAGGTATACTTTCTCCTTGACTACTTAAATCAAAGATAAAATAAATAAAATAAAATAAATTTATGACTAAAAAGATGAACTTAAGAAAAAAATTTAAACAAAAAAAAATTTACAAAATCTTCAAACTATCATATGGAAGATTTAAAGAAGATAAATGATGTTAGCCTATAAGACATTTAAACTCTATTACCCTAAAAACCCAACAGATACCGGAAGAATTCATTTAAATCCCATTTTTTTTTCTTTTTTAACAAAAAACCTTCAAAACTGTCTTAAACCTTTATCAAAACATTATTTTAACCAAAAATCACAATTTTTCACCACAAATATCCGTTGCCATTTATTTGATTGAGGTATTTTAGCAATTTTTAAATGGTATGTGAAAAAAAGCGTATAATAAAAGTTAACAAACAATTATTTTAATACCTTTTAACCCAAATACTTCTTAAACTGCTCAATAGCAACTTATCATGTCTTAAACTTTATTCTTTCTCCACATTCATATAACGGCCATCAAAAAGTTTTGCGGAACGAACTACTACTGCTGCTGACATATGGGGGGCTTTTTTGCTTTACAGGCATAAATTTTAAACCGAATACAAAAAAAACGCAAACTTACACTTAAATTACGGGAATACAAAAATTGCAAGTAAAAATGAGAAGAAAAAACATTAAACAATTTGTAAATGTTTAATGTTTTTTTTTTCAAGAAAGTAAAGAATTTTGTTATGGTGGCTATATCCAACCCAGTTTAAATGAACACATTTTAAACATTACAATACATATCGCTAAATAACAGTGAAGGAGAAAATTTGAAAGACAAATGCTCTGAATGACTCGCTATAAGCCTCTAAGATCCTAGGGTTAGCGTCACGGATAAACAACCGCCACTCTGGTGGCCGCCCATGACTCTATGATACTCTAAACTTAAATCGAAACAGTTTTAATGCTTAGAAGAATCTGTTCTGTACGTATTCAGAGCAATTGGGATTCTGGTGAAAAGCTTTCAAAAAGAAGGAGCTTTTACAGTGGTTGCGTTGTAATCCCTAACATAATGTCTGACATAGCAATTACCATTGACTATTCTCAGCCCGTTCCGCTGATCACACATCTGCAGCAGATAGAGAAGCATGATAGCAAATTTCAAATAAATTGGGTATCGACTTACAAATTTTTCCGCGAGAATTGAAGAGCATTTAGTTAAGCAAATAATAGACTAACGCCTGTCGGTGTAGTCTGTAGTTATAGTCTCTAGTAGAAGTTTTCAGTCAGAATCTCTCTTCCAGGCATAAGGTTAGGTCATGTCACTCAATGCTAATTTTTGGCTAAATATGCAAATATATGCAGATAATTTATTTATTGCTGTAAAGCTAAGACTTTGGGCTTTAAGTCCATATAATATTTATTCGCTAGGTCTGGACTGAAAAAAGTTATTGTTTGGCGAAATGTGTGTCGGTTACTTTTTATAAATTTTTAATTCTTTTTATACCCTTCACCACCATAGGTGGAAAGGGTATTATAAGTTTGTGCTGATGTATGTAACGCATAGAAATATTTGTCTTAGATCCACCTTTTAGTATACCAATAGGCTTAGAAACACTTTCTGAGCCGATTTAGCGACGTAAGTCCGTCTGGACGGCTGGCTGGACCCCATGTGAACCATGTAATCAAAGTACAGGTCGCAATTTTTAAGATAATTTGATGAAATTTGGCACAGATCATTTTTTTTATAGTGGGACCATGGTTATTGAAATTCGTGAAAATCGGTCCATTATTTTTGGTACCTCCCATAGGTTCCACTTCCCGAAATTAATGCTTTGGCCACAAAAATCAATATTTTTTCATGAAATTAAAAACTAATACTGCTCATGCTAACCAAAATCACTGTACCAAATTTCGTTGAAATCGGTCCACATTTGACCATAGCTCCCATACAAACTCTTCTGTCAAAACGCACTAAATGAGACAAAAATCTATAAAACGCTCGTAAATCTGAAGATAATGAGAATTTTGAGTCTATTTTTTGCATACATAATTTTTGTAAAAAATGTAATCGATTTGAAAAAATTTCGAGATAATTGGTCCACTTTTGACTTTAGCTCTCATATAAGTCCAAATGACGGAAATAGCTTAAATATTAAAAGTTTTGCGAAAATGTTTGTATGATGGCAAAATTTAGCAAATATTTGTCTTTATACAGGAAAAAGAATACCTTTGACCTTTGTGGTGAAGGGCATCGTATGGTCGGCCTTGACCGACTATACTTATTTTCTTACTTATTTTTGACAGAAAATCTTCTCACATACTAATCACTATAACTATGACTTAGGGATGTTACAGAGACTATGACTAGAGATCTTATTAGACTATGACTAGAAAACAATGGCTGGAGTCTACGGCTAGACAGCATTCCAATTAGACTTGTAGTAGACTTAGTTAATTCTAAACTTAAATTAGACCATAACTAGACTTGAACTAGGCTATAACAGGGCTTTAAACTGCCATTAGCTATGACACTTAAAATCCTTTGACTATGACTTAAAATAATGGCCCTAGGTCGATAGCTACATGTTTATAGGCCAAGTGTTACTAGACACAATTTCAAAAAACTTGACAAATCCTAAACTAGACTTCAAGTAAACTTAAACTAGACTTGAAGACTTAAAGTAGACTTTAACTAGACTTGAAATAGGCTTTAAAAATACTTTAAACAGACATTAACTGGACTGGAACTAAGCTTGAATTAACCAGAAATCAATTTGAACTAGAATTTAACTGGATTTTAATTATAGTTTATCGTGTCTACAACTTGAGGAACTAGGCCTTTAATAACATGTCATTGCTAGTTTAATGTTAAATGCTTTTCATTATTACCATTCAATGCAAAGCTTTTAAACAATTAAATATCATTATAACTTTTCTCTGGAAATTGTTATAAACTTTTAGTGAAAACAAAAGCACTTAAACATTTAGCAAATTCACTTTAATGCTAAAAAATTTACTATCTCTTTTTATGGCTTTAAATAAAACCTTTCCCCCGGAAGCTGTAAAAGTGAATAAATTGCAGTGTAAAATATAAAAATTTCCTTAAAATATCCTGGCCACAAAAAAACGAAAACAATTGCAATTTCAAATTCTCTGGCTAACAAAGACTCCAGGGGAGCCCATTTATTAGGCAATAAAACTTTCATTTAATGCAACGAGCCAAAGATTTTAAGAAAAATGAAAACAACTAAAACTGAGTTCAAAAAAACCTAAAAAAAAACACTCATTTGTAATTCAATTTTTAAAACTAAAACAAAAAATTTTTCATTTCTTTTCAATTTCATTTGAAATTGAATTTTCATTTTTCTATTTTTTTTTTCTTGACGTTTTTTTTAAGTGTTTTAATGAGTTTTAATTTGATTAATGATAAATAGAACAGAAAGAAATTTTAAACTATTAAGACTTTAAACATTGGCTACTTTTACTGCTATAACACCAGCCGCTTGCTGCTGCTGCTATTTACTCGAATGTTTTGCTTTTGAGTCGTTTTATTTTTATGATCTTGATCTACAGCGCGATATTGTTAATAACTTTCATTTAATCTCCCGTTCAAAACGGACACGAGTCTTGTGTTTTTTTCTTAATGGAGACTTAAGATTTCTTGCTTTTCTTTAGTAGATTTCTTTAGCTACTTTTTAATTACTACTTTTTCTTAATTGTCAGCTAAATTGTTTTCAAATAGAACTTGATTTTAATTTTCTTCTAATCATAAATCTTTGCGTTGACGAAGTCTTTAAGAAAAGTTTTAATATGAATTTTAGATTCTTGAATTGTTTTCTGTAGTTGTATAACAAATGACCAAACAAAGAATTATAAAGTTTTAAAAAAATAATTGACACACTTTTCTTTAGAATATAACTTTTTTCAATCACGATCTAGAAGATAAATTTTATATTAAATTAAAGCCTCAGGCCTTAGCTTTACAGCAGTAAATAAATTTTGTGCATATATTTGCATATTTAGTCTAAAATCCCTATTGAGTGACATGACCTAACCTAATAAGAACAGTTTTAAGCCGAGTTTTGGATTCGTGAATTTTTTTTGTAGTTTTGTAGTAAATGACCAAACAAAGAATTAAAAACTGTTATAAAAAATAATTGACACACTTTTCATTAAAATATAACTTTTTTAATGAAAGCCTAGAAACTAAATATTATATGAAGTTAAAGGCTGAAACCTTGGCTTTACAACAGTAAATAAATTATCTGCATATATTTGCATATTTAGCCTAAAATCCCTATTAAGTGGCATGACCTAACCTAATAAGTGAAAAACTGAATTTTAGATTCTTAAAATTTTTTTGTAGTTTCATAGTAAATGACCAAACAAAGAATTAAAAAGTGTTATAAAAAATAATTGACACACTTTTCCTTACAATATAACTTTTTTCAATCAAGACCTAGAAAATATTTTTTTTATGGAATTGAAGCCTGAAGTCTTGGCTTTATAGCAGTAAATAAATTATTTGCATATATTTGCATATTTAGAATAAAATCCCTATTAAGTGACATGACCTAACATAATACCTGGAAAGTATGATTAGAAAGACTCTGACTAAAAACTTTGACTAGAGACTATGGTAAGATACTAAGACATGATCTTATAAAAGTAAACTGTTAGCCAAAATTCTACTACTTATTACTTCTTGTCATCTAAAAAAACATTTTTTAATTTGATTTTTAAAAAAGCCTTTGGCTGCTTTTCTTCTTTAAGTAGAATTTTTACAAATATCTCTTATATCCTTGCTTTGAACTGAAGCCTGAAATCTTGGCTTTACAGTAACAAATAAATTATCTGCATATATTTGCATATTTAGCCTTAATTCCCTAGTAAGTGGCATGACCTAACCTAATACCTGAAAAATATTATTAGAAAGACTCTGACTAGAAACTTTGACTACAGACTAGAACTATGGGTATAAAAAAGTTAAAGTAAATAACTGACACACTTTTCTTTAGTATATAACTTTTTTGAATCAAGGCCTAGAAAAAAAACGTTATATAAAACTAAAGCCTCATTTTGTAGCTTTACATCAGTAAATAAATTATTTGCATATATTTGCATATTTAGCCTAAAATCCCTATTAAGACAAAGAATTAAAAAGTGTTATAAAAAATAATTGACACACTTTTCTTTAAAATATAACTTTTTTCAATCAAGACCTAGAAAATAAATTTTATATGAAATTAAAGCCTGAAGTCTTGGCTTTACAGCAGTAAGTAAATTATTTGCATATATTTGCATATTTAGCCTTAAATCCCTATTGAGTGACATAACCTAACCTTATGCCTGAAAAATATGATTCAAAAGACTCTGACTAAAAACTGCGACTAGAGACTATGGTAAGAGACTAAGACTAGAAACTATGACTAGATACCATGGCTAGAACAATATGAAAATAAACTATGGCAATATTCCAGTCTCTAAAGAATGACATGATCTCATAAAAGTAAATTGTTAGCCAAAATTCCAATAATAATTACCTCTTACGTTCTTTAAGAGTCTTTTTAACAATTTGATTTTTAAAAAAGCCTTTGGCTGCTATTCTTCTTTAAGTAGAATTTTTACAAATATATCAAATATCTTTTTTTTAACAAACTCTTTAGGAAAAGTTTTAAACGGAATTTTAGATTTTTAAATTTTTTTGTAGTTTTATATTAAAGAATTAAAAAGTTATAAAAAATAATTGACACACTTTTCTTTACAGTATAACTTTTTTTAATCAAGACCTATAAAATAAACATTACATTAAATTAAAGCCCGGGATCTTAGCTTTACATCAGTAAATAAATCATCTGCATATATTTGCATATTTAGCCTTAAATCCCTATTGAGTGGCATGACCTAACCTAATGTCTGGAAAATATGATTTAAAAGACTCTGACTAAAAACTGCGACTAGAGACTATAGTAGGAGATTAAGACTAGAGACAATGGCTATATACCATGGCTGGAAAATATAATTATAAAGTATGAAAATATTCTGGTTCCTTGGCTGTATAATAGTATAAAAATCATCTGCAAATATTTGCATATTTACCTAAAAATTCCTAAAGAATGAAATGATCTCATAAAAGTAAATTGTTTGCCAAAATTCCAATTTTAATTACCTTATGTCTTCTAACGAGTCTTTTTTACAATTTGGTTTTAAAAAAGCCTTTGGCTTAAATTCTTCTTTAAGTAGAATTTTTACAAATATTTTGTATTGCTTTTTAAGTGTTAATAAGTACTTTTTTTCATATAAACATGTTTATTAAAAAAAAACTGCTGATTGTTTTATATAATTATTTACTTAACTTGTCAATAAATACTTCACAAATATCACAAGTATTTATGTTTTGAGTGCAAGCGAACGAAAAAAAATCAGCAATTTCAGCGGTTTTAAATATTTATCGACATATTAAAACCAACAATTCAAGAGGTTTTAGTCTGCTTGAAACTGAAGTTGTATAAAGTAGAGTTCGAAAGCAAAAATTCTCAGATATCTTTATATACTTGAAACAAAGTTTTTAAGAGTTATAAGAAAAAAAAAATGAAGATATAGTTTTCAGAATTATATAAGAAAACTTTAATTCAACGCTATTAGAATCAAAAACAAATATCAAAATTAGCAAGTATTAGATCACTTAGTCTTTCATGATTTTAGGCTAAATATGCAAAAATATGCAGATAATTATAAAACTTATGGAAAGCTGATACTTAAGCCTTTAATTTGGTATATATCTTATATTCTTAATGTTCTAGTCTGATTAGTTCTATAACCTTTTGTCTCTTGTCGATTACTACAAAAAATTTTCTTGTATTACAAAATATTTTGAAATAATTCAATAAATCAAAAAAATGTTCAATAAAACAAACTAAAACTAATTTGTGAACAGAAAAATGAGTAAATGTTTAACTCACGATTTTAAGTGGTTGGAACTTCCGTTTGCAGTTTCAGCTGTTGGTAGGTCTTACAGCTACAACTCAAAAATAATAAAAACAATAAAAAGAGTATTATATAAAAAAATTAAAATTGAACCTGATATAAACAAAAAAAATATAAGCAAACAATCACGTTTTTATTACAAAGAAAATAATAAGGGTATTCAGGAAAGGGAAATTATTTAAAAATTTTCTATAAAAATATAAATTTTTGAAAATGTTCCTATAAAAATAAGAAATTTTTTAAATACTTGCTTTAAAAATAAGAAATATTGGAAAAATTTCCTATAAAAATAAGATATTTTCGAAAAATTCCCTATAAAAATAAGAAATTTTCGAAAAATTTCATATGGAAATGATTTTTGAAAATTTTCCTATAAAAATAAGAAGTTTCTTATAACAATAAGAAATTTTTGAAAAAAATCCTAACAAAATAAGAAATTTTGGGAAAATTTTCTTCTAAAATAAGAAATTTTTGAAAAATAAAACATTTTTCCAAATTTTCCTATATTATTTTTATTTTTTTGAAAAATTTCCTATAAAAATAGCAAATTTTTGAAAAATTTCCTATAATAATAGCAAATTTTTGAAAAATATTCTATCAAAATAGGAAATTTTTGAAAAACTTCCTATCAAAATAAGCAATTTTTGAAAACTTTCCTATAAAAATAGGAAATTTTTAAAAAATTTCCTATAAAAATAGGAAATTTTTGAAAAATTTCCTATAAAAATAGGAAATTTTTGAAAAATTTCCTATAAAAATAGGAAATTTTTGAAAAATTTCCTATAAAAATAGGAAATTTTTGAAAAATTTCCTATAAAAATAGGAAATTTTTGAAAAATTTCCTATAAAAATAGGAAATTTTTGAAAAATTTCCTATAAAAATAGGAAATTTTTGAAAAATTTCCTATAAAAATAGGAAATTTTTGAAAAATTTCCTATAAAAATAGGAAATTTTTGAAAAATTTCCTATAAAAATAGGAAATTTTTGAAAAATTTCCTATAAAAATAGGAAATTTTTGAAAAATTTCCTATAAAAATAGGAAATTTTTCAAAAATTTCCTATAAAAATAGGAAATTTTTGAAAAATTTCCTATAAAAATAGGAAATTTTTGAAAAATTTCCTATAAAAATAGGAAATTTTTGAAAAATTTCCTATAAAAATAGGAAATTTTTGAAAAATTTCCTATAAAAATAGGAAATTTTTGAAAAATTTCCTATAAAAATAGGAAATTTTTGAAAAATTTCCTATCAAAATAGGAAATTTTTGAAAAATTTCCTATAAAAATAGGAAATTTTTGAAAAATTTCCTATAAAAATAGGAAATTTTTGAAAAATTTCCTATAAAAATAGAAAATTTTTGAAAAATTTCCTATAAAAATAGGAAATTTTTGAAGATTTTCCTATAAAAATAGGAAATTTTTGAAAATTTTCCTATAAAAATAGGAAATTTTTGAAAAATTTCCTATAAAAATAGGAAATTTTTGAAAAATTTCCTATAAAAATAGGAAATTTTTGAAAAATTTCCTATAAAACTAGGAAATTTTTGAAAATTTTCCTATAAAAAAGGGAAATTTTTGAAAAATTTCCTATAAAAATAGGAAATTTTTGAAAAATTTTCCTATAAAAATAGGAAATTTTTGAAAAATTTCCTATAAAAATAGGAAATTTTTGAAAAATTTCCTATAAAAATAGGAAATTTTTGAAAAATTTCCTATAAAAATAGGAAATTTTTGAAAAATTTCCTATAAAACTAGGAAATTTTTGAAAATTTTCCTATAAAAAAGGGAAATTTTTGAAAAATTTCCTATAAAAATAGGAAATTTTTGAAAAATTTCCTATAAAAATAGGAAATTTTTGAAAAATTTCCTATAAAAATAGGAAATTTTTGAAAAATTTCCTATAAAAATAGGAAATTTTTGAAAAATTTCCTATAAAAATAGGAAATTTTTGAAAAATTTCCTATAAAAATAGGAAATTTTTGAAAAATTTCCTATAAAAATAGGAAATTTTTGAAAAATTTCCTATAAAAATAGGAAATTTTTGAAAAATTTCCTATAAAAATAGGAAATTTTTGAAAAATTTCCTATAAAAATAGGAAATTTTTGAAAAATTTCCTATAAAAATAGGAAATTTTTGAAAAATTTCCTATAAAAATAGGAAATTTTTGAAAAATTTCCTATAAAAATAGGAAATTTTTGAAAAATTTCCTATAAAAATAGGAAATTTTTGAAAAATTTCCTATAAAAATAGGAAATTTTTGAAAAATTTCCTATAAAAATAGGAAATTTTTGAAAAATTTCCTATAAAAATAGGAAATTTTTGAAAAATTTCCTATAAAAATAGGAAATTTTTGAAAAATTTCCTATAAAAATAGGAAATTTTTGAAAAATTTCCTATAAAAATAGGAAATTTTTGAAAAATTTCCTATAAAAATAGGAAATTTTTGAAAAATTTCCTATAAAAATAGGAAATTTTTGAAAAATTTCCTATAAAAATAGGAAATTTTTGAAAAATTTCCTATAAAAATAGGAAATTTTTGAAAAATTTCCTATAAAAATAGGAAATTTTTGAAAAATTTCCTATAAAAATAGGAAATTTTTGAAAAATTTCCTATAAAAATAGGAAATTTTTGAAAAATTTCCTATAAAAATAGGAAATTGTTGAAAAATTTCCTATAAAAATAGGAAATTTTTGAAAAATTTCCTATAAAAATAGGAAATTTTTGAAAAATTTCCTATAAAAATAGGAAATTTTTGAAAAATTTCCTATAAAAATAGGAAATATTTGAAAAATTTCCTATTCAAATAGGAAATTTTTGAAAAATTGCCTATAAAAATAGGAAATTTTTGAAAAATTTTTAAAAAATAAGAAATTTTTGAAAAAATTTCCTATAAAAATAACAAATTTTTGAAAAATTTTCTATAAAAATAGGAAATTTTTGAAAAATTTTTAAAAAATAAGAAATTTTTGAAAAAATTTTCTATAAAAATAACAAATTTTTGAAAAAATTTCCTATAAAAATAAGATTTTTTTAAAAATTTCCTATAAAATTAAGAAATTTTAGAAAATTTTTCTATAAAAATAATAAATTTTTGAAAAATTTGCTTTAAGAAAATAAATGTTTGTCTGTATTTTGTTATGATATTCTTTTCAGAGTATAAAAAATTGTTTTTTTTTATAGTGATTGCATCCCTCGTAATCATCTATTTATGAAAGATTACATTAAGTCAATTTCCTGTGCCGTGTGTAAGTATTTTGTGGGAATTTATAAAATTACTACTCCCTCATATTATCGTTACTATTTAGATAAAGAAATATTGAAAACAATTTTTAGTCATGGTGACTCTTCAAATCGTCCAAATTTGTAAAAGAAAAGTGACTAAATTTAAAAAGCATTGAGTGAAATGACTAAATCTATAAAAAAAAACTGAATAAATAAACTAAAGAATGAAAATTTCGGTTGCACAAAGGATGACACCAAATCTCCAACCAAAAAATGTGAGTTAGCGTTTTTAATATAAGACCTTAAATCAACTGCAACAAAGAAACTTAATGATCATGATGATCATGATCACAAATGCATTTTTTGCTTTTCAACTAAAATGTCTTTTAAAGCAAACAAAAAAATGTTTAAATGAAAAAAATAAAAAACCTATAACGCTTATTAAACATAAATAAAAATCGTGTATTACTTTTGAAAAAAAAAACAAACTTAATGTAAAATTACCATTTTTCTTATATTTTGTAGTGGTCATCATTTAGTTTTTTCTTAAGGTTTTTGACCTTTTTTTCGCTTTAGCTTTAGCTTAGCCATAATATTCAAAACAGTATATTTTTTTAGTTTTTTGATTTTTTTGAAATTTAATGTAAAATTTTTAAATGTTTATGAGTAAATTATTATAATTTATATTGACAGTTTTATATGTGGCCACAATTTTCGAAAAGTACCTTAATAATTTGTGGTGAGAAAGCAATTTTTCAGACTCTAATCAAATGTGAAATACCGAAATTGTTAAAATACAAAATATGAATACTTTGTAGTTTTACTAAATTGACATAATTTATGGACTATTTAAACTTTTGTTTATTACAGGAAATTTTTCAAAATTTTTGTATTTTTATAGAAAATTTTTCAACAATTTTTCGATTTTTTTAAGAAATTTTTCAAAATTTTTCTATTTTTCTAGAAAATTTTTTTTTTTAAATTCTTATTTTTATAGGAAATTTTTCAAAAATTTCTTAATTTTATAGGAAATTTAAAAAAAAATTTCTAATTTTTATAGGATATTTTTAAAAAATTTCTTATTTTTATAGAAATTTTTCCAAATTTTCTTATTTTTATAGAAATTTTTTCAAAAATTTCTTATTTTTATAGGAAACTTTTCAAAAATTTCTTATTTTTATAGAAATTTTTTCAAAAATATCTTATTTTGATAGGATATTTTTCAAAAATATCTTATTTTGATAGGAAATTTATATAAAATTCTTAAAATTTCTTATGTTTATAGAAAACTGTTCAAAAAAATCTTATTTTTATAGGAAAATATTCAAAAATTTCTTATTTTAAAAGGAAATTTTTCAAACATTTCTTATTTTTATAGGAAATTTTTCGAAAATTTCTTATTTTTGTACGAAATTTTTAAAAATTTCTTATTTTTATAGAAAATTTTTCAAAAATTTCTTATTTTTATAAAAAATTTTTCAAAAATTTCTTATTTTTATAGGAAATTAAATTTTTTTTTGTAGGAAATTTTTCAAAAATTTCTTATTTTTGTAGGAAATTTTTCAAAACTTTCTTATTTTTATAGGAAATTTTTCAAAACTTTCTTATTTTTATGGAAAATTTTTTAAAAATTTCTTATTTTTATAGGAAATTTTTCAAAAAAAATTCCTATTTTTATAGGACTTTTTTCAAAATTTTTTCATTTTTATAGGAAATTTTTCAAAAATTTCATATTTTTATAGGAAATTTTTCAAAAATGTCTTATTTTTTTGAAAAATTTCAAAAATTTCTTATTTTTAAAGGAAATTTTTCAAAAATTGTTTATTTTTATAGGAAATTTTTAAAAAATTTCTTAGTTTTATTGAATTTTTTTCAAAAATTTCTTAGTTTTATTGAAAATTTTTCAAAAGTTTCTTATTTGTATAGAAAATTTTTAAGAAAATTCTTATTTTTATAGGAAATTTTTCAAAAATTTCTTATTTTTATAGGAAATTTTTCAAAAATTTGTCAATTTTATAGAAAATTTTTCAAAAATTTCTTATTTTTATAGAAAGTTTTTCAAAAATTTTTTAAGAAAATTCTTATTTCTACAGGAAATTTTTCAAAATTTCTTATTATTATAGGAAATTTTTCAAAAATTTGTTAATTTTATAGAAAATTTTTTAAAACTTTCTATTTTTTATAGAATGTTTTTCAAAAATTTCTTAATTTTTATGGGAAATTTTTCAAAAATTTCTAGGAAGTTTTTAAAAAATATCTAATTTTTTATAGGAAATTTTTCAAAAATTTATACTTTTTGTATTCATTTCTTATTTTTTATAGGAAATTTTTTCAAAAATTTCCTATTTTCATATGAAATTTTTCAAAAATTTCTTATTTTTATATGAAATTTATCAAAAATTTCCTATTTTTGTAGGAAATTTTTCAAAAATTTCTTATTTTTATAGGAAATTTTTCAAAAATTTCTAATTTTTATAGGAAATTTTTCAAAAATTTCTTATTTTTATAGAAAATTTTTCAAAAATTTCTAATTTTTATGGGAAATTTTTCAAAAATTTCTTATTTTTATAGGAAATTTTTCAAAAAATTTCTTATTTTTATAGGAAATTTTTCAAAAATTTATTATTTTTATAGGAAATTTTTCAAAAATTTATTATTTTTATAGAAAGTGTTTCAAAAGTTTTATATTTTTATAGGAATTTTTTAAAAAATTTCTTATTTTATAGGAAATTTTTACAAAAATTTATTATTTTTATAGGAAATTTTTCAAAGATTTCTCTTTTTTTATTGGAAATTTGTTAAAATTTTCCTGGTTTTTTAGAAAATTTTGAATTTTTTTTTATTTTTATAGGAAATTTTGAAAATTTTTTATTTTTAACGGAAATTTTTCGAAAAGTTTCTTATTTGCATGAAAATTTTTCAAAAATTTTTTTAGTTTTATAGGATTTTTCAAAAATTTCTTGTTTTAATAGGAAATTTTTAATTTTTGAAAAATTATTTTTATAGAAAATTTTTTCAACTTTTCTAGAGATTATTCCAAAAAAGACTTCTATAGAAATGTCATTTTATATGGAGAAGTTTTTTTCCCATAGTGTAATTATAACAAGTGACTGCAACTCGTCAGCTGTTTTTCAAATTTTGTTCTAGTTCAAAATTTGTTTAAGTTTTCTAATGTCAAATTATTGTTGTTATTCTGAATTGTCGAATTGTTGTTTTAAATTTTGGCATTAAAAAACTTATTATCCAACAACAAAATCTATGTTGTTTTTGGCTTGTTGTATTTGTTGTAGCCATGCGTTAACCTGTATATATGAGCCTTGTTTTTTTCCTAAGTCTTTTGTTTTTATTTATTTAAATTATGTTTATACTAAAAAAATGTTAGTTTCATTCAACCCACAACTTTTCTGTAGAAAATTCATACTTTCTATAACTTTTATATCAAAATTTATTGTGCTTTGTAAGAGCCACCTGTTATTTTTGCTAAAGGTATCTAATAATTTAAGTTTTTTGCTGATTAACTGCCTTTAATATGAACATCATAGATAAGTATTATTAAGCAGTTTTTAGTCAATAGTTTTAAATATGTTTTGTCAATTCATTTGACTGCTCATTTAGATGACTTTGCTTTTGTTGGAAGTCGATTTAACTTTCAAAACTTTCTTTATTTTATTTTATTTTTGTTTCAACTTAAGACATGTCAACGCTAATCAATTCTTTTTATCCATTAACTAATAAACATTTATTAAATAATTATTATGAGAAAGATAAAAGACATACGTTTTTTTTTAATATGCATTACACGTTCATATTAAAATGTGACACATGAGTTTGAGAATTTCTGAAAATTTTATAATTAATAATTTTATATATAAGCATTAAATTTGAAGTTAAAAGCCACATCATTAACGGGTTTTTTTTTCGAAATTTATTTTGTTTGATTTTTTTCATTTTTTAGAATTTGAACATGAGAAAAAATATGAATTTTAAGGCCTTAACGGATAATCGGCTAATTTATTGTTCAAATAGTAAATATTATTTTAGTCATTAGTTCCTCGTATTTAGAACTTTAGTGTGATTGCATATTTTTAATATTCATTTATTTTCTTAAAGATTATGTTTTAGTCATTGAGACATTAAACATCGTTTGAGCCCTCTTCTTCAAAAGGCTAACATTTTGTTTCGGTATGTGTGTGTGGTCTTTTTAGGTTCTTGAAATCGCTTAATTTTTATTTAAATTCTTTATACTGAACTCAAAAATTCCTTACATAATATTTTCCATTTTTTCCTTTCGATAATTAAATTTGTGGTAACTCCCCGTTTGTCTGGGGCCCTGTATATACATATAGAAATATTTTGTTATATATTATTTTGGTTATAGTGATTTCTTGAGGTTTTTTGTACATATTTAACTTTGTTATAATAAAGTAATTAATTAAGTTAAAAAGTTTAACAAAAAAATTCCATATGAAAAAATTGTAGCAATCACAAGCTTTTGCAGCTGAAACTTCTGTGTGTGGCAACGAATGGCCTATAAAATATAAGAAACGATTAATAATAATTTTAGCAATTTAAAGTTCAGCAGTTTTTTAAACTCGTGCCAAAAAACTTAAACAATAAATCAGCAGGAACGAGAAAATATAAAAAATAAAGAAAATAGAAAAAGAAAGTACAAAATGTTAATAATTTAACAAAAAAAAATGTTAAATTTTTACTTTCCTCAATCAATATCAATGTTTATACCATAACATTTCAAAAGAAACATAAGCGATATCATGACTTTCTATAGAAAAGTTGGCGATAGTAAGAGTTTTCTATATAAAAGAGTTTTCTATAGAAAAGTTGGCGATATTAAGAGTTTTCTATAGAAAATTTGGTGATATTATGAGTTTTCTATAGAAAAGTTGGCGATAGTAAGAGTTTTCTATAGAAAAGTTGGCGATAGTAAGAGTTTTCTATAGAAAAGTTGGCGATAGTAAGAGTTTTCTATAGAAAAGTTGGCGATATTAAGAGTTTTTTATAGAAAAGTTTGCGATAGTAAGAGTTTTCTATAGAAGAGTTTTCTATAGAAAAGTTGGCGATAGTAAGACTTTTCTATAGAAAATTTGGTGATAGTAAGAGTTTTCCATAGAAAAGTTGGCGATAGTAAGAGTTTTCTATAGAAAAGTTGGCGATAGTAAGAGTTTTCTATAGAAAAGTTGGCGATAGTAAGAGTTTTCTATAGAAAAGTTGGCGATAGTTAGAGTTTTCTATAGAAAAGTTGGCGATAGTAAGAGTTTTTTATAGAAAAGTTGGCGATAGTAAGAGTTTTCTATAGAAAAGTTGGCGATAGTAAGAGTTTTCTATAAAAAAGTTGGCGATAGTAAGAGTTTTCTATAGAAAAGTTGGCGATAGTTAGAGTTTTCTATAGAAAAGTTGGCGATAGTAGGAGTTTTATATAGAAAAGGAAATTTATTTATAGGAAATTTTTCAAAAATTTCTTATTTTTATAGGAAATTTTTCAAAAAATTTCTTATTTTTATAGGAAATTTTTTAAAATTTCTTATTTTTATAGGAAATTTTTTAAAATTTCTTATTTTTATAGGAAATTTTTTAAAAATTTCTTATTTTTATAGGAAATTTTTTAAAAATTTATCATTTCTATAGGAAATTTTTATAGGAATTTTTCAAAAAATTTCTTATTTTTATAGGAAATTTTTAAGAAATTTTTTATTGTTATAGAAAAGTTTTCAAAAATTTTCTTATTTTTATAGGAAATTTTTCAAAAATTTCTTATTTTTATAAAAAATATTCAAAAATTTCTTATTTTTATTGCAATTTTTTCAAAAATTTCCTATTTTGATAGGAAATTTTTCAACAATTTCTTATTTTGATAGGAAATTTTTCAAAAATTTCTTATTTTTATAGGAAATTTTTCAACAATTTCTTATTTTTATAGGAAATTAAAAAAAAATTTATTTCAATAGGAAATTTTTCAAAGATTTCTTATTTTTATAGGAAATTTTTCAAAAATTTCTTATTTTTATAGGAAATTTTTCAAAAATTTCTTATTTTTATAGAAAATTTTTCAAAAATTTCTTATTTTTATAGGAAATTTTTCATAAATTACTTATTTTTATAGGAAATTTTTCAAATATTTCTTATTTTTATAGGAAATTTTTAAAAATTTCTTATTTTTTTAGGAAATTTTTTTTAAATTTCTTATTTTTTTTTTATATTAATAGGAATTTTTTTTTAATTTTTTATTTTTATAGGAAATTTTTCAAGAATTTCTTATTTTTATTGGAAATTTTTCAAAAATGTCTTATTTTTATAGGAAATTTTTCAAAAATTTCCTATTTTTATAAGAAATTTTTCAAAAATTTCTTATTTTTATAGGAATTTTTCAAAAATTTCTTATTTTTATAGGAAATTTTTCAAAAATTTCTTATTTTTATAGAAAATTTTTCAAAAATTTCTTATTTTGATAGGAAATTTTTCAAAAAAATCGTATTTTTATAGGAAATTTTTCAAAAATTTCTTATTTTTATAGGAAATTTTATTTTTATAGGAAATTTTTCAAAAATTTCTTATTTTTATAGGAAATTTTTCAAAAATTTCTTATTTTTATAGGAAATTTTTCAAAAATTTCTTATTTTTATAGGAAATTTTCCAAAAATTTCTTATTTTTATAGGAAATTTTTCAAAAATTTTTTATTTTTATAGGAAATTTTATTTTTATAAGAAATTTTTTAAAAATTTCTTATTTTTATAAGAAATTTTTCAAGAATTTCTTATTTTTATAGGAATTTTTTTTTTAATTTCTTATTTTTATAGGAAATTTTTTTTTTTTAATTTTTATTTTTATAGGAAATTTTTTTAAAATTTCTTATTTTTATAATAAGTTTTTTAAAAATTTCTTATTTTTATAGGAAATTTTTTAAAAATTTTTTATTTTTATAGGAAATTTTTCAAAATTTTCTTATTTTTAAAGGAAATTTATAAGTAGGACTTCTCTATTGAAAAGTTGGCGTAAGTAAGGCTAAAGATATTCTATAGAAAATCTTTACCTTACTTATCTTTACTCTTTTGTTTACTTTTTATTTTTATTTCTGTTTTATTATTTTTTTCTTAATTAAGATCAGGTTTTGTTCCTAAGTCTTTTGTTTTGTTTATTAAAACGATTGTTTTGCCACAAATAAGGTTTTTGTCTTAAGTCTTTTGTTTCTTAGCTTAAATTTCAACAATTTACATGTGTTTATTTAATGAAGAAATTTCTTTTGGAGCTTAAATTAAATTAAAATGTTTGCGATTTTTTTTTTGTTTTTGTTTTTTTTTTTTTAACATAATGTTAAGTTGTTGGATTGTAGTTAATGTTTACTCAAGCTAAAGCTGCATGTAGCAATTGTTTTAATACTCATGCGTGTAGACTTGAGGCAGACAATTTTTTTTGTGTGTTTATTTAAACAAGATTTTCTTTGAATTTGAAAATTAAGTACTAACAAACTCTTTACTTAACAACATTATTTGCTCTATAGTTCCTTAACATTTGTATAATTTTTTTTTTGTTTGCTATTTTCTTGTCTAAATGTAAACTTATGTTAAAGCATTAGTTAGTTTTTGAACGAAAGTTAAACTAACTGAAAGTATACAGACTCTAGAGAAATAAAAAGGAGTTTATTAAACGCTTTCATTTGTTTTCGCATTTTGAAAAATATAAAAAAAACAAACAAAAACTCAAACAGTGATTGCCGTTTACCTTTAGAGTGTGTAGCTAGACAAATGTTATTTTATTTTTCGTTTTTTTTTTTTAAAGAAATGAAAAGTAGTTTTTCTTTTTCAAGTGGCTTTTTCACGCAATCCCCAAACCGAAAAAAAACACCTCTCAACTGTTAATACAAAACCGTTAGCAAGTTAACACAAAACTTTTAACTGAAAACTAACTTTGTAAGTGAATATCTTGGAAAAATCTTGGTTAATATCGAAAAAAAAATATCGTAAGCAAAAAATGTGTGTTTGTAAACACATTTAATACCTGGCCTAACCAAACGACTTAAGCTATTCGGCCAGCTTCTTTTTCTATTTTTCAGTTTAAATCACAAGTGGAAATTTTGTGCAAATTTATGAAAATGGAAAGTTGTTGTCGTTTATAGCTTGTTTGTCTAATATAAATTTTTCTTTTATGTTTTAGTTGTGCTATGCGTTTAAAATCTTAGAGGATTTTCCAGTTTCGCTTTTTTTTCTTTAAATAAACTGAAAATGTTAAAAAAATCTCATAAATATTGACTGACAGCTTAAGAAAAAATCAAATAAAAAAATTTCAAATATTTTAAAGAAAAATTTTAAAAGCTTTTAATTAAAAAATCTGTAAAATTTATAAAAAAAAATCTCTAAAATATTAAAAAAAATTACATAACGGTTTTTTATTACAAATTCAAAATTTATTATAATTTTTTCATATAAATGCTAAAATTTTTTTTAAATTTCATTTATAATTCACTCATGATTATTCAAGTTTTTATGAGCTCTTAGCTTGCGCCCCTTTATAAAGTGGCTTTTTCTTAATAAAATGTAAATTTTATGTAAAACTAAAAAAAAAATTACAAAACAAATTGAATTGATTCTTTTTTGAAGCTTTCAGTTTTTTTTACAAATTTTTTGCTTAGGTTTTATTAAATAAGTATGCGGAAATCATAAGATATTTTGGTGGTTTGGTGCTGACTGTTTTTGGTATGCTTAAGTATTAGCATAATGACCTCAAGTGGTTTCGTTTAAGTTTCAAGTGGAGTAACGATAGAGAGACTAACAAATAAAAGACAATCATTTAAAAACAATTTAAGACTTAGGTGTCGAAAATAAGGTACTTAAGCATAACAACAAATTTTTGTCATTAAATCGATATCTTTTTAATAGGAAATCACAATTACACCATTTACGGTCACAAGCCCTGATGAAAAAGAATGATGACTTTTGATCAAAAAGTTTTTTTTCTTTTTTACGGCAAAGTCATAACAATAATAACTTTTCTATGAAAAAGTAATTTTCTATAGAAAAGTCATCACAGCGATAACTTTTTTCTAAAACAATTTGGCATTGTGATGATCTTTTTATAGAAAAGCCATCACGATGACAACTTTTCTATAGTAATGTTATCATCACGATGAATTCTCTATAGAAAAGTTATCATTGTGATGACCTTTCGATAGAGAACATATAGAACACATAGAAAAGATGTCATCAAGATGACTTTTCTATAGAAAAGTTATCATTATGATGACTTTTCTATAAAAAAGTTATCATTGTGATGACTTTTCTATAGAAAAGTTATCATTGTGATGACTTTTCTATAGAAAAGTTATCATTGTGATGACTTTTCTATAGAAAAGTTATCATTGTGATGACTTTTCTATAGAAAAGTTATCATTGTGATGACTTCTATAGAGAAGTTATCATTGTGATGACTATTCTATAGAAAAGTTATCATCAAGATGACTTTTCTATAGAAAAGTTATCATTGTGATGACTTTTCTATAGAAAAGTTATCATCAAGATGACTTTTCTATAGAAAAGTTATCATTGTGATGACTTATTACTGTGATGACTTTTTTATAGAAAAGTTATCATTGTAATGACTTTTCTGTATAAAAGTTATCATTGTGATAACTTTTCTATAGAAAAGTTATCATTATGATGATTTTTGTATAAAGAAGTTATCATTGTGATGACTTTATCATACAAAAGTTATCATTGTGATGACTTTTCTATAGAAAAGTTATCATCAAGATGACTTTTCTATAGAAAAGTTATCATTGTGATGACTTTTCTATAGAAAAGTTATCATTGCGATGACTTTTCTATAGAAAAGTTATCATTGTGATGACTTCTATAGAGAAGTTATCATTGTTAGAGAAGTTATCATTGTGATGACTTTTCTATAGAAAAGTTATCATTGTGATGACTTTTCTATAGAAAAGTTATCATTGTGATGACTTTTCTATAGAAAAGTTATCATTGTGATGACTTTTCTATAGAAAAGTTATCATTGTGATGGCTTCTATAGAGAAGTTATCATTGTGATGACTATTCTATAGAAAAGTTATCATCAAGATGACTTTTCTATAGAAAAGTTATCATTGTGATGACTTTTCTATAGAAAAGTTATCATCAAGATGACTTTTCTATAGAAAAGTTATCATTGTGATGACTTATTACTGTGATGACTTTTTTATAGAAAAGTTATCATTGTAATGACTTTTCTGTATAAAAGTTATCATTGTGATAACTTTTCTATAGAAAAGTTATCATTATGATGATTTTTGTATAAAGATGTTATCATTGTGATGACTTTATCATACAAAAGTTATCATTGTGATGACTTTTCTATAGAAAAGTTATCATCAAGATGACTTTTCTATAGAGAAGATATCATCAAGATGACTTTTCTATAGAAAAGTTATCATTGTGATGACTTTTCTATAGAAAAGTTATCATTGTGGTGACCTTTCTATAGAAAAGTTATCATTGTGATGACTTTTCTATAGAAACGTTATCATTGTGATGAATTTTCTATAGAGAAGTTATCATTATGATGACTTTTCTATAGGAAAGTTATCATTATGATGACTTTTCTATAGAAAAGTTATTATTTGGATGACTTTTCTATACAAACATTATCATTGCGATGACTTCTCTGTAGAAAAGTTATCGTTGTGAAGATTTTTCTATAGAAAGGTTATCATTTTGATGAATTGTATATAGATATTATCATTGTGGTAATAACAGTCTCTAGTTCTATTCAACTTTTTTTTTTAAGTCCGTCCATCCACTTAACATTAATTCTGTTCTAATGGTTTTGTCTAAGCCCACAAAGAATTTTCAAAGCTCTGATAATTTTGTAAAGAATTTAATACTAGATTTTATTTGAAATATTTTTCGAAATTAATTTTTTATAATAGATAAATATGTTAAGCTAGGGTTGTGCAATATTGTATAGAAACCAGTATTTTTACTTGTTTTTTGTGTTAAAGCAAATTTGTTATGTCTGTTATTTGGTTGTCGGTCTTGCTGCCCAAACAAAAACTACCGTTGACATATATTTTCAAAAAAAAAAAATTTTTTGTCAAACAAAAATAAATAAACAGCTTTTATATTTTTAGGTTTTTATCATTTTTAATGTTATAAAAAAAAATCCAAAGATAACTGTTAAAATTTTATCAGCTTAAGGTTTTTGCTGTAGAGACTTACCTAAATAAAAATTTAGGTTTTGTGTAGAAAAAAAAAACTAATTAAAAAAGATGAAATTGTAATTTATGGCTGGACAATAGCAAAAATTTAATTTACAGATTTTTAATGTTATTCATTATCGTGTTGTATAATGTGCAAAATTAAGCAAAGAAAAATATTAGGAAAATAGGGAAAAGTGTCATCTTGATGACGAAAAGATGATTTTTATTTTCATCCTAAATTTTTGCTAATTATCAACAACAATTATGTCATAATTATCTTTCGCATTAAATTTAATTTCACTTTACTTTTTTCAAAAATGCGCTGCTTCTTTTATTTTTTAATTAAGCCAAAAAAATATTTAAGGCCATAAAATTTATGCCAAGAAAACTTTAAAATAAGCCATAAAAAGATGAACATAATTAAGTGAAAGTGAACCACACAAATCGCAAATATCCAGTTTGTTAAACATTTTTTTTTTTTTTTTTTTTTAAATACATTTAATAAAAATTCACATACTCTTGAGATTAAACGTGTGAGTGTTAACGAGTTACCAAAACAAAAAATTTCACAATATTTCATTTAAAAAGCAATTAAATTTTAAACTATATATGAAAAATGCAACTTTAACTAAATAATTCCAAGACAAGTAAAATATAACCTCGTTTTTAATTTTATTTTTTTACAAAACATTATTTTAAGAAGACAAAAAAAATTGGTTTGCACCAAATTTGGTTTTAGTCGTAATGTAACAAGATACTCCAAGTGGGTTTGTTATTATTGTAGGCTTCAATTAATTAATGAGTTTTGTTTTCTTTTAAAAAACTTTGTCATTGACTGATATTTTAATGGTAATATTATTTTAGTGTTTTTTAATAAACTTAATAAGTTGAAATACAAAAGTTGTAATTTGAGAAAAACTAACCAAACTCTAGACTTGATGGCGATTGTCTAGAGCTAAGTGATGCAATATATCAAAACCACATAAATCTTCCAAAGAAAAATAAAAATATCATGACTTTTCTATAAAAAAAAAGTTAACGATAGCAAGACTTTTGTATAGAAAAGTTAACGAAATCATCAAATTGTTAAAGAAAAGTTATCATTGTGATGACTTCTTTATAGAAAAGTTATCATCAAGAGTTTTTTTCAATAGAAAAGTTATCATCAAGATGAATTTCTATGCAACAATTATTATCAAGATGACTTTTTTATAAAAAAGTTATCATTGTGATGACTTTTCTACAGAAACCTTATCATTGTGATGACTTTTCTAAAGCAAAGTTAAAATTGTGATGACTTTTCTATAGAAAAGCTATCATTGTGATGACTTTTCTATAAAAAAGTTATCATTGTGATGACTTTTTTATAGAAAAGTTATCATTGTGATGACTTTTTTATAGAAAAGTTATCATTGTGATGACTTTTCTATAGAAAAGTTATCATTGTGATGACTTTTCTATAGAAAAGTTATCATTGTGATGACTTTTCTGTAGAAAGTTATCATTTTGATGACTTTTCTATAGAAGAGTTATCATTGTGATGACTTTTCTATAGAAAAGTTATCATTGTTGTGACTTTTCTATAGAAGAGTTATCATTGTGATGACTTTTCTATAGAAAAGTTATCACTTTTCTATAGAAAAGTTATCATCAAGATGTTTTGTCCACAGACAACTTATCATCACGATGACTTTTCTATAGAAAAGTTATCCTCAAGATGACTTTTCTATAGAAAAGTTATCCTCAAGATGACTTTTCTATAGAAAAGTTATCATCAATATGACTTTTCTATAAAAAAGTTATCATTGTGATGACTTTTCTATAGAAAAGTTATCATTGTAATGACTTTTCTATAGAAGAGTTATCATTGTGATGACTTTTCTATAGAAAAGTTATCATTGTGATGACTTTTCTATAGAAGAGTTATCATTGTGATGACTTTTCTATAGAAAAGTTATCATTGTGATGACTTTTCTATAGAAAAGTTATCATTGTGATGACTTTTCTATAGAAGAGTTATCATTGTGATGACTTTTCTATAGAAAAGTTATCATTGTGATGACTTTTCTATAGAAGAGTTATCATTGTGATGACTTTTCTATAGAAGAGTTATCATTGTGATGACTTTTCTATAGAAAAGTTATCATTGTCATGACTTTTCTGTAGAAAAGTTATCATTGTGATGACTTTTCTATAGAAAAGTTATCATTGTGATGACTTTTCTATAGAAGAGTTATCATTGTAATGACTTTTCTATAGAAAAGTTATCATTGTGATGACTTTTCTATAGAAGAGTTATCATTGTGATGACTTTTCTATAGAAAAGTTATCATTGTGATGACTTTTCTATAGAAAAGTTATCATTGTGATGACTTTTCTATAGAAAAGTTATCATTGTGATGACTTTTCTATAGAAAAGTTATCATTGTGATGACTTTTCTATAGAAAAGTTATCATTGTGATGACTTTTGTATAGAAGAGTTATCATTGTGATGACTTTTCTATAGAAAAGTTATCATTGTGATGACTTTTCTATAGAAGAGTTATCATTGTGATGACTTTTTATAGAAAAGTTATCATTGTGATGACTTTTCTATAGAAGAGTTATCATTGTGATGACTTTTCTATAGAAAAGTTATCAACAAGATGACTTTTCTATAGAAAAGTTATCAACAAGATGACTTTTCTATAGAAAAGTTATCATTGTGATGACTTTTCTATAGAAAAGTTATCATTGTGATGACTTTTCTATAGAAAAGTTATCATTGTGATGACTTTTCTATAGAAAAGTTATCATTGTGATGACTTTTCTATAGAAAAGTTATCATTGTGATGACTTTTCTATAGAAAAGTTATCATTGTGATGACTTTTGTATAGAAGAGTTATCATTGTGATGACTTTTCTATAGAAAAGTTATCATTGTGATGACTTTTCTATAGAAGAGTTATCATTGTGATGACTTTTCTATAGAAAAGTTATCATTGTGATGACTTTTCTATAGAAGAGTTATCATTGTGATGACTTTTCTATAGAAAAGTTATCAACAAGATGACTTTTCTATAGAAAAGTTATCATTGTGATAACTTTTCTATAGAAAAGTTATCATTGTGATGACTTTTCTATAGAAGAGTTATCATTGTGATGACTTTTCTATAGAAAAGTTATCAACAAGATGACTTTTCTATAGAAAAGTTATCATTGTGATAACTTTTCTATAGAAAAGTTATCATTGTGATAACTTTTCTATAGAAAAGTTATCATTGTGATGACTTTTCTATAGAAAAGTTATCATTGTGATGACTTTTCTATAGAAAAGTTATCATTGTGATGACTTTTCTATAGAAAAGTTATCATTGTGATGACTTTTCTATAGAAAAGTTATCATTGTGATGACTTTTCTATAGAAGAGTTATCATTGTGATGACTTTTCTATAGAAAAGTTATCATTGTGATGACTTTTCTATAGAAGAGTTATCATTGTGATGACTTTTCTATAGAAAAGTTATCATTGTGATGACTTTTCTATAGAAAAGTTATCATTGTGATGACTTTTCTATAGAAAAGTTATCATTGTGATGACTTTTGTATAGAAGAGTTATCATTGTGATGACTTTTCTATAGAAAAGTTATCATTGTGATGACTTTTCTATAGAAGAGTTATCATTGTGATGACTTTTCTATAGAAAAGTTATCATTGTGATGACTTTTCTATAGAAAAGTTTTTATTGTGATGATTTAAGGTTTTCTTTCCTAAAACTAAAATTTCAATGAACACTAACATAATAAGTATTTTTTCAAAGCCTTTTTTTAAATTTAGCTTAAAGCCATTCATAAACTTGCGTATGCCAGGAAAACATAACTAAAGCCTTAAGTCCTATAATTATTTTCTATTCATTTTTTTCAAATCATTTATTCATGTTAACTAAAAGACTTGGTTTTAATGGAATATAAACAAATTTATACAATACAAAACAAAACTTTTTTTATTATATCTGTACTTTAACATAATTGATTTACTTCCGTTTACATTTTAAATGCTTCTTTTTTATTTTATTTTAATGTTTATTTTAAATAATAATGCCATTCTTTAAGGCAGGTTAGTTACTACTTTTTACCTATGATTATATATATTTTAATAAACAACTAACTTTTTTCATTTGATTGTTTATATTTTTTACTGATTTTATGTAAATTTGTTTTGTTTGAGTACGATTTGACGGATTTCCTTTTAATTCTAGTTAGAGAAATTTTTATAATCATAAAATTGAAGAAGTTTAATATAATAAAAAAGTATATGTTTTGGTTTAAACAATTTTTAAAATAATTGATGATTTCTTTTCTTTAAGACTAGATTGATTTCCGTTTGTTTTGTTTGAAATTGATTGAAATGTTTAGTATTTATTTTGAAAATCATTTCCGTTTTATTTTTGCTTATTAAATGAAATAGTTAGGAGTACATATATTTCTTTAGTTTATAAATATTTAATAATGGTCTTTTCTATATTTCTATTTAAAGTAATTGGTCTTGCCTTTTTAAGTTGGTATAAACTTAATTATAAGTTAATGGAATAAGCTTTAAAAGTAAGTGTTTAATAGTTTTTAACTTTATTTTAATTGGAATTATACAAAGAAGTTAATAAAACAAAAGACTTAGGAAACGAACTTTTTTTGAATACTTGTAAAGAAAACGCCCAAAAGAACTTTTAAAAACAAAAATTATCAAACAAAGACCTTTAAACAAAAACGTCTATAGAAAAGTAATCATTTGGATAACTTTCCTATAGAAAAGTCATCATTTGGATATTTTTTATACAGAAAAGTCATCATTTGGATAACTTTTCTATAGAAAAGTCATCATTTGGATAACTTTTCTATAGAAAAGTCATCATTTGGATAACTTTTCTATAGAAAAGTCATCATTTGGATAACTTTTCTATAGAAAAGTCATCATTTGGATAACTTTTCTATAGAAAAGTCATCATTTGGATAACTTTTCTATAGAAAAGTCATCATTTGGATAACTTTTCTATAGAAAAGTCATCATTTGGATAACTTTTCTATAGAAAAGTCATCATTTGGATAACTTTTCTATAGAAAAGTCATCATTTGGATAACTTTTCTATAGAAAAGTCATCATTTGGATAACTTTTCTATAGAAAAGTCATCATTTGGATAACTTTTCTATAGAAAAGTCATCATTTAGATAACTTTTCTATAGAAAAGTCATCATTTGGATAACTTTTCTATAGAAAAGTTGTCATTTGGATAACTTTTCTATAGAAAAGCCAACTTCTGGATAAATTTCTATAGAAAAGTCAACATTTGGATAACTTTTCTATAGAAAAGTCATCATTTGGATATTTTTTATACAGAAAAGTCATCATTTGGATAACTTTTCTGTAGAAAAGTCATCATTTAAATATCTTTTCTATAGGAAAGTCTATATTTGGATAACCTTTATATTGAATAGTCATCATTTGGATAACTTTTCTATAGTAAAGTCATCATTTGGATAACTTTTCTATAGAAAAGTCATCATTTGGATAACTTTGCTATGGAAAAGTCATCATTTGGATAACTTTTCTATAGAAGTGTCATAATTTTAATAACTTTTCTATAGAAAAATCATCATTTGGCTAACTTTTCTATAGAAAAATCATCATTTGGCTAACTTTTCTATAGAAAAGTCATCATTTGAATAACTTTCCTATAGAAAAGTCATCTTTTGGATAACTTTTCTATAGAAAAGTCATCTTTTGGATAACTTTTCTATAGAAAAGTCCTCTTTTGGATTACTTTTCTATAGAAAAGTCATCTTTTGGATAACTTTTCTATAGACAAGTCATCATTTGGATAACTTTTCTATAGAAAAGTCATCTTTTGGATGACTTTTCTATAGAAAAGTCATCTTTTGGATGACTTTTCTATAGAAAAGTCAACATTTGGATAACTTTTCTATAGAAAAGTCATCAGTTGGATAACTTTTCTATAAGGGTCATAATTTGAATACAATTTTTTAGACAGTCAAAACTTTTTTAATAAAAAGTCATGGTTTTTCTTTATGTAAATTTTTACTAAATAAACAAAAATTCTATTGAATTTTTACCTTTTATTTAAGCCATTAATTTTTATTGCAAAGCTACTAGAATTTTTTTTCATAAAATTACTATTATTTGGTATGCAATTTATCTGGATAATTTCATTTATTTTTTATATATTGTTGGCTAGTTACTAACATACCAATCAAATCACGTATGAATTACAGAAAATCATCAGGTGTTCGTTCTATAATAGAAAAACTCACAATCATTAACATATAACCACCCGGCTTAGAGTTACCCAGCAGTTGCAAGAAATTAATTGATTTCAAAACTAGTAATGAAGGGACGCAAAATTTACAAGACTTAAAATGTTTTGAACCCTCTTGTTAAATTTGTCTTTGTGTAACTAATGTTGAGACAAATTTTCAATTTTGAACTAATGGGTACCTCAAGCAAACTGTCTGTCTATCTTTATATTCAATTTATAAAAATCTAAACATAGCAACAACCATATCCAACATTAAAGACAATATACAGGTCTTTTCACAAAAATTATTAATAGTGTAGAAAATTTTTCAAAAAAAAACCAAACAAAATATTTCATTGAAAATTGTTTATTTAAACATTTATTGCGTAAAAACTACTCAAACTGAAATTACGAATAAAAAAATGTTAAGGAATTATTATTAAAAACAAACAAAAATATTACCACAAATTATGAAGAATATTATTATAAACAATAATCAAGAAAAACAACAACAACTACAACCATATAACGATGTCAATTATTAACAAGTTTTTAGCTTAAGTCTTTTGTTTGCTGAGAGCTTAAAAAACGATTTAGCAATCGTTAAGCATGTTTGCTGCTTAAGTCTTTTGTTTTGGTCTCTAAAAACAACCTGGCAAACAATCAATGAATTATTGTTGCTTAAAACCATTAACAATTTGTCTTAAATCATTAAATAATTTTTCATAGCCATTTGCTTATTGTAATATTTATACAAGAAACATACAAAAAAAAACGACAGCCAATAATGTGTGAAAAATCTGGTATTTAAATTAACATAATAATAACAAATTATTAAATAAAAAAAAACAAAGAAAATTAAATTTATCACTTAGTATTAAAATTTTTTATTGAAATTTAAAAAGGTGATAATAATTTGATAGAAATATTGCAAAAATTTAATTTTGAGTGAGCAAAGATAATAAAATTATTTAAAAGGTCTTTGTAAATGAATGCAAACAATATCAAGGTCTGTAAAAAGGCCAAAGAAAAAAAACTGAATTTGACCTTAATCGTTTACATTTTTATAGTCGATTTAAATATATAAGTTTACATTACGACTACTTGTCTTTAAAAAGTTATCAATAGGATAGATTTTTATAGAAACAGTATCAATAAATGGCTTTTTTATAGAAAAGTTATCGATACAATGACTTTTCTATAGAAAAATTATCAATAGGATGACTTTTCTATAGAAAAGTAATCGATATGATGACTTGTCTAAAGAAAAGTTATCGAAAGGATGACTTGTCTGAAGAAAAGTTATCTATAAGATGACATTTCTATAGAAAATATATCGATAGGATGACTTTTCTTTAGAAAAGTTATCGATATGATGACAGGATACCTTCCCTATAGAAAAGTTATCGATACGATAACTTTTCTATAGAAAACTTATCGATAGAATGAATTTTCTATACAAAAGTTAGCGATAGGATGACTTTTCTATAGAAAAGTTATCGATAAGATGACTTTTCTATAGAAAAATTATCGAAACGATGACTTTTCTATAAAAAAAAATTATCGATAGGATGACTTTCCTATAGAAAAGTAATCGATAGGATGACTTTTCTATAGAAAAGTTATCGATAGGATGAATTTACTATAGAAAAGTTATCGATACGATAACTTTTCTATAGAAAAGTTATCTATAAGATGACTTTTCTATAGAAAGGTTATTAATAGGATGACTTTTCTATAAATAAGTTATCGATAGGATGAAGTTATCGTTAGGATGACTTTTCTATAGAAAAGTTATCGTTAGGATGGCTTTTCTATAGAAAAGTTATCGTTAGGATGACTTTTCTATAGAAAAGTTATCGATAGGATGACTTTTGTATAGAAAAGTTATCGTTAGGATGACTTTTCTATAGAAAAGTTATCGTTAGGATGACTTTTCTATAGAAAAGTTATCGTTAGGATGACTTTTCTATAGAAAAGTTATCGATAGGATGACTTTTCTATAGAAAAGTTGTCTATAAGATGACTTTTCTATAGAAAGGTTATTGATAGGATGACTTTTCTATAAATAAGTTATCGATAGGATGAAGTTATCGTTAGGATGACTTTTCTATAGAAAAGTTATCGTTAGGATGGCTTTTCTATAGAAAAGTTATCGTTAGGATGACTTTTCTATAGAAAAGTTATCGATAGGATGACTTTTGTATAGAAAAGTTATCGTTAGGATGACTTTTCTATAGAAAAGTTATCGTTAGGATGACTTTTCTATAGAAAAGTTATCGATAGGATGACTTTTCTATAGTAAAGTTATCCATAGGGGGACTTTCTTTAGAAAAGTATTTAATAGTATGACTTCTACGAAAAGGTTATCGCCAGAATGACTTTTTTATGGAAAAGTTATCAAAAGGATGACTTTTCTATAGAAAATATATCGATACGATGACTTTTCTTCTGAAGAGTTATCGATGGAATGACTTTTCTTTAAAAAAGTTATCAACAGGATGACTTTTCTTTAGAAAAGTTATTGATTTGATGACTTTTCTATTGAAAAGTTATCGATAGGATAACTTTTTTAAAAAAGTTATCGATAGGATAACTTTAAAAAAAAAAAGTTATCGATAGGATGACTTTTTTATAGAAAGTTATCGATAGGATTACCTTAAAAAATGAGTGTATTAATTTCATTTAACTTTCTTTACATAATTATTGAGGTAGTAACTCGGTTTTTCTTCCAACATTATTAGTATTCAACTCTCACTATTGAACACTTACTCAGACCTTATTTGTAGAACTAACTTTTATATAAACCAAAAAAAAAAGAAAACCAAATCGCTAAAAAATATTGTATTTAAAAACAAAAAACGAGAAACAAAACAAAAACCTCCAACCAATTTAACTTTAAACATAATTGAAAACAGCCACCTCTGGGCCTTTTTAAACCAATTGAAAGCACAAAATCGTTCCAAAACCTTTAACAACAAAATAAACCAAATAAAATTGAATCGAAGAAAAAACAAATAACACACAAAACAAATTTACCAAATTTGGTTTTAAAATTGTTGTATTTACAGTTCCCAGTAAATAAGCAATAAACAGACGTCAATAAAACAAATCAATATCTGGAGAAAAACCAGCAACACAAAAAAAAACAACTGCAACATTGTTGACATATGGTCAACATTGCAACACGTGCGTTGCTCTTTTTTTGCTGTATTTATTGCTTTGTTTTTGCCACAAACTGCAGAAATGTCTTGCTTTCTAGCTGTAACTTGTTGCTGTTTTATTGCTAATAAGAAAGTGCTGTCAACTAAACGAAAAGAAAAATGAAGAAAAGATAGCGTTGTGATAAGTATAGAAAAGTATTTGTTATTTTTATGACTTTTCTATAGAAAATTTATCGATGTGATGAATGTTTTATAGAAAATTTATCTTTGTGATGAATTTTCTATAAAAAAATCTATCATTGTGATGAATTTTCTATAGAAAATTTACCATTGCGATCAATTGTCTATACAAAATTCATCGTTGTGATAAATTTTCAATAGAAAATTTAACGTTGTGATGAATTTTCTACAGAAAAGTTATCATTGTGATTACTTCATCATTCTGATGATTTTCTTATAGAAAACTTATCATTGTGACGACTTTTCTGTAGAAAACTTATCATTGTGATAACTTTTCCTTACAAAAGTTATAGATGTGATGACTTTTCGATAAAAAAGTTATCATTGTGATGACTTTTCTATAGAAAAGTTATCATTGTGATGACTTTTCTATAGAAAAGTTATCACTGTTATGACTTTTCTATAGAAAAGTTATCACTGTTATGACTTTTACCATTGTGATGACTTTTCTATAAAAAAGTTATCATTGTGATGTCTTTTCTACAGAAAAGTTATCATTGTGATAACTTTTCTATAGAATATTTATCATTGTGATGAATTTTCTATAGACAATTTATAATTGTGATGAATTTTCTATAGAAAATTTATCATTGTGATGAATTTTCTACAGAAAATTTATCAATGTGATGAATTTTCTACAGAAAGTTTATCATTGTGATCAATTTTCTATACAAAATTTATCGGTGTGATAAATTTTCTATAGAAAATTTAACGTTGTGGTGAATTTTCTATAAAAAAGTTATCACTGTAATGACATTTTTATAGAAAATTTATCATTCTGATGACTTTTTTATAGAAAAGTTATCACTGTGATGAATTTTCTATAAAAAAGTTAACATTGTGTTGACTTTTTTAGAGAAAAGTTATCATTGTGATGACTTCCCTAGAGAAAACTTGTCATTGTGATGACTTTTCTATAGAAAAGTTATCATTGTGATGATTTTTCTATGGAAATGTTATCATTGTGATTTTTATAGAAAAATTATATTTGTGATGACTTTTCTATATAAAAGTTATCGTTGTGAAGACTTTTCTATAAAAAAGTAATCGTTGTGATGACTTTTCTATAGAAAAATTATTATTGTGATGACTTTTCTATAGAGAAGTTATCATAATGATTATCATTGTGTTGACTTTGGCTGACTTTTCTATAGAAAATTTATCGTTTGGATTACTTTTCTATAGAAAAGTTATCGTTTGGTTTACTTATCTAGCGAAAATTTATCGTCTGGATTACTTTTTTAAATAAAAGTAATCGTTTGAAAGACTTTTCTGAAGAAAGGTTATGGTTATGTCAATAATAATTAAATTCGAATGTTTTAAAAAACAAAAGACTTAGAAAACAAACTTTGCACAAAAGTTATTACAACGAACCACTTTTCTATAGTTTGATCATTCAATACTTTTTTCTTCAACTTCACTGTTTTCCTGGTTTACTTTTGACATCACTTCTTTTACCAGAATTTTTTAGTTTTGTTGACGTTTTTTCTTGTTTATAGTCTGGTCTGTAATTTTTTTTCTCCAATTTTATATTTCGTTTAAACATTATTCAAGTGTTTGTAAATGTTGAAGAGTGAATTTCGCGGGAATTCATCACTCAAGCGTGCTTAGGTGAATTTGACCACAAATGGAGTTATCAAACCAAATACGTCTTTTTTCATATTGAATATTTTGTTAGAGTTTTCGTTTGTTTTTTTTGTTTCGTGTTTGTCGTCTGCATTTGTTGCCTCTAGTGCTGCCCAAGTGAGTGTTTAACTCTTTAAAGGATTTACTTAGATTCTAAAGAACTCTAAAACTGAAGTTTTTCTTTTTGAATTTTTTGTCGTTTCTTACAAACTGTTGTTTTCCTTGTAGTACTTGTGTTGTTAGTCGTAGTCTAAGTTTTCTTCTGATTGTTGTTTCAAGTCTCAAAGGGTATGTTTTTATAAGTGTTTAGGTATTTTTTTTTTTTGTCTACAATGAATTTCTGTTGCTTCTTGCTTTGGCTTTGGCCAGAGGAGTGGCCTGTGTTATCTTGGCTACTGTATTTTTATAAGTAATTTCTTAACATGACCACTTATTAGACATGTTTGGTAACATGACGCAAATCAATCTTTTTCTCTAAAAAAAACAACAAAACTTATAAAAACAACAACAACAAAACATCTAAACGTGCTTTAGTTTGTACAAGATTTTTCCTCTTCTAATGGTTTCTTAAGTTTCTTTTAGTTTTTCGTAGCCTTTAAAAATTGTAGAGTCTTAAAAAACGACAACAACATTTGGTTATTGTTGTTATTGGTCTTGTTTATTGCTGTGGCCTGAAATTATTATAGAGATGTTATTTTTAATACTATTAAAACTATATAATGAAAGTTTCTTTCGTTTTTTGTTTAATCATTTTGCAATACATATATTTAGCATAATTTCTAATAATTTTCTTAGGAAGCTACTGCTATTTTTAAAACTAAAAACAAAAGACTTAAGAAAGAAACTAGTTTTACAAAAAAAAAGCATTTTCTAAATTCCTGCATAAAGAATAGAATTTTAAAGCAGAAATTAAAACACTTAACAAAAAATTTAAACTATAAATAACTTTTTAATAGAAATCTATAACTCTTTCTATAACGAAGTATCAAGATAATAACATTAATATAGAAAATTCATTATAACGATAACGTTTCTGTAGAAAAGTCAGAAATCTTATCGTCATAGAAAAGTTATCACCACTATAACCTATCTCTAGAATTGTATTTTTTTGTCAACACAATGATATATTCTCTATAGAAAAGTCATCACAATGATATAAAAATTACCACAATGATAACTTTTTTATAGAAAAGTCATGATAAGTTTTTTATAGAAAAAACATCAAGTTATCACAATGACAACTTTTCCATAGAAAAGTTATCACAATAACAATTTTCTATAGAAAAGTTATCACAATGACAACTTTTCTATAGAAAACTTATCACAATGACAACTTTTCTATAGAAAGGTTATCACAATGACAACTTTTCTATAGAAAAGTTATCTTAATGACAACTTTTCAATAGAAATGTTTTCACAATGATAACTTTTCTATAGAAAAGTTATCACAATGACAACTTTTCTATAGAAAAGTTATCACAATGACAACTTTTCTATCGAAAAGTTATAACAATGACAACTTTTCTATAGAAAAGTTATCACAATGACAACTTTTCTATACAAAAGTAATCACAATGACAACTTTTCTATAGAAAACTTATCACAATGACAACTTTTCTATAGAAAAGTTATCACAATGACAACTTTTCTACAGAAAAGTTATCACAATGACAACTTTTCTACAGAAAAGTTATCGCAATGACAACTTTTCTACAGAAAAGTTATCACAATGACAACTTTTCTATACAAAAGTAATCACAATGACAACTTTTCTATAGAAAAGTCATCACAATGACAACTTTTCTATAGAAAAGTCATCACAATGACAACTTTTCTATAGAAAAGTCATCACAATGACAACTTTTCTACAGAAAAGTTATTACAATGACAACTTTTCGATACAAAAGTAATCACAATGACAACTTTTCTATAGAAAAGTCATCACAATGACAACTTTTCTATAGAAAAGTCATCACAATGACAACTTTTCTATAGAAAAGTCATCACAATGACAACTTTTCTATAGAAAAGTCATCACAATGACAACTTTTCTATAGAAAAGTCATCACAATGACAACTTTTCTATTGAAAAGTCATCACAATGACAACTTTTCTATAGAAAAGTCATCACAATGACAACTTTTCTATAGAAAAGTCATCACAATGACAACTTTTCTATAGAAAAGTCATCACAATGACAACTTTTCTATAAAAAAGTCATTACAATGATAACTTTTCTATAGAAAAGTCATCACAATGATAACTTTTCTATAGAAAAGTCATTACAATGATAACTTTTCTATAGAAAAGTCATCACAATGATAACTTTTCTATAGAAAAGTCATCACAATGATAACTTTTCTATAGAAAAGTCATCACAATGATAACCTTTTTATAACAATGATAACTTTTTTATAGAAAGGTCATGATATTTTTAACTTCTCTATAGAAAAGTCATAAAATCTGTATATTTTTTATATAAAGGTCACTGTATCTGTATCTTTTTTATAAAGAACAATGATAAGTTCTTTTGTAACTTTTATATAAAGATCTTATGAAATCATCACATCGATAAACTACTATTTATAATGATTTATAATATTTCTAAAACTAAAATCAACATTTTTCTATAAGAATTATTCTATTGTTATAGATTTAACAAAAAATTTTAACAAAAACATGTTTCTTATCAATTTTAATTATAAAAATTTTTTTATTTATTAAATAGTTGACTTCAATGATTTGACATTAATAGATTTGAAATGAAAATAATAGAATTTGTTCTTTATTGTATTTTCTATAAATTCTTTAAAACTGATGACAATTAGAATAGACTTTCTATTTTCTTTCTTTTTCTATCATAGAGGCTTCTAAAAATGTGTTGATGAGTTTTGAAACTGTTACAGGTTGAATGAAAGTTGTGCTAGAATTGTTTGGTAAAGAAGATGATGATGATCATGTATCAACCAGATAAATTCAATTATTAACAATTTGAAAGAAATAAATTTGATGAACAAATTCTTAAACTTAATTAAATAGAGATAAATTAAGCATTAAATACTTTTTTTTATTAAAATATGGAAGAAATGCTAACAAGCAAAACAGGTTTGTTTCTTAAGTCTTTTGTTTTTTTAAGGAAATATTTAAGAAAAGTAGGTTTTTTTGTAAAAAATGGCTTTAAATGTTTAAACTAAGAAATTTTTCACATAATTTTTTAACTAACATAATTAAATCAATGCAAGGTAATTGTTTTTAATTAAAAAGAAAATCTCTGGGGTCAGCTAAATTAATTGTTCCTTAATATCCCCTAATGAATTCATCAGGTTAATTTCCTAAGTCTTTTGCTTAGTTTAGTTTTTTCTTTTTTTTTTCATTTTCATTACGTTTACAGAATATTTTGAAATTTTCAATTGCTGGTGATTAATTTTATGACCAAAAACACTTTTGAGAAAAATGCATATGAGGCCAAGTCTTTAATAGACAATTTTGTAATAATTTGATCATTTTACAAAACAAGCCATAAAATTTGAACATTAAATGTTACATAACTTTTAACATCTTTTGAATTACACAAATTGTTTGCTACAAAAGCATCGATCATTATGACAAGTTTCAAATGATGGTGTGTATCTTTCGCTCTCGCCTAAAAGCAATAAAATAGATAAAACGCCAACAAACGGGCAACAAAAATGTTAGAGAAGATGTTGAAACCCAATGAGGTGGTAGCATGAATATGGCCTCTTACGTCTGAATGCAACATTTGTTTCTCTGCTATCATAGCAATATAATATAAATGTTTTTTTCTTATTTTATATTATACAACCCAAATGCAATTCTTTCTTGTCAAAATATTTAATAAAATTGTTTTCCATTAATTAAAAGCAACTTCTACATAAAAGTAATTCTCCTCTAATCTATCCTCTCTATTACTATTAGTAATTCTCTTAATTAATGACTATTTACCAACCCACCATCAACTGGGTTATAACCGATTTTGATAAATCGCTGTAAATACATTAATCTTGGCCATTAATTGAAGTTGACAAATATCCACATATTTTTGCTTCCCTTTTTGCACATATTTAAAATTTTTATAAAAGTTTAGTTAAAATTAAATGGAATTACTTGTTAGAGATTATGAACAACAAAAAATGTTATTTCTTAATAAAAATAGGTGGACAGTAGCTGGTTTATAGATCTTCCTTGTTCTGTTAAGTGTCTGTTTGTTGTTATTGATTAGATCTTATATTAAAAGGCAAAAAGAAAAAACTAGTTATTTTCTAAAAGTTTTCGAAGGAGTTTCGAGCTTTATGAGTAAAGAAATTTATAACGCAGGTCTCATGGTCAGGAGAATATAAATGCAAATTTAATTCTCATTTCATGATGCAAATTCTTAATACAAAAAAGTTATCCACCGGATGACTTTTCTGTAGAAAATTTATCAACAGGATGACTTTTGTATAGAAAAGTTATCAACAGGTCGACTTCTTTCTACAGAAAAGTTATGGAAAGGATAACTTTTCTATTGAAAAGTTATCGAAATGATGACTTTCCTATAGAAAAGTTATCGAAAGGATTACTTTTCTACAGAAAAGTTATCGAAAGGATGACTTTTCTATAGAAAAGTTATAGAAAGGATGACTATTCTATAGAAAAGTTATCGTAAGGATGACTTTTCTATTTAAAAGTTATTGAAAGGATGACCTTTCTATAGAAAAGTTATAGAAAGGATGACTTTTCTATAGAAAAGTTATCGTAAGGATGACTTATCTATTTAAAAGTTATTGAAAGGATGACCTTTCTATAGAAAAGTTATCGAAAGGATGAATTTTCTATAGAAAACGTCACGAAATTATGACTTTTCTATAGAATAGTTATCGATAGGATGACTTTTCTATAGAAAAGTTATCGAAAGGATGACTTTTCTATAGAAAAGTTATCAAAAGGATGACTTTTCTATAGAAAAGTTATCGAAAGGATGACTTTTCTATAGAAAAGTTATCGAAAAGATGACTTTTCTATAGAAAAGTTATCGAAAGGATGACTTTTCTATATAAAAGTTATCAAACGGATGACTTTTTTATAAAAAACTTATCGAAAGGATGTCTTTTCTATACAAAAGTTATCGAAATGATGACTTTTCTATGGAAAAGTTATCGAAAGAATGACCTTTCTATAGAAAAGTTATCAAAAGGATTAGTTTTCTATAGAACAATTATCGGTAGGATGACTTTTCTTTAGAAAAGTTGTCAATAATATGACTTTTTTATAAAAAATTTATCGAAAAAATAACTTTTCTATGGAAAAGTTATTGACAGGATCACTTTTCAATAGAAAAGTTATCGAAAGAATGACTTTTCTATAGAAAAGTTATCGAAAGAATGACTTTTCTATGGAAAAGTTATCGAAAGGATGACTTTTCTATAGAAAAGTTATCGAAAGAATGACTTTTCTATAGAAAAGTTATCAAAAGGACGACTTTTCTATAGAAAAGTTATCGAAAAGAAGACTATTTTATAGAAAAGTTATCGAAAGGATGACTTTTCTATAGAAAAGTTATCGAAAGTTTGACTTTTCCATAGAAAAGTTATCGAAAGGATGACTTTTCTGTAGAAAAGTTATCGAAAGGATGACTTTTCTATAGAAAAGTTATCGAAAGGATGACTTTTCTATAGAAAAGTTATCGAAAGGATGACTTTGTATAGAAAAGTTATCGAAAGGATGACTTTTCTATAGAAAAGTTATCGAAAAGATGACTTTTCTATAGAAAAGTTATCGAAAGGATGACTTTTCTATAGAAAAGTTATCGAAAAGATGACTTTTCTATAGAAAAGTTATCGAAAGGATGACTTTTCTATAGAAAGGTTATCGAAAGGATGACTTTTCTATAGAAAAGTTATCGAAAGGATGACTTTTCTATAGAAAAGTTATCGAAAGGATGACTTTTTTATAGAAAAGTTATTGAAAGGATGACTTTTCTATAGAAAAGTTATCGAAAGGATGACTTTTCTATAGAAAAGTTATCGAAAAGATGACTTTTCTATAGAAAAGTTATCGAAAGGATGACTTTTCTATAGAAAAGTTATCGAAAGAATGACTTTTCTATAGAAAAGTTTGGAAAGGATGACTTTTCTATAGAAAAGTTATCGAAAGGACGACTTTTCCATAGAAAAATTTACGAAAGGATGACTTTTGTATAGAAAAGTTATCGAAAGGATGACTTTTGTATAGAAAAGTTATCAAGAGGATGACTTTTCTTTAAAAAAGTTATCGATAAGATGACTTGTCTTTAGAAAAGTAATCGAAATTATGACTTTTCTTTAGAAAAGTTATTGATAGGATGATCTTTCTATAGAAAAGTTATCGATGGGATGAACTTTCTATAAGAAAGCTATTGATAGAAAGACTTTATTATCGAAAACATAAAAAAGATCGTTTCTCTATTAATTATAAATCAAAAGACTTAGGACAAAAACTTGAAATTCTTTTTTAACATAAATTTTGTGTTTTTTCTATTCTAATCAAATTTTAAGTTTCTGCCTTAAGTCTTTCGTTTTGTTATTAAACTTTAACAAATTCTCGTTTTATAATTCGATTGTTTGCTAGAGGTGCTCTTGTGGACATTTTCTTTTATTTTTAAAGCTTATAGAATGGTCTGCATTTTAAACAAAAAATTTTTTTTTCTTCTTATAACAATTTATTTTTTAATCTATGCCTTTTGTTCTTGATCCCTAATCAAGAACTCTTTAAAATCCTAAGCAATTTAATGCATTTTTATATAAAAACTGAAAACCTAATAAATGGTTCAATAAACCTAAATGCCAACTAAGAAAAAACCAAATGATAGAAATAATATAAATTAAAAAAAAACAAAAACGCACAACTAACAAACAGTAATTAAGTTTTATTTATCAAGACAACAATAAGAAAAAAACATTTCTAGAAATTCTTATGTAATGACAATGATGACTTTTTTCTTATTGTTGCTGTTGTAATAGATGTTGCAAATGAAATTGTTGTTGTTCTTGTTGCTCGTTGTATATTAAAAAGTAAATAGTATCTTTAATATAGGTGTACGATATTAGTAAACATCAAATCGTAGGCATGCATCTTTAATATGATGTTAAATCATCAGAGTAATATAAGATATTTCTTTAGTTTTTTTTAGTCGTCATATTTGTTGATGGTGTTCATGCAACATTTATAAGTATTGTATTGCTTATAGCTGTTTAACTACTTTTGTTGCTGCAGTTGTACCTTCAGATGACTGCAACATCATCGTCATACTTTTCCTAGTAAATATGATGTTATGTTGCTGCTTTTAAATGCTGCTAGAAATATTGTCGTTGTCATTCTTGCTGCTGTTGTTGTTGTTGTTGCTGTAAATTTTATGTATGTGCAACCAAACAGTGCAACAAAATATTGTAATTGTCATTACAGATCAGTGTCGACACCTGGTTAAATGAAGCAACACTAACAAATGTTGTTGTTCTAGCTAAAAGCAAAAAACAAAAACTACAATAAACCGAATGTCTGTCTGTATCAATATGTCCGTCTATCCGTATGTCTTACCAATTGACCGTCTGTCCTGTTTTGTGTTTAAGTATTTGTTTGCTGGTATGTTGTATTTTATTGTTACTGTTGCTTCACACACTCTACAAACTTAAAGGCTGCAGATGGTTGCCAGTCCAAAAAAAATTTATAAATATTCCTTTTTTTCCTTAGTAGTGTTAGCATTACTCTTAAATAACAGCAACCAAAAACAACAACAACAAGAACAGTAACAGCATCTACTCTTAGTATAGAATTACCTTTTATTTGCTAAAGCCTGAAAACTGTCGTTTGAATCCTTGAGCCGACAGCATGTTAAAGCGCAAGGCGCACCTTTTAAGACAATGTCAATGTTAATGGTCAACATATGTTCATTTGCAACAAACTACAAACATATGAAACGACCCCAACAACCAGGAACAACAACTACTTACTACCACTTACTAAATGCAACAACAATAAACATAATAAAATGTTATAATGAAGAAGGCAAAAAAAAGCTGGGGCAAGATTTACAAAACATGAGAAAAAAATCTTAAGTAATAGCATTAAAATGAACACTCAAAATGCTTATAAAAATAAATCGGTTAAAATTAATCCTTGAAGGACCGAAATTATCGAAATGAAGTAATAAAGTTATCAATAACTTTTTATAGAAAAGTCTTAGTATTGATATCTTTTTTGTAAAGAAGTCATCTAAATAATATCTTTTCTAAAGAAAAGTACTTCTATCATAAGCTTTTCTATAGAGAAGTTCTCTTATCATTAGCCTTTCTATTGAAAAATCATCCTATCGTTAACTTTTCTATAGAAAAGTCTTCATATTGATAACCTTTCTATAGAAAAGTCATCATATTGATAACTTTTCTATAAAAAAAATCCTTTAGTAACTTTTCTATACAAAAGTCATCTTATTGATAACTTTTCTATGGAAAAGTAATCCTATTGATAACTTTTCTATGAAAAAGTAATCCAATTGATAACTTTTATGTAGAAAAGTCGTCATATTGATAAATTTTTTTAGAGGAAAGTCATATTAATAATTTTTCTATATACAAATCATCTTATCGATTCTATAGAAAAATGATCCTATCGATAACCTTTCTATAGAAAAGTCATCCTATTGAGAACTAATCTATAGAAAAATCATAATTTTGATAACTTTTCTATAGAAAAGTCATTCCATTGATAACTTTTCTATAGAAAAGTCACAACACTGATAACTTTTCCATCCCATTGATAACTTTTCTATAGAAAAGTCATACTATCGATAACTTTTCTATAGAAAAGTGATCCTATCGATAACTTTTCTAAAGAAAAGTCTTCTTATCGATAACTTTTCTATAGAAAAGTCATCCTTTTAAGTACTTTTCTCTAGAAAAGTCATCATAGAATACTCATCCTTTTGATAACTTTTCTATAGAAAAGTCATCCTTTTGATAACTTTTCTATAGAAAAGTCATTCCATTGATAACTTTTCTATAGAAAAGTCACCCCACTGATAACTTTTCCATCCCATTGATAGCTTTTCTATAGAAAAGTCATACTATCGATAACTCTTCTATAGAAAAGTCACCCCATTGATAACTTTTCTACAGAATACTAATCCGTTTGATAACTTTTCTATAGAAAAGTCATCCTTTTTATAACTTTTCTATAGAAAAGTCATCCTTTTGATAACTTTTCTATAGAAAAGTCATCCTTTTGATAACTTTTCGATAGAAAAGTTATCCTTTTGATAACTTTTCTATAGAAAAGACATCCTTTTGATAACTTTTCTATAAACAAGTCATCCTTTTGATAACTTTTCTATAGAAAAGTCATCCTTTTGATAACTTTTTTATTGAAAAGTCATCCCTTTGATAACTTTTCTATAGAAAAGTCATCCTTTTGATAACTTTTCTATAGAAAAGTCATCCTTTTGATAACTTTTCTATAGAAAAGTCATCCTTTTGATAACTTTTCTATAAAAAAGTCATCCTTTTGATAACTTTTCTAAAGAAAAGTCATCCTTTTGATAACTTTTCTATAGAAAAGTCATCCTTTTGATAACTTTTCTATTGAAAAAGTCATCCTTTTGATAACTTTTCTATAGAAAGTCATCCTTTTGATAACTTTTCTATAAAAAAGTCATCATTTTGATAACTTTTTTATGGAAAAGTCATCCCTTTGATAACTTTTTTATAGAAAAGTCATCCTAACGATAAATTTTTATAGAAATTATAACCCTTTTATAGAAAAGTCATGTTATTCATAACAATCATCCTATCGATAACTTTTCTATAGAAAAGTCATCCTATTGATAACTTTTCTATAGAAAAGACATCCTATTGATAACTTTTCTTTAGAAAAGTCATCTTAATAATAACTTTTCTATAGAAAAATCATCTTAATGATAACTTTTCTATAGAAAAGTCATCTTAATGATAACTTTTCTATAGAAAAGTCCTCTTAATGATAACTTTTCTATAGAAAAGTCATCTTCATGATAACTTTTCTATAGAGAAGTCATCTTAATGATAACTTTTCTATAGAAAAGTCATCTTTGTGATAACTTTTCTATAGAAAAGTCATCTTAATGATAACTTTTCTATAGAAAAATCATTCTATCGATAATTTTTCTATAGAAAAATCATCCTCTTGATAATTTTGCTATAGAAAAATCACCCTCTCGATAATTTTTCTATAGAAAAATCATCCTATCGATAATTTTTCTATAGAAAAATCATCCTATCGATAATTTTTCTATAGAAAAATCATCCTATCGATAATTTTTCTATAGAAAAATCATCCTATCGATAATTTTTCGATAGAAAAATCATCCTATCGATAATTTTTCTATAGAAAAATCATCCTATCGATAATTTTTCTACAGAAAAATCATCCTATCGAAATCCTTTTCTATAGAAAAATCATAAAACCGATAAGTCATTTTTATATTTTGTTGCCCTTTATGGGTTAATTTATATCATCAAACTTTTCGGGCCAAGCAAAATGAGCGCCTTTGATTAAGTTTTCCTAAGAACATATCTCGAATATACATATGGAGAGAAAAGCTTAATTATCTGGTCACTGGTCCATACTTTTTGGTTTAATGCTAATGAACATCAGATGACATTAAATATAATGATATCTCCGAAAATAAAACTCAAAAAATATTAAACAATTACAAATTATTTTTACGACTAAACAAATATTTTCTTAAAGGAAATAAAAATAAATCGCTAACGATTTATGCCGATCTTAATTTTTCAAAAAATGTTGGCGATTAAAACTCAACAACATGCCAAGGTTTGAAGTATGAGATTGAATGAATGAGTTAGTGTTTAAGAGGTTTGAGTGTTAAATTTTCCAACATATATGACAAACTCTTTGTGACATGCTGTTGTCACATTGCATGTCACAAAAATGTTTTTGACATGCACTAAACGCACACACACACACACACGCAGAAAAGACGCGAAAAACTTTAGACACTCAGTCAATGGCGGTGATTAGTAGTGTCACTGCATCACTGATGGTGTCATATTGTGGAATTGAGGTATTGTTTAAGCAGCAACAAAAAAATAAATTACTCAGATATTTATCACTTTTTGTGCACAAATAATATTTTGTTTGTAAACGTGCTTTAGACATATAGACATCTTATACATAGATACATACATTATTTACAGAAACACATAAACAAATTTATGTAGATCTATTGTTACATAAAAGTAAAGCAAGACCTCATATTTCATAGTTTATTTATTTATAAAATTCCTAAAGAGTTTATTATAAATATTGTACAAATTTTTGATTAAAAAAATGGTCTCAAACATTTCATAGCCCAACCGACAGTTGCACGGACAAACAAACACATAGAAAGACGGACATTAAAAAGGGAAAGAAAAGATTGTCACATTCATTGTCAGTTGTCGCTTATAAATTGTCTCTTTTTTTACAATTTTATTTACTTTTATATTATGACAATAAACGTTGACATTTAATGTCATTTGTTTTTCACAACCACAAGCGTTCGGTGTTCGGTCTTTAAAAGAAAGAAACAAATAAATATATTAATGTAAGACAGTGTCAAGAGCATCCATCCATCTCCATCGATCCGTCTAGCCATCGATCATTTCAAACTTAAAGAATTTCACACTTTTATCGTAAATATAGATATAAATAACTTAATGGAATGAATGGATTTCTTAAGAAAAAAAAAAGTCGTTTAAAATTGATGACAGAAATAATTTTTTTTAATAGTTTCAAGAACAATCTTAATTAGTTCCATTGGAATATTTTGTGAAGTAAAATAAAAGTGAAATTTTAAATGAATTGTCAATCATAATTTAAAGAAAGTTAATGGAAAAAAAATTGAAATATAAATTTGCTACTGAAGTAAATTAATAAAATCTTTTAGATAAAATTTAATTTTTAATATCAAGACTTTTTATGGAGAAAAGTTATCGATATCAAGACATTTTAATAAAAAAAGTTATCCACATAATTTTTGTACAGAAAAGAATTGTTATCAAATTATTTCTATAGAAAAGTTATTAATATCAAGACTTTTTTATACAAAAGAGTCGATAACTTTCGGTAAAAAGTTATCGATATCAGGGATTTACCATAAAAAGGTTATCGATATCAAAACTTTCCTATACAAAATTAATCGTTACCAAGACTTTTCTATAGAAATGTAATCAAAAGGATAACTTTTCTATAGAAAAGTTACCATAACGATGACATTTCTATAAAAAAAGTTATAACTAAGATGACTTTATTGTAGAGAAGTTATCACTTAGATGACTTTTCTATAGGAAAGTTATCATTCAGTTACCATAAAGATGACTCTTCTGTTATTAGAATGACTTTTCCATGGAAAAGTTTTCATTCATTCTATAGAAAAGTTATCTTTGTGATAATTTTTCTATAGAGAAGTTATCACTGTGATAATTTTTCTATAGAAAAGTTATCTCTGTGATAATTTTTCTATAGAAAGGTTAACATTGTGATAATTTTTCTATAGAAAGGTTAACATTGTGATAATTTTTCTATAAAAAAGTTATCATTGTGATATTTTTTTTGTATAGAAAAGTTATCATTGTGATAATTTTCCTATGAAAAAATTATCCTGTGATAATCTGTGTATGGAAAAGATTTTCCTATAGAAAAGTAACATTGTTATAATTTTTCTAGAGAATAGTTAACATTGTGATAATTTTTCTACAAAAAAGTTATCATTGTGATATTTTTTGTATAGATAATTGTGATAATTTTTGTACGGAAAGGTTGTCAATGTAATAATTTTTTTTTATAGGAAAGTTATCATTGTTGTAATTTTTCTATAGAAAACATAACATTGTGATAATTTTTCTATACAAAAGTTATTATTGTAATAGTTTTCTATAGAAGTATTATCATTGTGAACATTTTTGTATAGAAAAGATATCATTGTGATAATTTTTCCAAAGAAAAGTTTTTATCATGATATTTTTTTATATAAAAGTTATCACTGTGATATTTTCCTATACAAAACTTATCATTGTGATCACTTAGCAACAGCAACAACATTGTGATAATTTTTCTATAGCAAAGTTTTCATTGTGATAATTTTTCTGTAGAAAAGTTATCATTCTTCTACTTCTTCTCTTATCCTTTGCGATATTTTTTTAGTTATCATTGCGATATTTTTTCTATAAAAAAATGATCACACTGATAATTTTCCTAAAAAAAAGTTATCATTGTGATAACTTTTCTATAGAAATGTCATCATTGTAAAAACCTTTCTATAGCAAAGTTTTCATTGTGATAATTTTTCTATAGAAAAGTTATCTGTGTGATAATTTTTCTATAGAAAAGTAATCAGTGTGATAATTTTTCTATAGAAAAGTTATCATTGTGATATTTTCTTATAGAAAAGTTATCATTGTGATATTTTCCTATAGAAAAGTTATCATTGTGGTAACTTTTCTATAGATAATATGATAATTTAATAATAATGATAATTTTTCTATAGAAAAGTAACCATTGTGGTAATTTTTCTATAGAAAAGTTATCATTGTGATAATTTTTTTATAGAAAAGTTATCATTTCGATACATATTTTTTAGAAGAGTTGTCATTGTGATAATTTTTCTATAGAAAAGTTTTCATTGTGAAAATTTTTCTATAGAAAAGTTATCATCGTGATCATTTTTTTATAGAAAAGTTACCATTGTGATAATTTGGTTTTTTAGAAGAGTTATCATTGTGATAATTTTTCTATAGAAAAGTTATCATTGTGATAATTTTCTATAGAAAAGTTATTATTGTGATCAATTTTCTATAGAAATGTTATCATTGCGATAATTTTTCTATAGAAAAGTTATCATTGTGATCATTTTTCTATAGAAAAGTTATCATTTCGATCATTTTCTATAGAAAAGTTATCATTGTGATAATTTTTCTATAGAAAAGTTATCATTTCGATAAATTTGTTTTAGAAGAGTTGTCATTGTGATAATTTTTCTACAGACAAAATATTATTGTGATAATTTTTCTACAGAAAAGTTATCATTGTGATATCTTTCAATAGAAAAGGTATTATTGTGATAATTTTCCTTAAGCAAAGTTATCTTTGTGACAATTTTTTTTAATAGAAAAGTTATTATTCTGATATTTTTCTATAAAAGGGTTATCATTGTGCTAATTTTTCTGTAAAAAAAGTTATCATTGGGCTAATTTCTCCATAGAAAAGATATCATTGTGATAATTTTTCTATAGACAAGTTATTATTGTGATAATTTGTCTATAGAAAAATTATCATTGTAATAATTTTTCTATAAAAAAGTTATCATTGTGATAATTTTTCTTTAGAAAAGTTATCGTTGTGATAATTTTTCTATAGAAAAGTTATCATTATGATATTTTTTCCATAAAAAGGTTATCACTGCTTTATGTTATTTATAGAAAAGTCATTATTACCTGATTCTTTTTTTTTAAAAAAGTACCAATAATTTGCCCCTAATTTACCCATCACTATGGCTTACAATCAACTTAAACCAAAAGAAAATTATTTTGTTTTCCCTCTTGTATCTAGATTAGATAGATTTCTATTAATTTTGTTTTAATGATAAATACATGTCTAATTTATAATTTGTTAATCATTAAAAGGTGTAAAGAATTTCGATTTAAAACTTAGATTTTCCTAAAGAGAAAATAATGATTAATGTTTTCTAATTGTGTTTGTATTCGATTAACAAAGAAAATCCTAAAATTAAATTAAAATTTTAAAGTAACGTTAGTTTTGAGTTTAAAGACCTAGAACATGGAGAAAGCTGTAATTTGATCATTTATTATAAGTTTGATTAAAGATTTAGTTGATTTCGTCATTGAGGAAAATTGGTTAAAAAAATTAAATAGCTTCTAAAAAGATTTGATTAAGGTTTACTACATGAAAGATAAACGAAAATATAAATTCAACTTCAAGTCTTCACAAACGAGCTTGATTGAAACAACTTAAAAGATAAGAAACAGTAGTCAGTCGTCCGACTGTTGTAAGTCACCGGCTTTTAAAATAAACTATGACTCATGGCCAGGCACTGAAACTCATAAAAAGCACCAAGATTTTTTCAAAACTTTAAAAACTCAAAACAACTTTTAAGTGGAAATAAAATCCTTTTAGACTTTATAACCACTTAATTAAATGACAAATTCTTTTTAAAAATTTATATTTAACATATCTTATATCAAGAGATTAGTGATAACGAAAACTAAACGTCCTTGTTAATAAATATTTTAGTTTTAAAATTTTAAATAATTTATTTCCAAACGTTTTAACTTAACATTAAAATTCATATCATTAAGCAACTAAATACTGGAGTTGGATTTTTTGTTTAAATTTTTTTCTATAAACAATTGTGCCTATTATTAATGTTTTATTTATGTTAAGTTTAATGAACTCAATTGTTAAAATAATAAATTGTTTATTTTTTGTTAAATTGCATTTTTATACAAATTAAAAAATCATTGAACTTCATAAATTTTGCTACAATGTATTTTCTGTTTAATTTCCTTTTCATTTCAAAATAACTGAATAAAAATCATATTTTAAAAGATCATTATCTAAGATGCAGTCAGGAAATTATTATGACATAAAAAGTTTATGTGCAGAAGTAATCAACGCAGTTGAATAGAGTACAAACGGCTGCGATCAATTGTTTTAGACGCAGCTGCCGATCAAAATATTAAGCACTTATCTATAGAAAAGTCATCACAATGATAAAGGTTATCATATCACAAGAAAATGTTTCACAATGATAACTTTTCCAAAGAAATTTATCACAATGATAACTTTTCTAAAGAAAATTTATGACAATGATAACTTTCCTAAAGAATAGTGATCACAATAATAACTTTTCTATAGAAAAGTCATCACAATGATATCTTTTCTATAACAAAATCATCACAATGATAATTTTTCTATAGAAAAGTCATCACAATGTTAACTTTTCTGTAGAAAAATCATTATAATTATAACTTTTCTAAAGAGAAGTTATCACAATGATAAATTTTCAAAACAAAGTCATCACAATTATTACTTCTATAAAAAAAGTTAACACAATGATAACTTTTCTATAGAAAAATCATCACAAAGACCACTTCGCTAAAAAAAAGTCATCACAATAATAGCTTATCTATAGAAAAGATATCAGAATGATAAATCCTCTCTAGGAAAGCCATCACTTTTGCAATGAAAAGTCATCACAACAATAACTTTTCTAAAGAAAAGTTATCACAATGGTAACCTCTTTAATGAAAAGTTATCACAATGATAACTTTTTTAAAGAAATTTCATCACAATGTTTACTTTTCTAAAGACTCGTCTTAATCATTCTCTTTTGATTCGTCACAATGATAACTTTTTTAAAGATCTTCATCGCAATAATAACTTTTCTGAAAAAAAATCATCACAATAAAAACTTTTCTGTAGAAAATTTATCACAATGATAACTTTTCTACAGAAAATTTATCACAATGATAACTTTTCTATAGAAAAATTATCACAATGATAACTTTTCTATGAACAAATTATCACAATGATAACTTTTTTATGAAAAAATTATCACAATGATAACTTTTCAATAAAAAAATTATCACAATAATAACTTTTCTATTAAGAAATTTTCACAATGATAACTTTTCTATAGAAAAATTATCTCAATGATAATTTTCCATGGAAAGTTATCACAATGATAACTTTTCTATAGAAAAATTATAACAATAATAACTTTCCTATAGAAAAATTATCACAATGATAACTTTTCTATAAAAAACTTATCACAATAACAACTTTTCTATATAAAAATTATTAGGATGTTAACTCTTCTATAGAAAAATTATAACAATGAGAACTTTTCTAAAGAAAATTTATGGCGATGATTACTTTTCTATAGGAAAATATCACAATGATAACTTTTCTATTAAAAAATTATTAGAATGTTAACGTTTCTATAGAAAAATTTTCACAATGATAACTTTTCTATACGAAAATATCGCAATCATAACTTTACTAATAAAAAGTCGTCCCGATGATAACTTTTGTAAAGAAGTTTTATCACAATGATAACATTTCTAAGAAAACTCTCCTAAAGAAAAGTTATCACAATGGTAACCTCTTTTATGAAAAGTTATCACAATGATAACTTTTGTAAATAAATTTCATCACAATGTTTACTTTTCTAAAGACTCGTCTTTTTTAAAGATCTTCATCAAAATAATAACTTGTCTGAAAAAAAATCACCACAATAAAAACCTTCATGAAAAAAAAATCATCACAATAAAAACTTTTCTATAGAAAATTTATCACAATGATAACTTTTCTACAGAAAATTTATCACAATGATAACTTTTCTATAGAAAAATTATCACAATGATAACTTTTCTATGAAAAAATTATCACAATGATAACTTTTTTATGAAAAAATTATCACAATGACAACTTTTCAATAAAAAAATTATCACATTAATAACTTTTCTATTAAGAAATTTTCACAGTGATAACTTTTCTATAGAAAAATTATCACAATGATAATTTTCTATGGAAAGTTATCACAATGATAACTTTTCTATAAAAAACTTATCACAATAACAACTTTTCTATATAAAAATTATTAGGATGTTAACTCTTCTATAGAAAAATTATAACAATGAGAACTTTTCTAAAGAAAATTTACGACGTTGATTACTTTTCTATAGGAAAATATCACAATGATAACTTTTCTATTAAAAAATTATTAGAATATTAACGTTTGTATAGAAAGATTATCACAATGATAACTTTTCTATACGAAAATATCGCAATCATAACTTTACTAATAAAAAGTCGTCCCGATGATAACTTTTGTAAAGAAGTTTTATCACAATGATAACATTTCTAAGAAAACTCTCCACAATGATTTTTCGTTATCAAAAAAATTTTCTATAGCTAATTTTTCGTTATCAAAAATTTTCTTTAGCTAATTTTTCGTTATCAAAAATTTTCTATAGAAAATTTTTCGTTATCAAAAATTTTATATAGAAAATTTTTCGTTATCAAAAATTTTCTATAGAAAATTTTTCGTTATCAAAAATTGTCTATAGAAAATTTTTCGTTATCAAAATGTTTCTATAGAAAATTTTTCGTTATCAAAAATTTTCTATAGAAAATTTTTCGTTATCAAAAATTTTCTATAGAAAATTTTTCGTTATCAAAAATTTTCTATAGAAAATTTTTCGTTATCAAAAATTTTCTATAGAAAATTTTTCGTTATCAAAAATTTTCTATAGAAAATTTTTCGTTATCAAACATTTTCTATAGAAAATTTTTCGTTATCAAACATTTTCTATAGAAAATTTTTCGTTATCAAACATTTTCTATAGAAAATTTTTCGTTATCAAAAATTTTCTATAGAAAATTTTTCGTTATCAAACATTTTCTATAAAAATTTTTCGTTATCAAAAATTTTCTATAAAAATTTTTCGTTATCAAAAATTTTTCTTTAGATAATTTTTGGTTATCAAAAATTTTTCTATAGAAAATTTTAAGTTATCAAAAATTTTTCTTTAAAAAATTTTTGGTTATCAAAAATTTTTCTTTAGAAAATTTTTGGTTATCAATAATTTTTCTTTAGAACATTTTTGGTTATCATAAAATTTTCTTTAGAAAATTTTTGGTTATCAAAAATTTTTCTTTAGAAAATTTTTGGTTATCAAAAGTTTTTCTACAGAAAATTTTACCTTATCAAAAATATTTTTTTATAAAATATTTCTTTATCAAAAACTTTTATTTAAAAAATTTTTCGTTATCAAAAATTTTTCTATAGAAAATTTTTCGTTATCAAACATATAAAATTGTATATAAAATTTTTTTTATCAAAACTTTTTCTTTAGAAAATTGTTGTTATTTTCTATAGAAAATTTTTTGGTATACAAAATTTTTCAATGTAAAATTTTTCCTTATCTAAAATTTTTCTTCAGAAAATTTTCCTTATCAAAAATCTTTCTCTAAAAAATTTTTCAAAATTTTTCTCAAAAAAATTTTTCAAAATTTTTCTATAGACAATTTTTCGTTTCTATAGAAAATCTTTAGTTATCAAAAATTTTTTCTTTAGAAAATTTTTTGTTATCAAAAATTTTTCTTTAGAAAATTGTTCGTTATCAAACATTTTTTAATAAAAAATTTTCCGTTATCAATTTTTTTTTTAATTTTCGTTAACAATATTTTTTTTTAAGAAAAATTTTCGTTATCAAAAATTTTTCGTTATCAAAAATTTTCTATAGAAAATTGGTTACCAAAAATTTTTCTTTAGAAATTTTTTTGTTATAAAAATCTTTGCTATATTGAATATCTTTGGTTTTATTCAGTTTCATTTTCAATCCTCTATTAACTCTAGGTTTCATGATCATTTTTTATAACTACTTTTTCCTCTGCTCTAAAAGTTAACTGTAACTTTTGTACTTCCTAGTGGAAATTTAAGACTTTTTACATCTGTATGCTAATTAAAACTTTATTTTTTATTATTAAAATGAAATATGTTTCTCCTTTTGCCCGACCGTTAACAACAGCTGTTAAGCCATAAAAACGAATCCAGTAGAATAAAGTTTAAATAGACCCAGTAAAGGTTTATGCTTTTACGGCTGCTGCTGTTGGCTGCTTAACTTAACTTCAGCTTTATGATATTAGGGTTATGATTTCGTTATGGTTAGATAGAATAAATAATTATGACAAAAGCTTAAGGTGATTAAGTCCATAGTTATAAAAATTAATTTAATATATAAACCATATGTTATCATTTACTTTTAAATACATAAATTTTTTTCAAAAGTTACAAGCCAAAGCAACTACTAACTACATTATTGTATTTACAACATATACCATAGTCGACTGATTCATTGCTGTTGTCGAAGAGTTTTCCTCTTCACTACTTTTTATGCAGCCAAGTGTACAACCCATACAACAACAAAAGACAGACAGACGGACGGACGGACAGATTTTATTGTTGGCTACATTTTAAATCAGAGGTTTTAATATTATTTTATTTCGATTTTTTGTTTTCAATTTTTATCTTGGATTTTTTGTGAAAAGTTGCTGACCTTCAGAGTGTGGCCCAGTGAATACAACAACACCACAACAATAATATGATTAATAAATACAACAACAAAACAGAACTTTTTTTTATTTTGTTTAAAAATAATATTGATGATGGAAGAGCAGGAGTCTCCTCTGCTGCTGCTGTTTCCATAAACTTCTCGTCTATAAAACATTTTAGAATTTAAAATTTGTTGTTACTTGTCTTTTCATGGTTAGTGGAGTGCCCTCCTCTCTCTGCTGCTGTTAATAATGCTGAGCTACTGCCACTGTTGCTGCTGCACCTGTTTGACAACATTATGTTTTTGTTTTTTTTATCTTTTGTTTTTGTTACTTTTATTGCTGTTGTTATTAACAACAATATGCAGTTGATGAGCCATAAACAGCAGCAGCAACAAACAATAATTGCTGTAGAGAGCAGCGACAAACAAAAAACAAAGAAAAAGAGATTATGAAAAGTTTTAATGGTCTTCGGGGGGCCAAGTCTTGCCAAAGGTGGGGGACTTCTAGTTAAGTTTAGAAAGATAACTTTCTATAGAAAAGTTATCATTAAGATGACTTTTCTATAGAAAAGTTATCATTAAGATGACTTTTCTATAGAAAAGTTATCATTAAGATGACTTTTCTATAGAAAAGTTATCATTAAGATGACTTTTCTATAGAAAAGTTATCATTAAGATGACTTTTCTATAGAAAAGTTATCATTAAGATGACTTTTCTATAGAAAAGTTATCATTAAGATGACTTTTCTATAGAAAAGTTATCATTAAGATGACTTTTCTATAGAAAAGTTATCATTAAGATGACTTTTCTATAGAAAAGTTATCATTAAGATGACTTTTCTATAGAAAAGTTATCATTAAGATGACTTTTCTATAGAAAAGTTATCATTAGGATGACTTTTCTATAGAAAAGTTATCATCAAGATGACTTTTCTATAGAAAAGTTATCATTGTGATGGCTTTTGTAAAGAAAAGTTGTCATTGTGATGACTTTTGTAAAGAAAAGTTATCATTGTGATGGCTTTTCTAAAGAAAAGTTAATATTGTGTTAAGTTTTCTATAGAAAAGTTAACATTGAGTTGATTTTTCTATAGAAAAGTTAACATTGTGATGATATTTTAATAGGAAAGTCATCATTGTGATGACTTTTCTATAGGAAAGTCATCATTGTGATGACTTTTCTATAGAAAAGTTATCATTCTGATGACTTTTCTATAGAAAAGTTATCATTCTGATGACTTTTCTATAGAAAAGTTATCATTCTGATGACTTTTCTATAGAAAAGTTATCATTCTGATGACTTTTCTATAGAAAAGTTATCATTCTGATGACTTTTCTATAGAAAAGTTATCATTCTGATGACTTTTCTATAGAAAAGTTATCATTCTGATGACTTTTCTTTAGAAAAGTTATCATTCTGATGACTTTTCTTTAGAAAAGTTATCATTCTGATGACTTTTCTATAGAAAAGTTATCATTGTGATGACTTTTCTATAGAAAAGTTATCATTGTGATGACTTTTCTATAAAAAACTTATCATTCTGATGACTTTTCTATAGAAAAGTTATCATTCTGGTATCTTTTCTATAGAAAAGTTATCATTCTGGTGTCTTTTCTATAGAAAAGTTATCATTAAGATGACATTTCTATAGAAAAGTTATCATTAAGGTGACTTTTCTATAGAAAAGTTAGTTAGAAAATTTAACATTGTGTTGTTTTTTTATAGAAAAGTTATCATTGAGACGACTTTTGGAAAGAAAAGTTAATATTAGAACATTTATAATTTTTTATAGAAATGTTATAATTCTTATTCTTTCATTTGAAATTTTCAAATGTTTTATTTTATTTGCTCTTAATAATTTAACAATTTTCCCTACTTTTTTGAAACCAACAAAGCATAAGTAATTTTTTAAAAAATTAACCACATTTTTTGCCACATTATTTCTTTTCGTTGGCCAAAGTGTGATTTTAACCTAAACCACAACAATTTCAGGCCAAATAAAAAAAACTAAAGCATAATAACAACAAAAACAACATCAAAAACTTTAAAGGCGCACATGCCTGCCTCTCAGCCTGTTTGGCTGGCTGTGCCTCAAACACTTTGAACATAAGCCAAAGAATACAAAAAGCCACAGACTAACAGAGACTTGGAAACATAAAAGGCGCTTAAAGCTAAAGCTCTGTTGATTTTTTACTCCTTTCAATATATACGAGTATTTTTTTTTTGTTCATACTTGCTACAATTCTTGCATATTTTTAAAGCTTTTTTTTCGTAAATTTTTTTGTTGCAAGTTAAGGCACATATGCACCAACAATTGTGTGTAAATATGTGGAGTTATGTTATTATTAGTTTTTTTTTACGATTAGTATTATTGCCAGCGACAGAATACCACGAGCTACATATCCAATCCACAAATGTGGCTTAAGGGTACCAAGGGGGGAGTTGTAGCTGATTTTAAAGCAAAGTTTGGTTGTTGCTGTTTGTTAATAACTGACAGACTAGCAAGTCCGCATTCTTTTAAAGGTTGCCAACTTTAAAAATCAAATCAAAAAAAGGCCTGCTTGCCTTGCAATTCTTAACTTGTTACAATTCTTAAGAGTTGTTGGTTTTTGTTGTGTTTTTTTTTGTGCTTGATAAGCTTATACATATAAAAGTGTTTTTGCATTTATTTATTTTTCCAGATTCTGATTATTACGTTCGTTTTCTTTGGGGGCATTCTTTTGCGAATATTCAAAACTCTACTCACATACTCAGTTGCATTGGCAAAAATGTAGGCGTGCAGTTTGCACAGAATAACTGCAGCTAAAGCAACAAAAACTGAATCGAATAGCCGGCTTTTTTTGCATTTTTATTTTCGTTGCACTCTCTTATAATTTAGTTCTGGATTTTTTACTTCGCTGGTATTTGAATTAAAGAAGTCAGGGTTGGCAAAATGTCATAATCAAAATTCAAAAATTAACTATCTTCATTATATTCAAAAATTTTCTATCTTTACCCCTCACTTTAAAAACGCATGTTGGATTTGTGCAAATTAACAGGTTGCAATTTTAAATGCAACATTTGTTTTAATACCGAAACTGCTAATTTATTCTTCTTCTGATATCTTTGACTCCCAGTGGAGCCAAGAATCATAACCATTCTTTTATATCAGACTATATTGCGTGAGTCATTCTGTGAATAGTATGTGCCTGCAATTCCGAATCAATTGACCTTCAATTTACCACGTTCTAGCTGGTGCACTAACACGACGACCTCATTCCTGTAAATTCCCTGAATTATGGTATTTGGCCTTCGAAGTGTTAACCACCATTTCCGCTGGTTTGTCGCGTTTAGTAGGTTTTCATTTCTTATACGATTCTTACTTACATAAATGGCCTATATTACAACCTGGATTGGTCAAAAGCTCTTCGATCTTGTGCGCATATTCTCCAATTTCGTAAGCCAAGCTTGGATAGATTTTGTTCTACTTGGTCTTTCTATTGAAGTTTCGGTAGTGCTCGTCTTATATGACTCTATGAATTTCAAAGTCTTATACATACTAAGATTTTAAAGTCTTACAGTAAGACTTCAAAGTCTTATACTAAGACTTCGAAGGCTTAAACAAAGACTTCATAGTCTTATACAAAGACTTCAAAGTTTTATACTAAGACTTCAAAGTCTTATACTAAGACTTCAAAGTCTCATACTAAGACGTCAAAATCTTATACTAAGACTTTAAAGTCTTAAGTTTTATACTAAGACTTCAAAGACTTCTTAGTATAAGACTTTGAAGTCTTGTTATAAGACTTTGAAGTCTTAGTATAAGACTTATACTAAGACTTCTAAGTCTTATACTAAGTCTTCTAAGTTTTATACTAAGACTTCAAAGTCTTATACTAAGACTTTAAAGTTTTATACTACAAAGTCTTATACTAAGACTTCAAAGTCTTTTAACAAGACTTCAAAATCTTATACTAAGACTTGAAAGTCTTCTACTTAGTCTTCAAAGTCTTATACTATGATCAGAAAGTCTTATACTAAGACTTCAAAGTCTTATACTAAGGCTTTAAAGTCTTCTACTAAGACTTCGATGTTTTATACTAAGACTTTAAAGTCATATACTAAGATCTCGAAGTTTTATACTAAGACTTCAAAGTCTTATACTAAGACTTCAAAGTCTTATACTAAGACTTCAAAGTCTTATACTAAGTCTTCATAGTCTTATACTAAGACTTTAAAGTCTTATACTAAGACTTCAAAGTTTTATACTAAGACTTCAAAGACTTCTTAGACTTGTTAGTATAAGACTTTGAAGTCTTAGTATAAGACTTTGTAGTCTTAGTATAAAACTTATACTAAGACTTCAAAGTCTTATACTAAGACTTTAAAGTTTTATACTAAGACTACAAAGACTTATATTAAGACTTCAAAGTCTTTTAACAAGACTTCAAAATCTTATACTAAGACTTTAAAGTCTTCTACTTAGTCTTCAAAGTCTTATACTATAATCAGAAAGTCTTATACTAAGACTTCAAAGTCTTATACTAAGGCTTTAAAGTCTTCTACTAAGACTTCGATGTTTTATACTAAGACTTTAAAGTCATATACTAAGATCTCGAAGTTTTATACTAAGACTTCAAAGTCTTATACTAAGACTTCAAAGTCTTATACTAAGACTTCAAAGTCTTATACTAAGTCTTCATAGTCTTATACTAAGACTTCATAGTCTTTTACTAAGACTTTGAAATCTTATACAGAAATTTCGATGTATTATTCTAAGACTTTAAAGTCGTGTTACCAAGCATTAAATCCTTATACCAAGTCTTATAAATTATAGACTATCTCTTCGAATATTTCAAAATTTCCCCTTCCCATACCTGCTTTCCAATTTATGTTAGGAATTTGTTATTGTTTCTGCTCTATGTTCCCCTCATTTTGCTTTTCCCCTCTTAATTCCCTTTTTTCCAGTTTGGTCTGCTGTGTCTCATGCATAAGGAATTTCAGTTTTGCTCGCATAATAATTGATAAATGCTTTAAGACATTTAGAGCAGCTCCTGGATATTACAAATAGTTTTTTTTTCGCCAACTTTGGGCTTGTTAAGTTTTCAGACTATTTTACATTTCGAATTTTTTTATTTGTCTGTTGGTCAATTGCTAATTTAATGCCAAGTTAAAGGAAATGTTTTGAAAGGATTGTATTTTATGAGTTTTTAATTAATTTTGAAATGATTTTTATAGATTCTGGGAAAACTGGAAAAGATCATGAGATAAATAGAACTGGACATTAAATGAGGGGATTAGTTAATGGGGAAATTAGAGGTTATTTAAAATAACAGTTGGCAGACAAACAAATTTTTCAAGATTTTAAGAATCTTTTGGGTGATTTATAGTTAATTTCCGTTAACATAGAGATTTATAAAAGTTATGATGTAAGAGTTTTTGTAGTTTACAAAAGTTATTTGTTTTAAACAATTGTTTTTGCTCAACATGTAATGATTTATTAAAATAAAAATATTTATAATTTATGTTTATTGTAATAAAATTACATTAGTTTTGATTATCAGCTGAAATTGCATTGAAATTACACTGAGCAAATAGACATGTTTCAAATGATTTATTTCTGACACGCAAATATTTTGCCATATATTGTAATACATAATAAAATTTCCTACAATTAAAAAAGCATGTAGTAGCTTTTTAAAATCACACTGAAAATTTTTAGATTTATATTAATATAAAAAGAAATACCCAGCAAATTTTTTTTATCAAAAATTTTTCTATAGAAAATTTTTTTATAAAAAATTTTTCTATAGAAATTTTTTTTTCAAAAATTTTTCTATAGAAAATTTTTTTATCAAAAATTTTATCTATAGAAAAATTTTTTATCCAAAATATTTTTATAGACAATTTTTTTATCTAAAATTTTTCTATATTTCCTTTATCAAAAATTTTTCTATATTTCCTTTATCAAAAATTTTTCTATAAAATTTTTTTTTATCAAAAATTTTCTATAGAAAACTTTTTTATCAAAAAATAACAAATTAGTCGGGATGTAAATATTATTCAAAAAGAATTGTATTTGCATTTGATCCCAAACCTGTTACATTTATTTATTAATGTAACAGATCAATTTATTGATAACACAGTGCAACAAGAAAAACCAGCCTCAACAATTCCAATGGGAGATGAAAGTAGACCACATGGTGAATAGAACTGCCAAAGGGTTTTGAAAAGTTAGCTCGGATTAATTTTTTATGGCCTCTTGAAGTTGGGCCAATTTTGATCATTTTTTGTACTAAGAGTGAAAATTGAAAAAAAAAAGTTTTGAATAAATAAACATATTTAATGGAATGTAATTGTGCATACTTATTGCTGCGTAGAATTTAATGTGAAAAAATATATTTTTTCCTTTATTTCAACAAATAGTAGGCGGTATAGGCGTGGTCAAACATGGAGAAGCGATCAATTTTGAATTAAAATGCACTACATGGCATTTATCGTCTTTTTTAGAAAAAATTTAGGACTATTCTATGTTAAATGAATCTGAAATTATATTTAGTAGTATCTCGAAGGTCTCCGGTTCGAATCCCACACCTTCAAGAGATTTAAAAAAGGCGGTATCACCTTACTACACAGCTAGCCACTGTCAATGAGTAATTCGACTATGAAAATAGTAAAATGGCTATGAAAAACTTGTATTATTAATTTACTAATGTTAATGTATTAGCCGTTCAGAGCCGGCGTTAAACAATAGGTCCCTTTCAATAAGCTTAAAAATTAAATCGGGTGCAGCTTATTGACTGAGATAAGTCTCCCTATACTTGAATAGGAGTATCGATGGGAATTAATATGTATCTGTAATGTATGTAATTAATATGTATATATAATGTGTACAATATTTATACATATTTTCATAAAGTAACCTAAATAGGTATTTTGAAAAAAAAAAAAGTTATAAAATTTTTTTGTTTTATTAAAAATGGGTTTATAAACTTTTATTGCAATAACAACACAAATATTTAAGACTATATAACTCGAAGTCTTTTTGATGTTGATGGAAGCTGTAGAATCTGGGTATCTTCATCCTCATCTTTCGAGGTCGAATCCATTTGTGCCTCATTCTCTAAGCTAGCTCCATTATCTTCATCTCTTTCTATTTGGTCCAAAAACAAGTTCTTACTCCACCAACAAATTTCTGCTAGAACGGCGTCAGGCGACTTTTTCCCTCGGTATCTGTAATTTTTTTTACTAAAATACATCGTATGTAATCAATATAAATAAATATTTTACCTTATTTCAAATGGAATAGCAATTTGGTGGTAGCGTTCACCTTGTTCGTCTGACTCAGTAGCTAACTGCCTGCTAAAATAGTCAAGATGATGATGCAAAAAGTGAATTTTTAGTGACATATTGACACCAATTTTGGAGAACGCAGTCATCATTGTCTGTACGGATCTTTGATAGCCTTCAGATCTATTTTTTCCGAGTAAGCCCTTTATTACTTCTTCAATTGAGCACCAAGCTATCAATTCATCTTCATTTAAAACGTTATTAAATGCTTGACTCTTTAACAATTTTCGTATATCTGGGCCATTTACGACGCCTGAAAGGAAAAAAAGAGAATGTTATTGTATTAAAAAATTTAATTAAATGTTGCTTTTTTACCCTCTTTTAGTTTGCTTTCACTGAGACGAGGAAAAATTTGAGACAAAACTACCTTAACTTCTTCTCGCTTTGCCACGTTTTTTAAGAAGTTTTTTACAATACCAAGTTTAATGTGTAAAGGTGGCAATAAAACTTTGTCGTGTGGAACTAAAGGCTTTTGAATGACACCGCTATTTCCGTGTTTGCTTAATTCTCTCTCTTGCCATGTATGATTTGAATACTGGTCACCTTTGTATCTTGAGTCCCAATCACATATAAAACACATATGTTTAATGTAGCCAGCTTGCAAACCACATAGAATTGCGACAACTTTTAAATCGCAGCAAATTTTCCATTTATGTTTGTTGTATTGGATGTTTTGTAGAATTTTTTGCAATACTTCGTAGTTCTCTTTTATTTCAGTGCTGTACGCAATTGGTACCGACGGTTTAGAATTATGTTGATGTAGCAGTACTGCTTTTAAACTTGTTTTGGAGCTGTCAATAAAAAGTCTCCATTCGTCTGCTTTATACGTGATATTAATTTCGGACATAAGTTCTTCGATGTCCTTGCAGTAAGAATATGTTTTCTCATCATTCACAACGAAACAATTCTGGAGACTTGATTGGCGTTTTCTAAATGCTGTAACTTTTGTCCCAGGTGCCAACAGATGGTTCGTATTTAGAAATTGAGCCAAAACTTCTGATTTTCGTTGTGAAAGCTCTAACTTAGCAACAATAAAATCTAACTGGGTTTGAGTAATTAATATTGGAGTATTTGAAAGACTTTCGCCAAACTCACACAATGAAAATGATTCTATGAAATCACTTTCAATAGTAATACCAGATGACACCTCCGGGCTCGGAGGTCTTGGCACTGGAATGATTTCGGAATGTTGTATTGGAGTCTGAGCACTTGAAACTTCAACGTATACTTTATTCTTCATTTTTTTTCTATTCATACCTCCAACAGAGTTTTTGCACGCATAACATTTTGATTCACTGTGTTCAATTGGATCACTCCAGATCATTGGTATTCCAAATGGTAAACACTTAATTCGTTTATGCATCCAATTTAAAAGATCACTGTAACACTTTTTGCAAACCACATTAGGAGCCCAGGACACATTGAAAATGATGGGTTGATTGAAATATTTTTCATAAGCACACTTAAATTCATCCGTAAAATATCCATGTTTTGCAAACTGTGGAGTAAAGTGGCCACAAACGTAACAAAAATTATTGATATTACAATCCATTTTATCTTTAAAAGAAATTATTTTACAGATTTTAAGATTAAAAAACACAATTTTTATTTTAAACGAAATTAACTGAAGCCAAATTCTCACGATATTTTAAACTTTCATCTGTGTTCTCAAAAAACTAATTCAAATTACATTGTTATAACTTTTCTTTATTTGTTAAAAAAAATTTAAAACAACAATATAACAGTTATGTTTTAATATTGTTAAGTGTAAGGCAGTAACGACTATGATATTTACTTATTTAGTTCATTTAATGTTCACTATTGATGCTCTATGTGCCAGCGCTCTAGAAGCTGAATGTAGGGTGCGCAACAAATGTTGTTATTATCTAAATTTAAATGAAAAAAAGCAAAAATATTAAAACGAGATTTCATGCGTGTACACAATAAATAACAATCATCTGCAGTATGTAAGTAAAGAAATAACAACTGTGGACTAACGCCCTGTCCCACAATATTCCTATTTTACTATTCGCTGGTTTATTCAAAACAATTTCAGATCCATTTGACCTAGAATAGTTCTAAATTTTTTCTAAAAAAGACGATAAATGTCATGTAGTGCATTTTAATTCAAAATTGATCGCTTCTCCATGTTTGACCACGCCTATACCGCCTACTATTTGTTGAAATAAAGGAAAAAATATATTTTTTCACATTAAATTCTACGCAGCAATAAGTATGCACAATTACATTCCATTAAATATGTTTATTTATTCAAAACTTTTTTTTTTTCAATTTTCACTCTTAGTACAAAAAATGATCAAAATTGGCCCAACTTCAAGAGGCCATAAAAAATTAATCCGAGCTAACTTTTCAAAACCCTTTGGCAGTTCTATTCACCATGTGGTCTACTTTCATCCCCCATTGGAATTGTTGAGGCTGGCGGCGATGACCCGATATTTGCTGCACAGTGTAAAAAGCCAAAAAATGTTTGCGGAGAAACCAAATTCCTCGACGCGTTTCGATGGTTGGTTAAGCCATCTCTTCAGGAGGATTATCCCCAGTTTAGACAGATCGAAAACCTCGCATTATTACTAAATTTACAAACATAACTATTTAGAATTATGTTCATAAACCAAAAGTAAAAGCGGATCAATTGCAAATACACTTCTTTTTGAAAACTTTTTTATCAAAAATTTTTCTATACAAATTTTTTTTATCAAAAATTTTTCTATAGAAAATTTTTTATCAAAAAATTGTTCTGTAGAAATTTTTTTTATCAAAAATTTTTCTACAAAAATTTTTTTATCAAAAATTTTTCTACAGAAAATTTTTTATCAAAAATTTTCCTATAGAAAATTTTTTTATCAAAAATTTTCTATTGAAAATTTTTTATCAAAAATTTTCCTATAGAAAATTTACTTAACAAAATTTTTCTATACAAAAGTTTCTTACCTAAATTTTTCTATAGAAAAGTTTCTTACAAAAATTTTTCTATAGATAATTTTTTTATCAAAATTTTTTTTATTAAAATTTTGTCTATAGAAAATTTTCTATTAAAAATTAGAAAATTTTTTTATCAAAAATTTTTCTATAGATAATTTGTCTATCAAAAATTTTTGTATTAATTATTGTATTATTTTTTCTAAAAAAAATTTTGTATCAAAATTTTTGCTAAAAAATTTTTTTGTATCAAAATTTTTTCTATATTAAATTTTTTATCAAAATTTTTTCTATAGTAAATTTTTTATCAAAAATTTTTCAATAGAAAATTTTTTTATCAAAAATTTTTCTCTAGAAAATTTTTTTAACAAAAATTTTTTTATCAAAAATTTTTTTATTGAAAATTTCTTTATCAAAAATGTTTCTGTAGAAAATTTTTTTATCAAAAATGTTTCTGTAGAAAATTTTTTTATCAAAAATTTTTCTGTAGAAAATTTTTTTATCAAAAATTTTTCTATATTTCTTTTATCAAAAATTTTTCTATAGAAATTTTTTATCAAAAATTTTTCTATAGAAAATTTTTGATAAAAAAATTTATCAAAAATTTTTCTATAGACATTTTTTTTATCAAAAATTTTTTTATAGAAATTTTTTTATCAAAAATTTTTCTATGAAAATTTTTTTATCAAAAATTTTTCTATAGAAATTTTTTTTTATAAAATTTTTTCTATAGATAATTTGTCTATCAAAAATTTTTGTATTAAAATTTTTTCTAAAAAAAAATGTTGTATCAAAATTTTTTCTAAAAAAATTTTTGTATCAAAATTTTTTCTAAAAAAAAATTTTGTATCAAAATTTTTTCTATAGTAAATTTTTTATCAAAATTTTTTCTATAGAAAAATTTTTTATCAAAAATTTTTCTATAGAAAATTTTTTATCAAAAACTTTTCTATAGAAAATTTTTTTTTATCAAAAATTTTTCTATAGAAATTTTTTTATCAAAAATTTTTCTATAGAAATTTTTTATCAAAAATTTTTCTAGAGAAAATTTTTTTTATCAAAAATTGTTCTTTAGAAAATTTCCTTATCAAAAATTTTCTATAGAAATTTTTTTTATTAAAAATTTTTCTATAGAAAATTTTTTTGTCAAAAATTTTTCGATAGAAAATTTTTATACAGAAAATCTTTTTATGAAAATTTATTTTTATAGAAAGTTTTTTTATAAAAAATGTTTCTATAGAAAATTTTTTATCAGAAAATTTTTTTATCAAAAATTTTTCTATAGAAAATTTTTTTATCAAACATTTTTCTAAAGAAAATTTTTTTATCAAAAATTTTTCTATAGAAAATTTTTTTATCAAAAATTTTTTTAGCAAAAATTTTTTTAGCAAAAATTTTTCTTAGGAAAATTTTTTTATCAAAAATTCATCAAAAAATTTTCTATAGAAAATTTATTTATCAAAAATTTTCCATAAAAAATTTGTTTATCAAAAATTTTTCTATAGAAAAATCTTTTTATCAAATTTTTTTTATAGAAAGTTTTATATATCAAAAATTTTTTTATCAAAAATTTTTATCTAGAAAATTTTTTTATCAAAAATTTTTGTATAAAAAATTTTTTTATCAAAAATGTTTCTGTAGAAAATTTTTTTATCAAAAATGTTTCTATAAAAAACTTTTTATCAAAAATTTTTTTATAGAAAATTTTTTTATCGAAAAATTTTTCTATATTTCTTTTATCAAAAATTTTTCTATACAAAATGTTTTTATCAAAAATTTTTCTATAGAAATTTTTTTTGTATCAAAAATTTTTCAATAGAAAATTATCTAACAAAAATTTTTCTATAGAAAATTTTTTTATCAAAAATTTTTTTATTTATTTATTTATTTTAGATTTATTTATTTTAGAAATTTTTTTATCAAAAATTTTTCTATAGAAATTTTTTTATCAAAAATTTTTCTATAGAAACTTTTTTATCAAAAATTTTTCTATAGAAATTTTCTATGAAAATTTTTCTATAGAAATTTTTTTATAAAATTTTTTCTATAGATCAGTTTTTTATGAAAAATTTTTCTACAGAAAATTTTCTTACAAAAATTTTTGATAAAAAAATTTTTCTATACAAATTTTTTTTATCAAAAATTTGATTTGTAATGAAAAGTTTTGCTGGGTATTCAGAAAAAATATTGTTAACAACAAATTTTTAACTTTAATAAACTCGGAAAAACAAAAGCAAATAAATCTAAAATTTTTAAGTTAACAATTGGCTTTAATGCCACTTTATATTTTAGCCACTAGAGCAGATAATTACTGAAACATAAATATTAGAAAAAATATTGAAATTGAAAAAAACTCATCAAAATGAAAGAAAAACTAGTCATAAATGAAACCACAAATTGAAATGGAAATTATTAGGAGGAAGCAATTTAAATATAGCAAAAAAAAATTTCACTTTATTTTAAAACTAAACCAAATCACAAAACAATTTTCTTGCTGATAGTCGGTCGGTCTTTTAACATAATTTAAATTTCAATTATCGGTAACGGTCATTTTTTTATATAAAAAATTTTCTTTTATTTTCCTTCTTTGTGTCTTCTTCGATTTTACCAGGTGACTTACATTTTGTTTATTACCGTTTCTTTCTAATTTGTTTAATGTTTATAAATAATAACATTTTATAATTATTTTTATTTTTCTTATAAACACTTAAGTCCAAAGCCATTAAATAGTAAATTTTTTTAAATTACTCCGCTTTTTTGTGTCTTTAGCAAATAAAACTGTGCGAAATTTTAATTTTTAATGCAAATTAGTTTTTATTTAAATCAGGTTTAACACTTGCTAATAAAATTATTTAAAATTATGGCTCAAATTTTGCAATATATGTTTTTTTTTAGTTTTTGGGACAAATGTGTGGGAAAACATTTTCGTAGATTTATGTGAACTAGTTTTGATTTAAATTTAAGAAATATTTGAGAATAGAAAAAAAATAATGTTAATTCTTGCTACATTCCGTTGCAAAACTATAGAGCCACTAACTAAAATAAATTCTATTAAAATGAAAATGGAAGTTTCTTACACTTAAATACTTCTAATATCGATATACTTTTTAATATATTTTTAAGTATATCAAATAGGTAACTTTAAGACTCCAAAGAATAAAAACTTGACTTATGGAAAATTGTTTAAGCATTTCATCATTCCCCCCTGTAATTTTGTACAACAAATGATGACAGGAAAATGCTAATATCGACATAATTCTTTTAAATTACAATTTGAATAGTTACTTTTAAAAAATTTACATGAATGGAAAGTTAATATTTAATTTAAAAAATCATCCACAAAATTATAAAATATATTAAGCCAAAAAAAAAAAACACAGGGGAATGACCAACTTTTGCTGTAAACACAGTCACGACAGCAGGCTACACGAACACGGGACTACAAAAGTCATTTTTTATCAAAATTTTTGATAAAAAGTTTTCTATAGAAAAAATTTTGAAAAAAAAAATTTCTATAGAAAAATTTTTGATAAATAATTTTCTATAGAAAAAATTTTGATAAAAAATTTTCTTTTTTTATCAAAAATTTTTCTGTAGAAAATTTCTTCTCAAAAATTGTTCTATAGCATATTTTTTATAAAAAATTTTTCTATAGAACATTTTTTTATCAAAAATTTTTCTATAAAAAATTTTTTATCAAAAATTTTTCTATAGAAAATTTTTTATCAAAAGTTTTTCTATAGAAAATTTTTTATCAAAAAGTTTTCAATAGAAAATTTTTTTATCAAAAATTTTTCTATAGAAAATTTTTTTATCAAAAATTTTTCTATAGAAAATTTTTTTATCGAAAATTTTTCTATAGAAAATTTTTTATCAAAAATTTTTCTATAAAACATTTTTTATCAAAAATTTTTCTATAGAAAATTTGTTTATCAAAAATTTTTCAATAGAAAATTTTTTTATCAAAAATGTTTCAGTAGAAAATTTTTTTATCAAAAATGTTTTTATTAAAATTTTTTCTATACAAATTTTTTCTATATATAATTTTTTTAACAAAAAATTTTCTATAGAAAATTTTTTTATCAAACAATTTTTTTTTATAGAAAATTCTTTATCAAAAATTTTTCTATAGAAAATTTTTTATCAAAAATCTTTCTATAGAAAATTTTATATCAAAAATGTTTCAGTAGAAAATTTTTTTATCAAAAATTTTTCTATAGAAAATTTTTTATCAAAAATTTTTCTATAGAAAATTTTTTATCAAAATTTTTTCTATAGAAAATTTTTTATCAAAATTTTTTCTATAGAAAATTTTTTATCAAAAATTTTTCTATAGATAATATTTTATCCAAAATTTGTCTATAGACAATTTTTTATCAAAAATTTTTCTATAGAAGATTTTTTATCAAAAATTTTTCTATCCAAAATTTTTTACTAAAAATTTTTCTATCAAAAATTTTTTATTAAAAATTTTTCTATCAAAAATTTTTTATCAAAAGTTTTCTATAGAAAATTTTTTATCAAAAAGTTTTCAATAGAAAATTTTTTTATCAAAAATTTTTCTATAGAAAATTTTTTTATCAAAAATTTTTCTATAGAAAATTTTTTATCAAAAATTTTTCTATAAAACATTTTTTATCAAAAATTTTTCTATAGAAAATTTGTTTATCAAAAATTTTTCAATAGAAAATTTTTTTTATCAAAAATGTTTCAGTAGAAAATTTTTTTATCAAAAATGTTTTTATCAAAATTTTTTATCAAAAATTTTTCTACAGATAATTTTTTATCAAAAATTTTTCTATAGAAAATTTTTTATCAAAAATTTTTCTATAGAACTTTTTTTATCAAAAATTTTTCTATAGAAAATTTTTTTATCAAAAATTTTTCTATAGAAAATTTTTTTATCAAAAATTTTTCTATAGAAAATTTTTTTATCAAAAATTTTTCTATAGAAAATTTTTTTATTAAAAATTTTTCTATAGAAAATTTGTTTATCAAAAATTTTTCTATAGAAATTTTTTTATCAAAAAGTTTTCAATAGAAACTATTTTAATCAAAAATTTTTCTATAGAAAATTTTTTTATCAAAAATTTTTCTATAAAACATTTTTTATCAAAAATTTTTCTATAGAAAATTTGTTTATCAAAAATTTTTCAATAGAAAATTTTTTTATCAAAAATGTTTCAGTAGAAAATTTTTTTATCAAAAATTTTTTTATCAAAATTTTTTCTATCAAAAAATTTTCTATAGAAAATTTTTTGTCAAAAATTTTTCTATAGAACATTTTTTATCAAAAAAGTTTCACTAGAAAATTTTTGATCATAAATTTTTCTATAGAAAATTTTTTATCATAAATTTTTCTATAGAAAATTTTTTATCAAAAATTTTTCTATAGATATTTTTTATCAAAAATGTTTCTATAGAAAATTTTTTATCAAAAATGTTTCTGTAGAAAATTTTTTTATCAAAAATTTTTTTATCAAAAATTTTTTATTAAAAATTTTCTATAGAAAATTTTTTATCAAAAATTTTTCTATAGAAAATTTTTTCTATAGAAAATTTTTTATCAAAAATTTTTCTATAGATAATTTTTTATCGAAAATTTTTCTATAGAAATTTTTTTATCGAAAATTTTTCTATAGAACATTTTTTATCAAAAATTTTTCTATAGAAAATTTTTGGTCAAAATTTTTTCTATAGAAATTTTTTATCAAAAATTTTTCTATTGAAAATTTTTTATCAAAAATTTTTCTATAGAAAATTTTTTATCAAAAAGTTTTCTATAGAAAATTTTTTTATCAAAAATTTTTCTATAGAAATTTTTTTTATTAAAAATTTTTTATGAAAAATTTTCTATTGAAAATTTTTTATCAAAAATTTTTCTATAGAAAATTTTTTCTATAGAAAATTTTTTTTATAGAAAATTTTTTATCAAAAATTTTTCTATTGAAAATTTCTTATCAAAAATTTTTGTATAGAAAATTTTTTATTTATTTTTTATCAAAAATTTTTCTATAGAAAATTTTTTATCAAAAATTTTTTTATAGAAAATTTTTTATCAAAAATTTTTCTATAGAAAATTTATTATCAAAAATGTTTCTATAGAAAATTTTTTATCAAAAATTTTTCTATGGAAAATTTTTTATCAAAAATTTTTCTACAGAAAATTTTTTATCAAAAAATTTTATATCAAAAATTTTTCTATAGAAAATTTTTTATCAAAAATTTTTCTATAGATAATTTTTTATCAAAAATTTTTCTATAGAAATTTTTTTATCAAAAATGTCTCAGTAGAAAATTTTTTTATCAAAAAAATTTCTATAGAAAATTTTTTATCAAAAAAATTTTTTATCAAAAAAATTTTTATCAAAAATTTTTCTATAGAAAATTGTTTATCAAAAATTTTTCTATAGGAAATTTTTTATCAAAAATTTTCCTAAAGAAAATTTTTTATCAAACATTTTTCTATACAAAATTTTTTTATGGAAATTTTTTTGAAAGAAATTAATTTTAGTTGAACCAGAATTTATGTTGATGGTCGTGGGTTCGAGTCGGGCTCAGGTTCATGTCATAAATTATTATTTTTTTTTTTTTTTTTTTTTTTTTTTTTAATTTATGATTTTTTTTTTTTTTTAATTTTTTTTTAAATTAGATGAATAAATTTTTAGGAATACTGAAAAAACTATGTGACACTTAGCAGTGTGGAATGCTGCATTTTCTGTCCCGCTACGGACTTCATCAGCACACTGTGTCACCAACTGTTAGATGCCAGTAGTTAAGATCATCTATTTAACTGAATTCTTAAGCGAAATTGAAAACGAGAATTATATTAACACTCATTTCCATTTCACCTATGACCATATGATCGATTCAGTTAGACGAACTTATCCACCATAGTTTTTTCCTTTATGTTTTGTATTCCTATCCTTTATTAATCTACATTTACTTTGTACTTTAACCAACTGTCAGCTGGTAATGAAGACAAAGATTTTTGTTTTGACAAGTTTTGTTTTATTCTTTACGTTAATGCAAATTTTGAATTTAGTATTTAGTAGAATTTAGTAAAAATTTTTTAATATAAAAATTTTTTTATCAAAAATTTTTCTATAGAACATTTTTTATCAAACATTTTTCTATAGAAAATTTTTTTATCCAAAATTTTTCAAAAGAAAATTTTTTTAGCAAAAATGTTTCAGTAGAAAATTTTTTTATCAAAAATTTTTCCATAGAAAATTTTTTATCAAAAATTTTTCTATGGAAATTTTTTTATCAAAAATTTTTCTATAGAACATTTTTTATCAAAAATTTTTCTATAGAAAATTTTTTATCAAAAATTTTTCTATAGAAAATTTTTTATCAAAAATTTTTCTATATTTCGTTTTTAACAAACATTTTTCTATAGAAAATGTTTTATCAAAAATTTTTTTATAGAAAATGTTTTTCTCAAAAATTTTTCGATAAAAAATCTTTTTATCAAAAATTTAAAAATTTTTTAATATAAAAATATTTTTATCGAAAATTTTTATAGAAAAATATTTTTATCGAAAAATTTTCCAAAGAAAAATATTTTTATTAAAAATTTTTCTATAAAAAAATGTTTGGATAGAAAAAATCTAAAATTGTTTAATATTATAATTTATTTCTCTTTTAAAAAATATACCCAAAATTTACAAAAATATTGCCAAAGTTTGAAAATTCCCTACAGGAAAGTAGTGAACTTTTAAAAAGTTCACTATAAAAATTTTTTAGAAATAATTCGGTTAAAAAAAACTTTTTTATTACAAAATTAATGTTCATAATTAATTTCTCATTAAAATATTAAAGTTTTTTTGCATTTATTGGCAATAATAGTGTGGAAATTTGTTTTGTATTTAAATAGTATTGAACGCTTTCAAGCAATCAACAATATTTTGGCAATCGATTATTAAAAATCCATTAGAATGTTAAATAAACCTTCGAATATATTTATTTTAGTGTATAAATTTGCCTAACAAAATGCAATTAACACCTGCAGTTGTTTGAAAAATATAATCATTATTTAAGGTAATAAATATTAGCATAATAGCACTAGTACTAAGAAAAGCAGACAGACATACGGACTGAAAAAAGGTCTTAGTATCTTGAATTATCTTAAAAAAAGTTTTGCTATTTGCATTATTCCTCTATAAGAAATGTCATGCTAAATTACTCCTATACTACAATTATTTAACTGCCAATCAATTGGAATTCTATGTTTATTTAACATTTACAAAATGCCATAATTTTAAAGCTAAATTAAACATAATTATGGCAATTATTTCCTAAACAATTGCAAGTCTTTTTCTAAATGTTTGTTTTATCTTTAACAAAAATAATTACATATAAATTGTTTTACCTCATGTTAACTTTTTTCATTTTATCTCTTTTTAGATTATGTTTTCTATACAACAATTCCGCAACATTTTAAAGCTCTATTAAAGTTCATTGAGAACTTGTAAGTAAAAGCTCGGAAGCATGCGCCTTTTTAAGACGCGCAAATCTATAGATACGTCACATACCCATTTGTTAACCGAAAACCAAGCCAACCCTCAACAATCCACAGTAGCAACATGTGCCTCGAAATTCACCAAATCAATAAGTGGTTCAACTACCATTTCATCGTCTTTGCCCGATTTGCACGATAACTCACCCGTTATGATTTTAAGTTGTACGAATTTAAGTACCAGCGGTTTACCGCCTACATCACTCTCGGCAAACTCTAGTAATAATGCTGTTATTACCTCCGCTCATTCAACGCCGCCCAAAAGCAATGACTCCCTCTCGCCTCAACAGTGTTCTACCCCAGGTATCCACTATCAGCCCTCGCAGAGCCTTGGCTACTCTAATAGTGGCAGACAGACACCCTCGGCTTTATCGGTGGCCTCTTTAAATGATGCTGTCCTCCAAAGGCCTGCTAGTGTCCATATTTTTAATCACAAATCCAATTCGTTGCTGGTGAATTATGGCGGCAGTAGCCATGATATAACCGGTCCTAATGGCCAATACCAAAAGTATTCACAAAGTACAAATAATGGCTCGACATCGAGAGGTATGTTGGGACAACATCATCGTAATACCTCTTCGTCGAGTAGTTGTATATATGAGAAAACAAATAATGGTCTAGGACCGAGAAATTCGGGAGGTAGTTTGAATATAACTCCCTATGGTTGTAGCAGCAAGCAGAACAATTCTTTGGCACTAATGGGATCGAATGGTGAGTTATAGAACATAAATATATGAAAAAAGATAAACTTTAGTAATATTTTCTAAAAAAATAGAAATCTTTTTTTTAAATTTTCTATACAAATAAAAAAATTTTCAAAAATTTCCTATAAAAATAAAAAAAAATTTTCAAAAATTTCCTATAAAAATAAGAAATTTTTGAAGAATTTTTTATAAAAATAAGAAATGTTTGAAGAATTTCCTATAAAAATAAGAAATGTTTGAAGAATTTCCTATAAAAATAAGAAATTTTTGAAAAATTTCCTATAAAAATAAGAAATTTTTGAAAAATTTCCCATAAAAATAAGAAATTTTTGAAAAATTTCCTATAAAAATAAGAAATTTTTGAAAAATTTCCTATAAAAATAAGAAATTTTTGAAAAATTTCCTATAAAAATAAGAAATTTTTGAAAAATTTCCTACAAAAATAAGAAATTTTTGAAAAATTTCCTATAAAAATAATAAAATTTTGAAAAATTTCCTAAAAAAAATAAGAAATTTTTGAAAAATTTCCTATAAAAATAAGAAATTTTTGAAAAATTTCCTATAAAAATAAGAAATTTTTGAAAAATTTCCTATAAAAATAAGAATTTTTTGAAAAATTTCTTATAAAAATAAGAAATTTTTGAAAAATTTCCTAAAAAAATAAGAAATTTTTGAAATATTTCATATAAAAATAGGAAATTTTTGAAATATTTCCTATAAAAATAGGAAATTTTTGAAAAATTTCCTATAAAAATAGAAAATTTTTGAAATATTTCCTATAAAAATAGGAAATTTTTGAAAAATTTCCTATAAAAATAGAAAATTTTTAAAAAATTTCATATAAAAAAAGAAAATTTTTGAAAAATTTCCTATAAAAATAGACAATTTTTCAAAAATTTCCTATAAAAATTGAAAATTTTTGAAAAATGTCCTATAAAAATACAAAATTTTTGATAAATTTCCTATAAAAATAAGAAATTTTTGAAAAATTTCCTATAAAAATAATAAAATTTTGAAAAATTTCCTAAAAAAAATAAGAAATTTTTGAAAAATTTCCTATAAAAATAAGAAATTTTTGAAAAATTTCCTATAAAAATAAGAAATTTTTGAAAAATTTCCTATAAAAATAAGAAATTTTTGAAATATTTCATATAAAAATAGGAAATTTTTGAAATATTTCCTATAAAAATAGGAAATTTTTGAAAAATTTCCTATAAAAATAGAAAATTTTTAAAAAATTTCATATAAAAAAAGAAAATTTTTGAAAAATTTCCTATAAAAATAGACAATTTTTCAAAAATTTCCTATAAAAATTGAAAATTTTTGAAAAATGTCCTATAAAAATAGAAAATTTTTGATAAATTTCCTATAAAAATAAGAAAGTTTTGAAAAATTTCCTATAAAAATAAGAAATTTTTGAAAAATTAAAAAAAATAAGAAATTTTTGAAAAAATTAAGAAATTTTTGAAAAATTTCCTATACAAATAAGAAATTTTTGAAAAATTTCCTATAAAAATAGAAAATTTTAGAAAAATTTCCTATAAAAGTAGAAAATTTTTAAAAAAATTTCCTATAAAAAAAGAAATTTTTTGAAAAATTTTCTATAAAAATAGAAAATTTTTGAAAAACTTCCTATAAAAATAAGAAATTTTTGAAATATTTCCTATAAAAATAGGAAATTTTTGTAAAATTTCCCATAATTTGAAAAATTTCCTATTGAAATAGGAAATATTTGTAAAATAACCTATAAAAATAGGACATTTTTAAAAAGATTCCTATAAAAATAGGAAATTAAAAAAAAATCCTATAAAAATAAGAAATTTTTTAAAAATTTCCTATAAAAATAAAAAATTTTCAAAAATTTTCTATAAAAATAAAAAATTTTGAAAAATTTCCTATCAAAATAGAAAATTTTTGAAAACTTTCCCATAAAAATACAAAATTATTGAAAAATTTCCTTTAAAAATAAAAAATTTTTGAAAAATTTCCTATAAAAATAGAAAATTTTTGAAAAATTTCCTATAAAAATGAGAAATTTTTGAAAAATTTCCTATAAAAATAGAAAATTTTTGAAAAATTTCCTATAAAAAAAGAAAAATTTTGAAAAATTTCCTATTAAAATAGGAAATATTTGTAAAATAACCTATAAAAATAGGACATTTTAAAAAAAATTCCTATAAAAATAGGAAATTAAAAAAAAATCCTATAAAAATAAGAAATTTTTTAAAATTTTTCTTGGAAAATTTTCTATAAAAATAGAAAATTTTTGAAAATTTTTTTATAAAAATAGAAAATTTTTGAAAATTTTTTTATAAAAATAGAAAATTTTCTATAAAAATAGAAAATTTTTTAAAAATTTTCTATAAAAATAGAAAATTTTTAAAAAATATTCTATAAAAATAGAAAATTTTTGAAAAATAAATAAATATAAAATAAAAATAGAAAATTTTTAAAAAATTTCCTATAAAAATAGAAAATTTTTGAAAAATTTCCTATAAAAATAGAAAATTTTTGAAAAGTTTCCTATAAAAATAGAAAATTTTTGAAAAGTTTCTTATAAAAATAGAAAATTTTTGAAAAATTTCCTATAAAATTGAAAATTTTTGAAAAATTTCCTATAAAAATAGAAAATTTTTGAAAATTTTCCTATAAAAATAGAAAATTTTTGAAAAATTTCCTATAAAAATAGAAAATTTTTGAAAAATTTCCTATAAAAATAGAAAATTTTTGAAAAATTTCCTATAAAAATAGAAAATTTTTGAAAATTTTCCTATAAAAATAGAAAATTTTTGAAAAATTTCCTATAAAAATAGGAAATTAAAAAAAATCCTATAAAAATAAGAAATTGTTGAAAAATTTCCTATAAAAATAGAAAATTTTTGAAAAATTTCCTATAAAAATAGAAAATTTTTGAAAAATTTCCTATAAAAATAGAAAATTTTTGAAAAATTTCATATAAAAATAGAAAATTTTTGAAAAATTTCCTTTAAAAATAGAAAATTTTTGAAAAATTTCCTATAAAAAAAGAAAAATTTTGAAAAATTTCCTATAAAAATAGACAATTTTTCAAAAATTTCCTTTAAAAATAAAAAAATTCTATAAATTTTTTTAAAAAATTCCTAAAAAAAATTTTGAAAAATTGTTATTTTTGGAAGTAAATAGAACAAAATGAACTTAACAAAACCTTGCATGTCTTTAAACAATTTCCATTTTAAAATTCTAAACACATGTTGCTGCCTTTGTTCTTCCACCGATATTAGTATCAAAATTCTGATAGACAATGAAATTACCCCAACAATTTCAAAACAAAAGACTTTAAAACACTTTAACTTTATTACAGAAAAAAGGCAAAAGTTGTTTGAAATTTTCTTAATTTATTTCAGTTAAATTCATTTACTAAAAAACGCTTAAAACTAGTGCAATTATTTAAAATCCACAGGCAATTAGTTTTATCCAAATCCAAATTGTTGTTCTCTAGCCAAAAAATTTCAGAACTTTTCAAGCATAAAATTTGATTTTTTACCGGATTAAGTAAGACATAAGAATTTCGAGAGACTGGCTTCAAATGATATTCAATGAAGTTATCATTAAAGTTATCATTTAAATTATTGTTGTAATTAATTAAAATTTGCAAATTTTTCGATTTTGTTGCCAAAAATAATTTATTTTCATTTATAAAAGATAACCATTCGGCATTAGTAGCATTTTGTGTCAAATTAAACGAATTTACTTTAAATATTGATAAAAAGCTTGAAGTTGTATTTAAAGGTTTAATGCAAAGCTTTTCGCTGAATACTAATAAAATAATGTCATTAGCTATAGATTGCTTAAGATTTATTAATTGTAATTTAATATTTCTATCATAAAAGCAATCATTTTGTAATACAAAACGTAAATTTAAGGCTAATTTATAGGACAACATTGAATTTAAAGCTTTTTGAGATTTAAGCTTTTTAAAAAATTCTATAAAATACAAGACTTTTGCCCTATTGATTTGAGCTTGCAAATTTAAACGTTTTAATAACTTAGAATGTAAAATTAAACCATAAGTTTTGCTTAGACTAAGCTTAATACATCCATCAATTATATCCAAACTTAAAGAGCTTAAAGCTTGTGTAAGCTTTTCGTACTCATTATCAAGTTTATTTATTAAATAATATTTCATTTCAAAAGCACATTTTTTTATCAAACAAAATTCAATTTCTTTTAAGAAATTTTCCATATTTTGAAATTTTATTAAGTCCAAATCTTGGCTCAAAGCTTGCCAAAGCTGTATCAAATGAGTTAAACTTAAAAGCTCATGCCACTTATAGTTATGGTAATTTATTATATTAAAAAACATTAATTTTACTAAAGGTCTTTGTTGTGTTAATAATTTTATGCTGATTTTTTGTAAATTTTCTATTTCCGTTATATTTTTCAAAATTAGTTCGGCTTCTCGTATACGATTCGTTTGCAGTTTATCCATAAAATTATCCACATGCCTGAGAGGGTTTTCGGAATTTGTCACTGCTGCAGTTTTGGCAACTTGTAGAAACCATAAAATTATACAGAATTTTAACATGTTTTTTAATATTTTTTTCAAAAACATTTAAGAGAAATTAAAAAAAAAAAATAAATATTCTTTTGTAATCGAAGTTTAAATAAGAACTGATAAGTATTTAAATGTAAGAATTGGGAAGAACCTCTTATACTTATGTAACACTTAGTTATTAATTTTGTAATGACGACAGTGATTTTTTTCGTCTGCAAAATTTTAAACGAATTTTTTCGTCAATCAAACATTTTATAGTTTATTTTTATAAATTTACTGTTTTGATAGAAAAATTTTGAAAAAGTCACTTTCTTTAAATGGGCCCTTCTAATGCTCTATGACGATCCTGCTGATAAAAATTTTTAATACACCTTTTTTAATAGTTAAGAGAAAGATATACGAGGACAGTTTAAAAAGTCCGTTTATTTTTTAATAAGACTTAAATTAAAAAAAATTTCATAAAAAAATTTTTGTTAAAAAAGTTTTCAAGAAAAAATTTTGATAAACAAATTTTCTATTTGATAAAAATGTTCTATATTTTGATAAAAAAAAAATTTTTACTGAAATTAACCATAGAAAAATTTTGTGAAAAAAAAAATTTAAAAAAAATTTTTCCTATAGAAAAATTTTTGATAAAAAGATTTTCCATAGAAAAATTTTTGATAAAAAAAATTTTCTTCAGAAAAATTTTTGTTAAAAAAGTTTTCTCGAAAATTTTTTGATAAAATTTTTGATAAGAAACATTTTATAAAAAAAAAATTTTGCTAAAAAAAATTTTCTATAGAAAAAAATTTTGATACAAAAATTTTCATAAAAAAATTTTTGTTAAAAAAGTTTTCAAGAAAAATTTTTAATAAAAAAAATGTTTGATAAAAAAATTCTCTTTAGAAAAATTTTTGATAAAAAACTTTTCATAAAAAATCTTTGTAAAAGAGAAAATAGAAAAAAAATTCTATATGACAAAAAAAAGTTTCCTAATTATGACAAAAAAAAATTCTATGAAAAAATTTTTGATAAAAAAATTTTCTATAGAAAAATTTCATGATTTTTTGATATAAAAATTTTTCATAAAAAAATTTTTTATAGAAAATTTTTCATAAAAAAATTTTCCATAGAAAATGTTTTGCTAAAAAATTTTCCATAGAAACTTTTTTGATAAAAAATTTTCTGTTTGATAAAAAAATTTTCTATAGAAAAATTTTTGATAAAAAAAAATTTGTATAGAAAAATTAAAAAAAAAATTCTATAGAAAAAATTGTTATAAAAAGTTTTCGTTTTTTCTTATTCTTAAAATTTAAACATTTTTTTTTAAAGAAATATTAAAAAATATTTTCTATAGAAAAATTTTTGATACAAAAAATTTTCTTCCACAAAAATTTACCTTAGAAAAATTTTTGATAAAAAAATTTTCTACAGAAAAGTTTTTGATAAAAAAATTTTCTATATAAAAATTCTGTGATAAAAAAGTTTTGATAAAAAATTTTTTCATAGAAAAATTTTTGATAGAAACATTTTTGATAAAAAAAATTTTCGATAGAAAAATTTTTGATAGAAAATTTTTGATAAAAAAATTTTCGATAGAAAAATGTTTGATAAAAAAATTTCCATAGAAAAATTTTTGATAAAAAAGTTCTACAGAAAAATTTTGTGATAAAAAAATTTTCTATAAAAAAATTTTTGATAAAAAAAAATTTTCTATATTTTTGGATCAAAAATTTTCTATAGAAAAATTTTTGATAAAAAAAATTTTCTATAGAAAAATTTTTGATAAAAAAAATTTTCTATAGAAAAATTTTTGATAAAAAAAATTTTCTATAGAAAAATTTTTGATAAAAAAAATTTTCTATAGAAAAATTTTTGATAAAAAAAATTTTCTATAGAAAAATTTTTGATAAAACAAAAATTCCATAGAAAAATTTTTGATAAAAAAAATTAAAAATAGTCTTGTTGTTGTAACTGCGATATTATTAGAATTATCGTAGTAGTGGCAGTCCTTGTTCGGAATCTTAAGATTTCCGAGTAGTTCCGGTATGAAGAATCGACTGCCGTGGGAACGTGTCTACTAAATATTAGTGTCGAAGTCGTTGACTACGGCAATTTCGTATTCGATGAATATTTCAGAATACTGACGCCATAGCCATGATAGCCGACTGTTGCGACTTTATATGCTTTCGAGCAGGTTCGTCAAATCAAGTCCATGTTTGTATAATTGTCATATATCGAGGGAAATAAATCGGTTTTATTACGATTGGACTGCGTAAAAACATTATTTTTTTTGTTTTTGATTGATTGTGAGCCATTATATTACACAAACATTTTTAATTCAGGAAGTTCTAGGGTTCTTCTTTATCAGCATTTAAATTTATATGACATTATTTAATCTTTTCATGTTGTGTCATTTAATATAAAATGTATTTATTATTTTCCTTCTTTTAATTTCCTCAACAGTTCAATTACCCGATTACAAGCTGGTCACAGCAGTACCCGTTGTAATTTTGGACGATGAACAGAAATCTACGATATCTACGACATCAAACACCTCAACAAGTACCACAAATTCTATAGCTAGTACGGCGACTAACAGCGCTAGAAATGGTAAGTTTTTTGAAGAGATTTTGTATAATTAACCCACTGCGACTGATGTGGTAGACTAGTAGATACCAACTATGACTAATAATAAGTCACTATCATAAACTATAAGCAAAAAAGTTTGTATTAGTTTTGCAAAATGCATTTTGGAGAATATAAGTCATGGAAATGGTGTCTGGTAGAATTGTGCAAAATATATCCTGTCAGTTGCAGAGGGTTAAGTTATTTTTTTAAGCCATGTAAATGGTATCTGGTAGAATTGTGCAAAATATATCCTGTCAGTCGCAGAGGGTAAAGGGACATTTTTAAATCAATAAATTAATTGCTTTATTTACTTTTTTTGTATCAAAAATTGTCATTGCGGAACTTAAAGAGTTGTCATATAAAATTTAAGTTAATTATTTAAACTTAAGAAAATCTATGTCAAACGAACAATAAATCTCCAGACAATTGTGTGACAGTTAACAAGGAAGTTTGCAAAGTCATTTTATGTGTAATCGATATCATATATTTACGAGTACTTAAAATGAAGACAATTTATATCAAATTACTAACAATGATTTTAACAATTTTTCTTCACTTAAGACTCTAAATGACACATTTTTCTAACAATAACGATAGAAAATAAACCAAAGAAGACATGAAATAGAAATAAAGTGGGAAGTTGTGAGTAAAAACCATGAAACCAAAAAGGGTTAATAAGAGATTTATAATAAAACAAGTAAGAAAGTGCTATAGTCGTCAAGCCCGACCATACGATACCTTTCACAACTAAGGTCAAAGGTGTTCTTTTTCCTGTATAAAGACAAATATTTGCTAAATTTTGCCATCATACAAACATTTTCTCAAAACTTATATATTTAAGATGTTTTCGTCATTTAGACTTATATGAGAGCAAGGGTCAAATGTGGACCGATTATCTGGAAATTTGGCAAGTTGATTACAGTTGTTACAAAAATTATGTGTGCAATAAATAAACATAAAATTCTCATTATCTTCAGATTTACGAGCGTTTTAGTGATTTTTGTCTCATTTGGTGCTTTCTGACAGAAGAGTTTGTATGGGAGCTATGGTCAAATGTGGTCCGATTTCAACAAAATTTGGTACAGTGATTTATGTTTACATAAACAGTATTTGTTTCAAATCTCATGCAAAAATATTGATATTTGTGGCCAATATATCAATTCCGGGAAGTGGGACCTATGGGAGGTACCATAAATAATGGACGAATTTCAATAGCCATGGCCCCATTATCAAAAAATTGATCTGTGATAAATTTCATCAAATTATCTTTAGAATTGCGACCTGTAGTTTGATTACAAGGTTTATATGAGGGTCCAGTCAGCCGTCCAGACGGTCGGACGGACGGACTGACATCACTAAGTCGACTCAGAAAGCGTTTCTATGATATCGGTATACTAAAAGGTGGATCTAAGACAAATATTTCTATGCGTAACAAACATCAGCACAAACTTATAATACCCTTACCACCTATGGTGGTGAAGGGTATAAATAGGAATTTATACATATGAAAAGCCTCCAATAAGTTCATTGTACCTTAATTATAAAAATATTTAAATAATATTGATATTTATCAAATTTCGTAATAATTCAAAAGCTGGGCTGTCATTAGTTCAAAAGTCAGCTTAAATGAATGATTTCATTACAAATTTATTGTTATTTTATGTTATCATTAAACAATTAAATTTTAATCAAAGCCAAATAAGTGGAAACAAAACAATAATATTTTTTGTTTATAGAATATTTTTTTTAATAAGTCTTAAGCTGACCAAAATATTATGTTAACAAAAAAAAATTAAGCCGCAAAAAATATGTTACACCTGTCATTAGATGTCAAAAAAAAAAAAAACTAAAGAAATATTTTGTTAGGCTATTATGACAGTTAAGCGTTTAAATTTGAAAAGTTTTTATGAATAGAAAAATACCAGTTTTGGATCTATTGAAAACATGTTTGTAAATAGACAAATTTAAGTAACACTGCACAGTGGTGCAAATGAGTTTTTTTTTTGTTTCTAAACTTCTGGACGGATTTTGATGAAATTTGAAACTAGTGCCTAGTTTCTGTAACTCTCGCATCGATAAATTATTCGAGTGGAACAATGAAAATGAAGAAGAAACTAGTTGAATTGAAACAAAATGTCATTTTTTTCACCCAAGTGTTTCTGTAATTTATTTTTGTGAGAACTATCTGTCATTCAACAACTTACGTCAAATTTATTGGAAATGTGCTAGTAAAACTGGGACCAAATTACGGCATTTGATATCGATCGAAATCTTAGATATTTTCAAAACATTTGTATAGCATACTTTAAGGATAATCAAAATTATTTAAAATATGCACAGTTTACTAAATTTTTTTTGAAGTTATTTGCCAAAAGATGATCAATAGTAAAAGAGTTTTAATTGAACTTTATGATTTTAAAAACGAATCAAAATGGACACCAAATTTCAATAAACTTTTTGCATCGTAGTAACTTTGAGCTTCCCTAAAATATACTTTACAATATTCGCTTAAAAGTCTGAGTTTTCAATCGATATTGAATGCGGTAATTTCGCCCCTGTTTCTGTAAGCGAATGATGCGAAAAGTTTTTCATTTTATCTGTCAAAACAATTCGCACATATTAAAGGCGTCGAAAAAGAAACATTTGAACTAAAAAGTAAAAACAAATACATAATTAAAACATATAATTAAATAAAACGTAATCAATTGCTTCATTTTATTTATTCAAATATTTTCCATTTTAATTAATTTCAGAAAATTTAAAGAATATCAAAAATATTTCGGCGATCGTTTTGTTCGGCTACTAACAACACCACACTAAACATTTAAAATAATATATAAATATATATGTCTATATATACCCAGCAAAACTTATGTAATGGCAAGTACTCTGATAACTGGTTACCTTGTAACGACTACAACATACCATCCGAATAAATAATAAGTTATTACAGAAGTACTTATTTGTAATTAAGATGGTAATTTAAACTGAATGCCCCCGGTTCAAATCCCACCAAGGGCAACAATTTTTTTAAGTTTTGTTTTTATTAAAAGAGTTTTTTTAAATGATTTTTGAATTTTAAGAACTTAAATATTATCTTCTGTAAAAAAAAATTGTAAAACTAACTCACGTTAATGAAAAAATAACATCATGAGTCAATTTTGCTTATGTAGGGGATGTTGAATACCAAACACGATTCTAATTGGTCTTAACTTGGTAAGCCCAACTTATCTGGGTCATCCTTCATCTCAACTGTGGACACACACCTCCTCATGGTATCACCCGGGGAGCTAGTTTAACACCCATTAATATTGTGAGTTAACATGTTCAGAGAGTTGTCCCATAAGATCGATAAAAATGGGTTAGGATTACGGGCTAGTAACCCTCTCTTGAAAAAAAATAAAATGAAGAGGATAAAATTAGAATTGAAATGTCCCACTACCTAATATTAGAGGAGGATGTCCGAAACTTCGATAGAAAGACCAAGTAGAGGAACATTTTTCAAAGCTTGGCCTATAAAAAAAAGAATATTCGCACAAGATCGAAATCCATGGAATTCTAAAATATGCTCGGACTTTGACCTTAACAGGTTGTAACATTTAAGTAAATAAGAGTCAATCTTATGTAAAAACTTATACAAAAAAGAAGATTTAAATTGTTTAAGTTTTAAAATAAATTTAAAAAAGTTTTAAAATAATTACAAAAAATCGTATAAAAATATTTTTCCAAAAATTACAACAAAGCAAAAAAAAAGCAAGGAAAAACAAAGTTATTTTCACATGATTTTGGATCTAAAAATAAAAATTGTTTATATTAATTATAAGCTGCTAAGCTTTCTGGGTTCGAGCCCCCATGGGATCATAAAAAAAATTTTGTATTTCGTTTAAAAATATATGTTTTTAATAAAACAACAACAAAAAAGTTGTTGCTGTTGTTGTTGTTGCTTTCAAATTGCTTACCCAAGTCATTACTTTCCTGCAATTGGTAAGTACTTGCCTCCAATGACATCCCCATGTTAATGTAATGACTTAAACAGCGAATGAGTAAGTAGTTCGTGTTCAATAGTTTAACTGTTTAACTCATTATTTGGTAATGAAAAGTTTTACTGGGTATATATCTATTTTTTCTTATTTTAAATTAATTTTTTAATTTTTTTGATGATAAATTTTTACTTTTTCTACCATTTCCATTAAAAACGTAATCAGTGTTGCTAGTACTCACTTTGTGTTACAGAAACACTTTTTTCTTCCAGGTCGAGAAACGGTGGAATTTTTTGTTTCATACTTTTCGCTGTGAAAACTTATCACTTTGAGTTACAGAAACGACCTATGGGATTTTAGAACAATGTTTAGGACGTTTCTACAGTAGAACAAAGTTCATTTGTGTAAAACCTTTAGGACGTATAAATTTTGCCAATTTAAATATATCCGAAAGATTTTTACATTTTTGAAAACTTCTTAAATATATATGTATATTAGGGTGCACCCTATATTACGAAAGTGCGAAATTGAACCGTAACTAACCATAGAAATGTTCTATGTAACATAAAAACATACTGTGCAAATTTTTTTCAAAATTCCATTAGGGAAACACGTGCATTTTGAACAAAATTTGGTAATAAATTTTTAATATTCTGTCACTTTTCTATAGAAAATAAAAAAAACTCCAAATTCTGACCTTTGACCTCGGTGAAGAAAGGGTTAAACCTTTCCAATTTAAAAAAAGCAATGCCATGTGCATTGTATATAGTCTAAGAAAGAATATTCACTATTACTTTTGTTAATGCTAAATATTGGTACAATTTAACAAGAATATACTCAAATTATTACCAAAAATTCACATTTTCGCTAAATTTTATGATTTCAAATCGCAAGTACGACGAAACGGTTAAAGATATCGAGCTCGTGTTTTTGTATTTTATTCTCCCATTTGTTTGTTTTATGATACTGGAAAGCAAATATATTATTTGTAATATTTGTTGAACAAAATTTTCAAAATATTAAAAAATGATTTTTGAAACCGGCCTAAGAAAAAAGGTAAGATAAGAGTAAATTCAGTTATATTTTAATGAAACTCAACTATTTAGTACTTACAGGTCATAGAATTGTAAATAATGTCTTACTTTGGAATTTACTTATAATTAAGTAAATTTTGGCTGCATATCCTTAGGCGTGTCGTTAAGGACATGAATTTTCGGGGAAAAACTGTAATAACTCCGAAACTACTTCATGGATTTTCAATGTTGATAACTTAAAATAAAACTATTTAGTTCTCTTTTATATTCTAGTAGTTTTTTTTTTAATAATTTTATTCTAAGTGGTTAAAATTTGGGCAAAAATACTTTCAATTTTTCCCATACAAAAAAGTTTAACACTTTGTGATCCGCCCACAAAGTGTTTAACTTTTTTGTATGGGAAAAATTGGGACTATTTTTGCCCAAATTTTAGCCACTTGTGTTGTTAAAATTTGGGCAACGTGTTCCGCTAATGCAATTTTGAAAAAAATTTGCACAGCATATTTTTATGTTACATAGAACATTTCTAGGGGGAGTTACCATTCAATATAGCACTTTCGTAATATAAGGTGAACCCTAATGTATATAGTTCCAACACAACATTTCAATTGGAACAATGGGTACTTCTCTTAGCCAATGAGCTGCATCTGATTCCATTTTTAAACTCATTGAAAGGGACCTACTTTTTAACACCGGCTCCGAACTACAAATGCATTAGTTAGGGAAGTTTTACATAGCCTAATACTCAATAACCAGCGGCTAGCTGAGTGATGAGGTGAACCGTTTTTTTTTCAGGGATCGAACTTGGGACCTCTGGTATGTATAAATTTCAGAACGATTTCTGAAATTTTAATGAACATTCTTGAATACAGAAAACTAAACTTTTTGCAATAAATTTATGTAATTTTTTAACATTACTTTGTATTTTTTTTCGCAAAAATCTCTAAAACTGAACAAGGTATTATGACCATTTTTGGACACAGCGTAGACCAATATCTTAAAAATTTTGAAATAAAATTTTCTGAAAAAGTTCGGAAATTTTAATTAACATTTTTGAATAAAGAAGAGTAGGCTTTTAGAAAATTTGAGTTTTTTTTTTTAAAAACGAGCCGTGTGACCCTATTTATAGCTGGGCCCTATTAGATTTTTGCACAGACCTTAAGAATGTTATACTTAATATCAATAACTAAAAAATGTTTTGAAAACCACAATCAAATTTTTTTACAGACACAAAAAACTCAAGTTTTGTCCAAAAATTTCTGATTTTCGACCACCGCTGGTTGTACGGTGCATGTCTAAAATTTTAAAAAATTTAGTTTAAAAGCATTCCTGAGGCATATTCTTTTAAAAAATGTTAAGAAAAATGAAGTTTTTTTGAAAAAATGTTCCAAATATATAAAAAATAAATAGAGAAACTTTAAAAAATTAAATTTTTTACGATTTTTTCGCTACACAAACTTTGAAGAATTTTTCAGTGTTATAGAGTTTAAATAATTAAAATTTTTTTCTCCTAGTTTATTTAGAAATTGATCAGCAGTCTTACAGTATTTTTCAAAAAATTTTCTGTCTTATCAAAAAAGATTTATAAGCCAAAAAAAGCCATAAGTCATGCCAAAAAATGCAAACAAAATGTTTCGAGTCAAATATCTCTTAAACTATAAGATATAATATTGTGCAGTTAGCATGTTTTTTCTTAATATTTTTAAGAAGTTTTCAAAAATGTAAAAACCTGTAAAAATCGGACCAAATTGGCACTATTAGTCACATTTTCCCATTGATGGTCAAATTTATTAAAAACACAAAAATTTAAGTTGATTAACTCATCAAATCTTAAAAAAATTGCATTCCCACATTTAAATTTTCTTTTACTTTTGAATCATATTTTCTTTCTTGATTCCATGGCATTCTTAAACATTTCTTTCATTTGCAATAAATTTTTTCAAAATATCTCTTAATCTCTCATCCAAATATTGGCCATACTAAGTCAATTAAGGAGTTCCCAAGAATTCTTATTATTATTTTTTTGTTTTAACCATTCACAAAATAATCAATTTTTCTTTATTTCCAAAGTTTATTTTTGTGTTACATATATTTATCGGATTCGTTTCGAAAAACAATTACAATTATTTGAGAAAAATCCTCACGTACGCATAATTTAATGGTCGATATTAAGACGTGCAGTTCAGGTTACAAATCGAGAAGGATGGACAGACGGATAGACAGACAGACGAAAAAAAAAACTAATCATGATTTGCAATCTTTTTTGTTGAATTTATAACAATCATAAAATATGGTAATTTTTTTGTTTTTTGTTTTATATTGATTTATAGATGGAGATACACTTTAATATAATTTGCGATATAAAAATAACTGGTTATATACTATATACTCCAGTTTCGTAAAAGGAAGTTAGAAATAGGTCCTAGTCTATGTTTTATGTTACGAAAGTGGGAAATTGAACCGTTGAACATGCCTCATCCGCCCACAAAGTGTTAAACTTTTTTGTACGGGGAAAAACGGGAGTATTTTCGGTTTTGCCCAAATTTTAACCACTTAGAATTTAATAATTTAAAAAAAATTAATAGAATATAAAAGACAACTAAAGTAGCTTTATTTAATGTCACCAACATCAAAAATCCATGAAGTAGTTTTGCAGTTATTGCAATTTTTCCCAGAAAATTCGTGTTCTTAACGACACGCCTAAGGATATGCAGCCAAAAAATTTACTTATGTAAAGATTAATAAATTTTAAAGTATGATTTACAATTCTATGACCTGTAAGTACTAAATAGTCGAGTTTTGTTAAAATATAACCGAATTTACTTATATTTTCATATTAGAAAATTATACTTTTTTTCTCAGACCGATTTCAAAAATCATTTTTGAATTTTTTGAAAATTTTGTTTAACAAATATTACAAATAATAAATTTGCTTTCCGGTATCATAAAACAAACAAATGGGAGAATAAAATCCAACAAAAATGAAGTCGATATCTTTAACCGTTTCGCCGTATCTGAGATTTGAAATCGTAGAATTTAGTGAATGTGTCAATAGCACCCGCTTTGGTTATTTAAGCCCCACATAAGTTTATGACTTAGTTTTTTTTATAACAAAACTAGCTCTACCCGAGGTGCGTTGCTATGCCACAATCCAAAATAAATTTGAAGGAAAGACATTTACACAAATATACAATTAATTTATAATCATTATATTGATTTTGTCCGATCAACTCATGATAAAATGCATAGTTTACGATTCAATTCAATTTGAATAATTTTCAGTGGCGCCATCCATCGAAAATTAGTAAATCTTTGCTAATTATCAAGGTGATCAAATGCACAGTTTACGATTTCATTTATTTTGAGTAATTTTCAGTGGTGCCGCCTTTCGGTAATTGGTTATACCATCTAAGAAACCTTCGTCGACTCATGCGCAACAAATTTGCTGAAGATCATAGTATTACCAATTGCACAGTTTACGATTTTATTCGTTTTGAGTAATTTTCACTAGCGCCATCTGTCGGAAATTGGTAATACCTACTTAGAAACCTTCATTGGCTCATGCGCAACAACTTTGCTAAAGATCATAGCATGATCAAATACACAGTTTACTATTTACTTCATTTTAAGTTATTTTCAGTGGCGCCACCTGTCGGAAATGGGCCATACCAACTTAGAAAAACTTGCCGGCTCATGTGAAACAACTTTGCTCAGATCATTGCATGATCAAATGCACAGTTTACGATTTAATTAATTTTAAGTAATTTTCAGTGGCGCCATCTGCCGGAACAGACAAACATTCATTTTTATACCCACCATCAAAAAGAATGGGGGGTATATTGAGATTGTCATCCCGTTTGTAATTTCCTTAATATTGGCTTAAAACCAAAAACGATGTCTGTCCGTCTGTCTGTTGAAATCACGATAACGCTTAAACGAAAGGAGCTAGCTCACTGAAACTTAGTAAAAACATTCTTCATCTATGAGAAAATTTTGGTATTGAAATTTGTCAAAATCGGTCAACATTTGACCATAGCTCCCGTATAACCTCGTCTAGGCTAATCGCTTATTTGCTAATAAATGACAAATTATAGCAGCTATGATGACAAAAGTTGGTATCTAGAAGTTTTACATAAGCACTAGGCAGCATATAAAATTTCATTGAAATCGGTTCACATTTAATCATAGCTCCCATATAAAAAACTTCCGAAAACAGCCTAAATTCCACCTGAAATTCACTTAAATGCCAATAAATGATAAACTGTAATAGCTTTTTCCACTAAATTTAGCACAAGGAAGTCTTATGTGAATGCCAGCCAGTGTGCAAAATTTTGTCACAATCGGTCACCATTTGACCATAGCTCCCATATAAAAAACTTACTGAAACACAAAAATACAAAAAGAAACGGGGGTTTATGTCCGTCACATAAAAGCGCGACAGCTCCTTAACTACAAAAGCTAGGGAGACAAAATTTTACAAAAGTATGTAACAAAAGTATGATATGTAACAAAAGTTGTGTACTAAGAATGGGCGAAATCGGTTCATATTTAGTTAGGGCTCTAGTATAACCCCGCCCCGGGAAACACATGAATGCTGATAAATTGAGTACAATTGCAATAGCTATGACGACTAAATTTAGAATAGAGAAGTTGTATGCAATTATTGGTCAGTATATCAAATTTTATAGGAATCGGTCCACATTTGACTATAGCTTTTATATAAAAAACACTCCCGGAAAACAAAAAAATATTTAGCAAGGAACAGTTAAAAGCCACTAAGTTATGGGACAAAATGGTGCAAAGTTAATACTAGGGAAACCACTTAGATTTGGTCCACATTTTGAATTAGCTTCACCCTCGTGGATATATGAGATACGTTTCAAATTTAACACAACTTGATGGTGGGTATATCAGATTCTGCACAGCCGAATATAACACTCTTACCTGTTCTAATAACAAAAGATATCACAATTTTGGAATTTCCTTAAAATTTATAACAATTCTTTAAAATCTATTTGACATCAAACTCTCAACACATTTTCTAAATATGCAAAATATTAAAAAAAATAAAATGTTAAAAGTTTATTGGATGAATGTTTTGAAATTTTATTTGACACTTGAGGCATTTAACATAGCATTAACAATATATTAGCAAATATTATTACCATCATAATGATATAGGAAATGTAATGTAATATGATAGAAATGAAAAGAATTTATTCTTTGTTATAAGAAAATAAAATCTCCAACCACATGCATTTTGAAGGCAGACAGACAGACATACGGATGGATTTATACAGGGGGAAAAAAATTAAATATGAAAAAGAATGAATAACACCTCCACATATTTGAAAATATTTTATGGTCATACTTCTAAGTACATGGAACAACCAAAACCGAACCAAACCAACGAACCTAACCAACCAACCAACCAGCCAACAATAAAATGACTAGAAAAACCATCAAATATAGTTTAACATAATAAATTTGTGTAGTTAACGAGTTATAGACCTACTAACTTGGCCTTTTTGGTGGTTCTTGTGGTTATAGTTATTGTTATATTTTTTTTAACTTAATGTTCAACAGCTACAACAAGACAGCAATCATTTTTTAAGGTGATATTTTATGAGTTTACAAAAGAATGTCTGTCTATCTGTCCGTCCGTCCTACCATCCGTCCATCCATATGTCTTTCTATGGTATGTCTGTATCTTGGTTTGGGTTTTTAGATTTTTATGGAGAAAATTCCTTTTTTATTAGTTAATGGCATTTTAAAAGCGTAAAATTATTGTTAATACTTTAAACTTGTGACAACAATATAATAAGCTAAAAAAAAATTTAATTTATTTAGGTGTATGATGAGATTACGGAGATATGAACAAAAACGATTAAAATATAATAAATTCAAATATTTATAGGGATTACAGAAATGTATTTAAATAAATTTGAATAGACAAAAGAGACTTAGCGGTTTTGTTATAAATTTGTGCATTATAAAAAAAAATGTCACATATTTGTTAAAAGAACAATAATTTTTGGCTAAGTAAAGTTAATTTATGAGCTTTCAAGCCAAAGCAGTCTGTAGGTCTTTAAAAGCAGAATTTACTAGACTTTCCTATAGACCTAATATAATTCCTCCTCCTAATTTCCAAACATTTATCTATAAAAAAAATCTTAACTAAAATATCTATGTATTTCAAAATTCATTCACAAAATACAAAAGAATTTCCCTTAAGGAAAGAAATCTTTAAAAGACCGCATTCAACTTTGAAAAATGAACAAAGATGTTTCCATTTCAAAACTCATAAGTGAACAGGAAAAAGCAAATAAAAACAACACCTTTAAGTGACGCTTATTATAATTGCAATTTTATGAGTGCCATTCTTTCAACAGCACCAAAACCATCATCCACAACAACCAACATCCAACAATTCATTCATTCAGAAATCTACTCAGCCTTGCTGGAGTGAGGAGGAACAACTGCGTCAAATAGTGTGAGCAACAAAAGAAAACCACATGTAAAACCATTTGATTTGAATTCCATACACATGAATAGTTATACTAGGGTTGTAACGAAGTTTTGGTCTTTAAAACGAGCTAGGGTTAGGTATACGGATTATAATCCGTATGTATGGAGGCATGATTAGCAATTTGAATTATATAACAAGCCATTATTAGGAATTTCGATCCTACAGCCCGCCACGTATGACGAGCTTTAATTACGAATTTGTTTCGTACAGAGATCCACAATCATATAAAGACCTTCAATGAGTAATTTTATTAATGGATCCTAAGCCGAGCCACGAATAAAAGTTTGGATCATATAACGATATACAATTGAGAATTTGAGCTCCTTAACAAGCTACAAAGAGACATTTTGACTAATGAGGAACTTTGATCACTGGATCCTGTACCGAGTCACTGTTAGGAATTTTTATTTTTATAGGACTTTTTTCAAAAATTTCTTATTTTCATAGAAAATTTCTCAAAAATTTCTAATTTTATAGGAAATTTATCAAAAGTTTCTTATTTTTATAGGAAATTTTTCAAAAATTTCCTATATTTAAAGGAAATTTTTCAAAAATTTCCTATATTTATAGGAAATTTTTCAAAAATTTCCTATTTTTATAGGAAATTTAAAAAAAAAATTCTATTTTGATAGGAAATTTTTCAAAAATTTCCTATTTTTATAGGAAATTTTTCAAAAATTTCCTATTTTTATAGGAAATTTTTCAAAAATTTCCTATTTTTATAGGAAATTTTTCAAAAATTTCCTATTTTTATAGGAAATTTTTCAAAAATTTCCTATTTTTATAGGAAATTTTTCAAAAATTTCCTATTTTTATAGGAAATTTTTCAAAAATTTCCTATTTTTATAGGAAATTTTTCAAAAATTTCCTATTTTTATAGGAAATTTTTCAAAAATTTCCTATTTTTATAGGAAATTTTTCAAAAATTTCCTATTTTTATAGGAAATTTTTCAAAAATTTCCTATTTTTATAGGAAATTTTTCAAAAATTTCCTATATTTATAGGAAATTTTTCAAAAATTTCCTATTTTTATAGGAAATTTTTCAAAAATTTCCTATTTTTATAGGAAATTTTTCAAAAATTTCCTATTTTTATAGGAAATTTTTCAAAAATTTCCTATTTTTATAGGAAATTTTTCAAAAATTTCCTATTTTTATAGGAAATTTTTCAAAAATTTCCTATTTTTATAGGAAATTTTTCAAAAATTTCCTATTTTTATAGGAAATTTTTCAAAAATTTCCTATTTTTATAGGAAATTTTTCAAAAATTTCCTATTTTTATAGGAAATTTTTCAAAAATTTCCTATTTTTATAGGAAATTTTTCAAAAGTTTCCTATTTTTATAGGAAATTTTTCAAAAATTTCCTATTTTTATAGGAAATTTTTCAAAAATTTCCTATTTTTATAGGAAATTTTTCAAAAATTTCCTATTTTTATAGGAAATTTTTCAAAAATTTCCTATTTTTATAGGAAATTTTTCAAAAATTTCCTATTTTTATAGGAAATTTTTCAAAAATTTCCTATTTTTATAGGAAATTTTTCAAAAATTTCCTATTTTTATAGGAAATTTTTCAAAAATTTCCTATTTTTATAGGAAATTTTTCAAAAATTTCCTATTTTTATAGGAAATTTTTCAAAAATTTCCTATTTTTATAGGAAATTTTTCAAAAATTTCCTATTTTTATAGGAAATTTTTCAAAAATTTCCTATTTTTATAGGAAATTTTTCAAAAATTTCCTATTTTTATAGGAAATTTTTCAAAAATTTCCTATTTTTATAGGAAATTTTTCAAAAATTTCCTATTTTTATAGGAAATTTTTCAAAAATTTCCTATTTTTATAGGAAATTTTTCAAAAATTTCCTATTTTTATAGGAAATTTTTCAAAAATTTCCTATTTTTATAGGAAATTTTTCAAAAATTTCCTATTTTTATAGGAAATTTTTCAAAAATTTCCTATTTTTATAGGAAATTTTTCAAAAATTTCCTATTTTTATAGGAAATTTTTCAAAAATTTCTTATTTTTATAGGAAATTTTTCAAAAATTTCCTATTTTTATAGGAAATTTTTCAAAAATTTCCTATTTTTATAGGAAATTTTTCAAAAATTTCCTATTTTTATAGGAAATTTTTCAAAAATTTCCTATTTTTATAGGAAATTTTTCAAAAATTTCCTATTTTTATAGGAAATTTTTCAAAAATTTCCTATTTTTATAGGAAATTTTTCAAAAATTTCCTATTTTTATAGGAAATTTTTCAAAAATTTCCTATTTTTATAGGAAATTTTTCAAAAATTTCCTATTTTTATAGGAAATTTTTCAAAAATTTCCTATTTTTATAGGAAATTTTTCAAAAATTTCCTATTTTTATAGGAAATTTTTCAAAAATTTCCTATTTTTATAGGAAATTTTTCAAAAATTTCCTATTTTTATAGGAAATTTTTCAAAAATTTCCTATTTTTATAGGAAATTTTTCAAAAATTTCCTATTTTTATAGGAAATTTTTCAAAAATTTCCTATTTTTATAGGAAATTTTTCAAAAATTTCCTATTTTTATAGGAAATTTTTCAAAAATTTCCTATTTTTATAGGAAATTTTTCAAAAATTTCCTATTTTTATAGGAAATTTTTCAAAAATTTCCTATTTTTATAGGAAATTTTTCAAAAATTTCCTATTTTTATAGGAAATTTTTCAAAAATTTCCTATTTTTATAGGAAATTTTTCAAAAATTTCCTATTTTTATAGGAAATTTTTCAAAAATTTCCTATTTTTATAGGAAATTTTTCAAAAATTTCCTATTTTTATAGGAAATTTTTCAAAAATTTCCTATTTTTATAGGAAATTTTTCAAAAATTTCCTATTTTTATAGGAAATTTTTCAAAAATTTCCTATTTTTATAGGAAATTTTTCAAAAATTTCCTATTTTTATAGGAAATTTTTCAAAAATTTCCTATTTTTATAGGAAATTTTTCAAAAATTTCCTATTTTTATAGGAAATTTTTCAAAAATTTCCTATTTTTATAGGAAATTTTTCAAAAATTTCCTATTTTTATAGGAAATTTTTCAAAAATTTCCTATTTTTATAGGAAATTTTTCAAAAATTTCCTATTTTTATAGGAAATTTTTCAAAAATTTCCTATTTTTATAGGAAATTTTTCAAAAATTTCCTATTTTTATAGGAAATTTTTCAAAAATTTCCTATTTTTATAGGAAATTTTTCAAAAATTTCCTATTTTTATAGGAAAATTTTCAAAAATTTCCTATTTTTATAGGAAAATTTTCAAAAATTTCCTATTTTTATAGGAAAATTTTCAAAAATTTCCTATTTTTATAGGAAATTTTTCAAAAATTTCCTATTTTTATAGGAAATTTTTCAAAAATTTCCTATTTTTATAGGAAATTTTTCAAAAATTTCCTATTTTTATAGGAAATTTTTCAAAAATTACTTATTTTTATAGGAAATTTTTCAAAATTTTTTAACGACCAAAGTTTATTGCTTAGAAATTTCTACTAGATAACAAACTCTAGTTTCGAAATTTTAGAATATAATAAGTTAAGATAATTAAATGTGGGCAACTTAGGACTGTACAATTAGCTAAATAAAAGATTTTGGACCTTATACAAAATCAAATATTCGTTACCTCCCTATTACTTAGAAATCCCAGCTATAGTTTTTTGTCGATTTTTCTTTTTAATTCATATTATTTATATTTTACATGTTGTCTTTCATGTAAGAACATCTTTAACTATCACATCTATTCGAGAGGGTACATTCAAGTACTCTTCGATATTCATAATCGTACTATTCAATTCATTCACATTGTCTTGTTCTATAACTTAAAGTGTCAAATCTATGAACTATTTGCATTTTTCTTTTTATGTTTTACAAAAGTTTTATAAAGTTTTGCCTATATTTGACGATGTATATGCTTTTATAAAGACAAAAACCAAGTGTCTTTTCGAATTGTTGTTTCTTATTCATAAACCTTAGTTTTTGAGGTTTTCAGGCAAGGAAATTCTTGAAGAAAAAAAAAAAATAAATGGAAAAAGAAAGTCAAGTCTTCGTTCTGCAAATGCATTCATACAAAATTGTGTTCGGTAATAAAGTAACTCCTTATGGCGGCACGTGTTCATGTTGATTGTTTTGCCTTTGGCATTGATCATCGACGTTTGTAGTTATAGTCTTCGTTGTCGTCATCATCGTCATCCTCATCTTATTGTGGTTATTGGGGGATAAGACCTGGAACAATGGCCAGCGAAAGGGAGACTTAAGCATAAGCTTAGCATCCAACCAACAATAACTATTTCAGCCTTAGCATATGAGTACGAGAAATATCTTAAAAGATTTTTCCTTTTACTTGTTCTATTAGACATTGCTAATACAATATTGATTGGTGTTGATAGTTAAGCTTATTGGCAACGCCTTGGTGTTGCCTATTCATAAGAAAACCTATAACTGAATTTTTGCTTCCGACTTGTGGTCTCTCTTAAGTTTGCAGTTCTTTTATTATTACTATTACTTTTTTCATATGATCTTGTTGACGTTGTTCTCCTTTTTCTTTTTTGTTTTTCGTTTATTTTTAATTTTGTGTGTAAAGGCGTCAAAATTTATTAGAGCGTTATGATTACACACATTCAGTATCTCGTACATACAAACATACTTATGGAGATAATTTATAGGAATTACCTTTTAGCTAAATATATTGATTATATCTATATTTAATTTCATTATTGTTTATTGAGGACAAACACAAATTGCTTGATTAGCAGAAGAACCAATACAAAGTTTACTTAAAGCTAAAAAAGATTTAAAATATCGCGCAAAAGTTTTAACGACAAGCTTAAATGGGGGAATTTAAATATAACGGGTTATCCATTTTGCGGTTTCAAATAAAGTTTGAACGTTGACATATTATGTGTGAAACACTACATCATTTAAATGACCACCACGCGAAATGTTGCAAGCATTGATTCCTTTGAAAAAAATTAGGTATTTGGTCCAAGACTAGGAACTTGAATTAAATAACAAATTGAGATTCTGAATCTTATTTTAAAGTTAATAACGAGCTAATATTAGGCGTTTGAATGATATAACGAGCTACGATCAAGATTTTGGACTTCATAATTAGGAGTTTGAGCCTAAAAGCAAGCCTCGATTAGAAATTCACATGATAAAACTAGTTATAATAACGATTTTGGATCATATAACAAAACACAATTGCAATTTGGATCTTATTACATATTTGGATGATATAGCGAGCTAAAAAGCAATTTGTATCTTATTGGGAAACTTGACTAGGAATTTGGAATATATAACGAGTTAAGAACGCACAGACGCTGCTCTACACCCCCTCACTCTATGTATGCCGCTGCCGTAGAACATTTCAGACGAAGAGCACGCTCTTCTTCAGGTCAGCGCAATTTGGAATTAACTTCTGTACTTTACATATTTGGATGATATAGCAAGCTAAAAATCAATTTGTATCTTATTTGGAGACATGACTAAAAATTTAAAATATAAAACGAGTTAAGAACGTGAATTTGGATTTTATTGTCCTAGTAGTGGTTTAAATCACCTTAAAGCCTCCTTCCATTCCTCTTATGCAGCAGAGACGTTGCTCTACACCACGTCACTCTATGGATGCTGCTGCCTTGGAACATTTGAGACGACGAGCATGCTCCTCTTCCGGTCAGCTCAATTTGGAATTAACATGACTAGAAATTTGGAATATATAACGAGTTAAGAACCAGAATTTGTATTACATAATGGGCTAAGATTGAGCATTTGAACGAGCCACGATCACGATTAGGAATTTGGATAACGAGTTACGATAAGGAATTTAGAAAATAAACGATCCCCGATTAGAACGAAATAAAAATAAGAACTAGGACCACTAGATCCATTACTAAGAAATTGGAAGTAATAACAAGCTACAATAAAGAATTTGGGCTGCAGAATAAACAACGATTGTTTGGGTATTTGGAATATAAAAAGACTACGATTAAGAATTTGATCTATCCAGAGACGATGATAACGAATTAGTGCTGTACAAAGACTTACTATACAAAGTCTATGATAAGGAATTTGATCAACGATTGTTTATGTATTTGGAATATAAAAACACTACGATTACGAATTTGTTCTATCCAGATACGATGATAACGAATTAGTGCTATACAAGGACTTACTATATAAAGTCTATGATTAGGAATTTGATCTAGAGACCAGTTTGACTTACAAAAACCTAGAAATTTTAAATATACAATAACCCACCATAGAGAAATTTTACTACATAAAGATTACATTTGATCTTACCGAAATTATATAGCCTTTAGAAAAGTATTTCGATTAAACGTTTAATTATTCAAACTCTTCATTTTCTCCTCTTATCATTTCAGTTTTTACTTGGGGCAAACGTATGAGTCGCAAATTGGATATACTAAAGCGCAGTGAGGCTAACGGAACCCACAAGTCCCACACAGATCTAAGAAGCCTCTTCCATTCACCAAATCACAACCAAAATAATAGCAATCAAAGCAATAACACACCCACTCACTCGACCAACGGTCGAGGAGACCACCACTATCAAAGCAATACCCTAAAGAAATGCAAATCTGGTCCTATAGAAACCATTAAAAGTCGTGAACAACACCGGAATCAAAGTATAAAGCTGCAAAATAAAGAGAGTGAAACTCATTCGGTCTCTGCCTCAAATACACCTACCCACGCGGCAGCGCAACAAAGACCCCAAGCAAAGGCAATAAAGAATTTCTTTCATCGCATTGGCTCGACGGGCATGCTAAATCATAAATCTCATAATCTGGTCAAAGCCGCTGAACAACCAAATAACCAAACAACCACAGCTTCCCTGTACAGAAGTAGTTCTACAAGCCAATTGACTACTTGTTCCTATGTGAAGTGTGACGATCCTAGTGATGGCCTGAATTTAGCCAATAGCCAGAAACGGCAATCAGTTTGTGGTTTAATGAAGACAGGCTCTAATTTATTAAATGGCAGCAATAGCAGTATAGCCAGTGCTGGTGTTAAGTCCAGCAGTTGTGATGATATTGCTAAGGTGGGTCAGGTGGTTATAACTTCGCCGCAAAACTCAGCTTCCGAACCAGCTTCAGCCACTTCCCCCCAAAACACAAATGATGCTAATAGCAGAAGAGGAGCCTTTCCGTATGCTTTCCTGCGTTCAAGACTTTCGGTGCTGCCGGAAGAAAACAATGGCTCTGTTATGAAACAGCCTTCTCTATCGAGTCTGCACACTCTAGCCGAGCAGCAACAGTTTCTGCATGTGCCCAATTCCCCATTACCAAAACATCGCAATTCCACTATATTACCTGCCGCTGAAACTGACTTCAATCAATTGACAGATAGTCTTTCAATTGCTAGCGCTACACCAAATCATTCTGGAAAAATGATTTATCGGAATGATTCTTTAACAAAGCGTTATTCCTCGGATGATAGTGCCATTGGCAATTGTTCGCCTCTGCAGGCTTCGAATAGCAGTGGCAGTGGTGATGTGTCACGCAACAACAGCATTACTTCCAAGGACTGGGAACCACTTTACCAAAGATTAAGTAGTTGTCTAAGTTCAAATGAATCGGGTTATGATAGTGATGGTGGCAATAATATTACACGTCTTAGCAATAGTCTTGGTATCTCCGGTGGAGATACAGAATCAATTGCTTCGGGTACTTTAAAACGGAACTCTTTGATATCGCTGACCTCTTCGGAGGGTTTGGGAGGCGGTAGTAATACTTTGCGTTCGGGTAGTATTTGCAGCACTATGAGTGGTCCCGTTTCGTTGGGGGGCTACAATTATGACTATGAAACTGAGACTATACGCCGTCGATTTAGACAGGTGAAGCTGGAAAGAAAATGCCAAGAGGACTATATTGGTTTGGTGCTGTCGCCTAAGACTGTACAAACCAGCAATAATGAAATGCAATACAGATATTTGATTGTTGAAATTGATCCGTATGGAATGGCTCAAAAGTAAGTAAATATAAATTTTACACTTCTCCTAAGTTCTCTTTTGAATGGAAAAAAATGAGAAGTCAGATATTATTAAGTTATTACCGACTTTTCTTAATTATTTTTATTTTAATTTTTCAGAGATGGCCGCCTACGTTTGGGCGATGAAATCGTCAATGTCAACGGCAATCATTTGCGTGGCATACAATCTTTCCAGGAAGTTCAACGTTTGTTAAGTTCTTTTGTAGATAATTGCATTGATCTCGTTATAGCCCATGATGAGGTTCATACTATAACCGATTTTTATACCAAAATCAAAATTGATGGCACTACGTCAACAACATCTTACAATAGCCAAAAACAAGACGTAGAATCCAATCAATCACAAGCAGATGTTTATAGCTCCATGCAGTCGTTGACTACGGATACACCTCCTCATGTAACCCAATCGCGTAACGATTATCTGGCCAGAGCTAGAAAACGCTTGAGTTATACCCAACGCACTCAAAGTACGGACAGTATCAATAGTTATGATTTGCATAGTTTGCAATTGGCTTTGGAACATGAACGAGAAGATGATGCTGAGTCTATAGCTAGTACATCCACCATTAATTCATCGGTGGATGTTACCTCTCCGCCTAGCTGTGGTTTAGGTCCAATGCCTCCTTCCATGCCTCTTATGCAGCACAGACGCTGCTCTACACCCCGCCACTCTATGGATGCCGCTGCCTTGGAACATTTGAGACGACGAGCTCGCTCTTCTTCAGGTCAGCGCAATTTGGAATTAACCCCTATGCTTTACACAAATGAATACACGCCCGTCTATAACAATCGTTCGGCGAGTGTTTCGCTAGCAACTCATACGATAAGCGATGATGAGAAATGGCAATTGTTAAATCGTAAACGATGTTCTGAGGGAGCTCCCTTAATGGCTAGCGCCTTTCATTTGGCCGAACAGCAACAGGGACATAACAGCGGTAATCGTAGTGCTTCTTTAAGTTTAGAAACTCGCAAGGCCAGTCTTATCAGTCAAGATAGTCTAGATGGTGCAAATGGCCAATCACCGTCATCAGCCTTTCCGCCACGCACACACTATACACGCAATTCAATAAACCTCTCGAATTCGCATTATCGTTCGTTGCGCTTTGCACACTCTCGCCTTAGTTCGTCACGTTTAAGTTTATTTCTGCAGCCAAATACTAATAATCACAATAAAACTAATGCTAATACAAATACTAATAACACCAACAACAACAATAATGATAACAACACTTCTACAACAGCAACACCCACAATCACTTTATCTAATAATGTCCTTGATAGCGAACAGGACATCACAGCCAGTTGTGGTAGTGGTGGAGGTAGTAGTAGTAGTAATAAACGTTTTGCTTCTGTAAATGCTCAACAACAGCATCAAACAGAGGACAGAAATGATCTCAATGCAACAACAGCACCAACTTCTGCTATACAGCAACAACAACATCATATGCAACCAAAATATATTAGTAATACTTCTTTAACTCTAAATCATTTAACCAAACATAATCATCATCAACAACATTTAAATGTTCCTTCCTCTTCTTCGAATAATTCTAATTCTTCATCATCATCATCTACAATAGTGGGTGGTAATCGGTCATATTTAACACCGGCTATGGCTACACCAACAGCAGCCATGCTGCAACATCATCGCCCCTCATTACCTGTAGCCAAACTAACAATTCGGGATGAGGAAATGGCTGAGGTAATACGGGCTTCTATGAGTGATGGTAAGTGTAAGAAAATGTTTAGGATTTGATAAATTGAAGGATTGAGATTTTGGGGTACATAGAGTTAGAACTAAGATTTAGATTGAAGTTAATTATGACTGAGATGTAGTACATCTAAAGAATTTGAGCTACACAACCCTTTGATTGATATTTTAAGCTCTACAAAACCTTTAGTATAGACTTTAAGTCCCACCCCTAAAATCGGGGATTAAAAATCCCACAAAACCCACAATTTTGATTGACGAAAACTTACGACTGAAAATTTTGGTCAAGACGAAGATCTACAATTAAAAATTAGTACTGTCGAAATGCTATCAAAATATAATGAGATCAAAAGCAATTCCAAAACCTGAATAGACATTTTTACTATACGAGGACATATGCCTGAGAACTAAAAATCTGAGATGGAAGACTTGGTCTGGACGATCAAAGATCAGCATCGAAAATTTTAGACTAACAAATCCATTCGAATTTTGACTTGAGCCTAAAACAGATAAGAGCCAACATTGCAGAAAAGTAGGTCCTAGTAAGGTTAGGATTATAGACCAAATGCTAATGTTAGATATGCAAATTCTAGATTGAAAATTTGAACAATACCATAGGCCGTATAAAAGTGATAACGAGAATTTAAGATAGATCAAATATTCGGATTTTTTTAAAAGTTTTACTGTAGTGTATTGCACTAAGATCCCAATTTATTACAATTGTTTATTATTGTAATAAATCACTGGCTGAACATGCAAAGGCACTAAGTCCATATTTTAAAAATTTTCAGGAGAGACAGAAAACAATACAAATTTTTTGTTTAAACATTTTTGATTTTTTTTTTTTTTTTTGAAATGTACTTAGTAGGGACCATGAAATAATAATAACAAGGAAGTTTCATTCTCTCTCTTCAAAATTATTTTGAAGTATATTGGGTTTTTGAAGTTTGATATTTGAAAACAAATAAAAGAAAAACGTTGCCACAATAAGAAAAGGGGTACGTAATACATTGGAATTAATTATCAAAAATGGGTAATTTTGAAGTTAATCATATAATTAAGACATTCAATATTAAAGAAATATAGTTTAAACAAATTGTATGACTATTTATCAAACTTTTAAGTAAATATTCATACGTTTTTTATGAATAAAGACATATATACTTGCATAAATTTTGTCATCATATCATTTTACAAAAGTGGGATTGTCGACAAAAATATGGTAGCACAAACTTTCACTATCCTAACAAACGTCAGAAAGTTATCATGGCGACAAAAAGAGAGAATGGAACAACCTTCAGTTTTATTAAATCATGGTAGGGACTTAGATCTTTTTCCTGTAAAAAATTGGACTTAGCGTTATTGCTCATCATTACCAAACAACAACACAAAATATGAGATACTGATATTTCATCATTGTAATATATGCACATTGTACATTTCAACATTAAAATCAACATTTCTAGAAAAAGTGGACTTAATGCCTTTTCATGTTAAGCCAGCGAAATAGTTTTTTGATAAAGCCAAAAAAATGTTGGTGGGAAAAACTTTTTCTCGACGCGTTTCAATAGTTGGTTAGGCCATCTCTTCAGGAGGATTATCCCTAATTCTAGACAGAACGAAAAACACGCATTATATCTTATTTGCGAGACAGAATAAATACGAATTATTGTGTCCAACAAACATCAACATAAAGCGAAAATTATCCTCTAACAGAAACACACAACATTTTTCAGTTTTATCTTCTCTTTATTTTCCACTTTTGTTGTTGCTTTGTTTTATTGTACAAATAATAAGGAATGGAGCTTGAAAATTTAAACTTTACAAAGACCTCGGAATTTAAATAAGTGATATTAGATGGGGATGGGCAGTCCAACTATTCGGTATGTGGGCTATATAAAGACCTAAGAATCGGAAAGTAAACAAAGATACATATTTCTTTAGAAATTTAAAATGGACAAAAACTAATATATGGAGTCTAATATTAGGCTCTATGCTCCACTGGGAGTCAAGGATAGCAGAAGATTATTATATAATTCCTTACGAAGGTACATATATCTTTAGAACTTTACCCAAGATACAATTAAGAATCTACGATTAATAAATTTTAAAAACTAACCAAATGTCAATCCATTAAGATATGAGCTAGGCATAAGAAAGTAAAGAAATAGACCTATACATATGGTTTGGGTAGCTTTGGACAGGTTAGGGTAGTTTCGTTATAGTAAGGGAACACAAACATAGACTAATTAAAGAGAAACTAAATAATTTTAAAATCTATGACTAAAATCTTATCTTTATAATCTTATGATTTAAAAGGTCTGTATAATAGGTGACCACAAGTCAGAATATTTGCTTAAAAACTATTAATAATGAATCAGTCTAATCTTGTACTACTTATGCTTAAATTTATTTTTATAAATACAGCCTTATAACCCACATATAAAATATATAAAAGAGCTTCTTAACACAATTTAAAGTATTTTTAAAACTATAATTTTTGAAAATTTTACCTGTTTTTTTTTAATAATTTTAAAATTTTCTTATTTAGGTTCTCGGCGTGGTACTCCCAAAGTTGTGACCTTCTTTAAGGGACCCGGCATGAAATCGTTGGGTTTCAGCATTGTTGGCGGTCGCGATTCGCCCAAAGGTAATATGGGCATTTTCGTTAAGACTGTGTTTCCCACAGGACAAGCGGCAGATGATGGAACATTGCAAGCGGGTAAGTTAAAGAAAGGATTTAACAAAAAGTGTATACCAATGTGTATTGCTTTAGGGTCTCATTTACAAATTATTATAGGAACCAAAAAAATATACAAAATTGTCGGAAAAGTAAATATTTATTCAAAAGAAAAATTATTCGCACTTAATCCCAGTCTATTAATGTAATAGACAATTTATTAATAAAAGACAAAAAAATGTTTGTGGGGACAACAAATTGCTCTACGGGTTTTGATGGTTGGTTTGGAAATACTCCATTAGGAAGAGTATCCCTTCTTTTAGACAGATCAATTACCTGTAAAATGGGTAAAAATCATTTTACAAACACAATCATTACGAATTATGTTTGTAAATCAAAGGTTAAAGCTCAGATTATCGACTGGACAAAAGTTCAGTCTTTTTTCAAAAGAAAATTTTTTCGCACTTAATCCCAGTCTATTACATTTATTTATTAATGTAATAGAGAATTTATTGATTAAAAATAAATGTAATAGACTGAGATTAAGTGCGAATAATTTATCTTTTGAATTATTATAATAAGAAATTTTAAATTATTGCAAATATTTTAAAGTCTTAAAAATAGTTTTATTTCCGATAAAAATTTGTAAAAACTAAAGAATTTTATAAAGATTAAAGAAAAAATTTAACATATTATCTTATTTCAGGTGATGAAATTTTAGAAATCAATGGTACTTCGGTACAAGGCATGAGTCATGCTGAAACCATAGCATTATTCAAAAATGTAAGAGAAGGAGCTATTGTTTTAAAACTCTTAAGAAGAAAGTAAGTTAACAAAAAATAAAGTTAAAGAAAAAATATAAATTTTTTTCTAATCAAAACAATATTTTAAATTTATTTTCTAGGCTGCAAAAGGCAAAATCAATGGGGGCTTAAGAGAAGATAAAAACCTTAAAAAACTAAAACCAAAAGGAAAAAGATGTTCATTCAAAGCAATACACAAAAATTTTGAAAAAGAATTTTTCACAAAATTATGAAAAAATTATAGTAAATTTTAAATTAAACATAAATTTAAGAAAAAAATCTTTGTAAACCCAGTTTAAATTCATACATATTGTATTTTTGTTAAATATTGTTAAAATATTTAAATGTATCAATGAAAATATAAAACAAAACTAGTATTAATTCTTTTACTTTTAGTTTAATTAAATAGTAAGCAGAGCTATACTATAATTATTTCTTTTATTTATATACACAGTTGATTAAATAGTTAATTATAAAAAGTATACCTAACTTTAAATTTATATTTACTAATTAATAGTAATTTAAAAAAGTCTCATTGTTGTAAATTTATTCTTCAGAATTTAAGTCCAAAAATTAAAAAGAAAGAAAACAAAAAACACGTACAAACTGTTTAAAAATTTAAAAAATTGCAATCAAAATTAAGAATTTAACAAAAAAAAGGAATTATTCATTGTTTAAAGTTTTTTTTAGAAATAAGTATCAACAATTATTGTATTTTAATTGTAATATAAAAAAAACCTATATAAAAGTTAAATGTGTATTAAAACAATAACAAAAAAGTAAACATTAGGTACCTGCTGGTTTTATTTATTGAAAAAATATTAGTTTGATTGAGTTTTCTCCAAATTTTCTGGGTTTTGGACAATTAAACGTTGTTTTTTGACAAAATGATCTATGCGATTTTCCAAACTTTCTGTGAATATAAAATTTTAATAATTAAATGAAGGAATATTTTGAAAGGAAAAATATAACTTACCGCATCTTTTGCGATTTAATAAGTTTTGATATTGTCGGGGCTTAACACAATCTTGCAGCAATAAAACTTGACTTTTTATTATTTGAGTTTTAAACTGTTCCTGTAGAGTATTTTCCAGTTCAAATAGAACAGTACGAATCATGGTAGATCTATTAAGAAAACAACAAAAATAATTAAATAAGAAATTACGACATGTGAAGCTACATTTCTTGCCTAACAATTTTAAGAGAATGAGTAAAATTTTCGAAGAAATACTTCAAGTGATATTTTTTTAATATAGGAAAGCTTAAAATGCATGAGCACATTTTACGATGAGGGTAGTGTAAGTTATCGCACGTGAGTTATTGATTTAAACGTTTTTGTGGTGTCAATTTGAATGCGAAATTTTTGCTGCGCTCCGTTTGATCTTTTACTGAAAATGCCGATTAAATTTTGAATATGATCAATATACCCCAGCTTTGCAAACTACCACAATATCGCTGAAACTTTGGACATTAACCGTCGAACATTTAAAACTCATTGAAAAAGGGTTGCCTGCAGAAAACTTCAATATTTGAACAATCGGGTAGATATCTGTGAAACGTTATTGGACTATGAAAATCCCGAGAACATAAAAGTCAAAAGATAGTGGCTGCACGGATATGGGTATTTTTTTTTTTTTTTTCAAAACGTTCGTAGTAATACAATTTTAGTTTTTATGTAAAGAAAATTTGACCACTCCTACTTTTATGCCCACTTTTTTAGAATTATCTTAAATAGAAAAACGGTTGCACAAGTTTAGGTCATTTTTTTTTTTTTTAATGTTCGTAGTAATTCAATTGAAGTTTTAACTCAAACATTTTTATACCCTTCACCAGCATAGAGCGAAGGGTATAAAAATAAAAATCGAAACAAAAAAAGTTGAACAATTTTGTTTGGGTCATAAGACACCTTTTCATAGGCCGGGTCACATATAGAATTTTTTTAATTTTTTCAATTTCAATTCCTACTTACTTTATACTAAACTGTGTCCATTCACTTTGTATATTCTCGATAAGTTTCTGTAGATTTTCCTCATTATATATCCAACTGCTAGTATCACTTTCATCTGAAGCATTCCCGATTTCTACATCCGAAACTTCCATATCTTCTTCATTAGCTAGCAATTCTTCGTTGGTTTTCCGACATGTTTTATTACGAAATTCACAATTGAACAGATTCAAAGGCAAGCCAATGGCGGGTGTGTATTGAGGTTTACTAGAAAAAAACAATTTTCCTTAAATTATTTCAAAGTCTATGTATTGCTTTTACTAACCAAGGATTCTTTTCCACATCTAGTAGCTCAGTTATTACCTCGGGTTCCTCCTTTTCCTGGCCTATCAAGAGTAATACAGCCATTATGCAGCGTATTTGATGCCATAGAAAGGCATTGGCTTGAATTTGTAAATAATACATATTGTAACCCGTTAGCTCATTTTCGTATTCATTAGGGCATAGGTGAACACTAGCGGATTGTAGATTACGCATGTAGTTAGTAACACCATTGTGTACATCCATTTTGCAGAAATTGCGAAAATCTGCATGACGTTGTAGTAATGTACAAGCTTTTTGCATGGCCTAAGTAATTACAATTTTTAGAAATGTAAATGTAAATCCTAGAAATGTTCATAATACCTCTATGTTTAAATCTCCCCTGGGAAAAAAATACCTATAGGTCCTTGCCACACAATCAAATCTGGCACTATACACTGGCGTTTTTAAAGGCATCCATGCAATACATTGTATGTTTTTAGGTAAAATACGATTTAATAAGCCACAATAGTCAATCTCCTGCTGCAAGGATTCCTCATCCAATTGCTTATCTTCAGGAAATTTACTGCGTAAGTCTATAGAAATAACTTGACAGAAAGCGCTAACCTCTTTATCAGTACGGCCGCAACGATGATAATTGGAGGTGGCTCGGGATTCGATAAGACAACAACGTGTTAAGGCCTTAAATAAATGATGTTCTGAAAATAAGGAATTATTAATTACAAAATAAATATGTAAGTAAATCCAAATTAGTTACCTATGGTAGCATTAGAATCTTCCTGGCACGCAAATCCTTGATAGTCCCAACCAAAGTATAGAAATTTCATTAGCACATGACGTTTGGGACATCTACAAAATACAAGAGAAGATATAGCAAACTAAGTTCTAAAAGCATAATATCACCCCTTTCATTGTAGGGTATCAACAACGTGCACATAAATTTAAACTTACTTGTTAAAATCAAACTGCCGCTTTTTGCTCTTCTTGTCACCAGAAGTTTCATCTGCTCCAGTTGCACTATTTCGATCCTGCTTTTGTTGTGTCCCACTATTGGCTTGCAGTTCACTCAATTCCATTAGGAGCTCATCGTTTTGTTTACCACCATCAGCGTCACCATCGCTGAGCTTTTTATTCAAAATATTTTTCAGCTGGAAGTTATAGGCCTCCAATTGAATAATCTTATCAATTAACTCCGTTTTTGATAACTTTTCTAATTCTTCTCGTGGCAAACCTTTAAGTCGTTTATTTATTACAATTTTTGAAGACATTTTTCATGAAATTCTTTTAAATTCCAAATAATTTTTGTTATTGTTTATAATAATGTTGCCAACCAGATGTTTACTGTTAAGATTACAGCGATTTAATGAACTTAATCAGTATTACCAAGAATAAATTATTAATGTAAGCAAATTTTGACATAAAAACAAATAAGAAAAATTGTGGAAAAAATTAATCCATTGAAATCGGAATCCATTTGTTTTCGTAATGCATCGAGAAAAGGTCCAGATAACGTTATCAAACTAAGTAAAACTTCTAATCTTTCTTAAAGCGGCTTTGATATTCCCTTTAGGAATGAAATTAAAGAATTTAAATAATCTTTTTTCAATCACAATGAGTAAAGTTCTACACATTAAGGGTATGTTTTCCAGATTATTCGTAAACAAAAATTAAGTTAAAAACCTATGTTATTGATCTTTAAAGTATGCATCATATCAGCGGTAATCAACGGATTCCCTATTTGGTATACAATAACTCTAACGGTTATGAAGAAGTTGCTTTTTATTTGCATTAATGCGAATTACGAAAATTACCTTATTTACAAAAAGCTAATATTTTACCTTTTCCGCTTGCTTTATAATAGGCTGTTCCCCTCCTGTGTAACACATTTTAATATTTTTGTTAAAATGTGTTATACAGGATGGAGATCATACGAAATTTCTCCACCGTAACAAAAATTATTTATGTATATTATCTGATTAATGTTCTTAACTTAAGCATGTAGCGTTATTGTCCTCAAAATGCCTTTAATGTTTATTAAAATAATGCATATATGTAGTTTTAAGTTTATTGTTAATTTATTGTTAACTTTGTGTGAACCACCGTAGTATAGCAGGTTAGTCATCTGTATAGCATCCCTGAGGTCCCAAGTTCGATCCTCATAACTCAGCTAGCCACTGTTTATTTAGTATTAGGCTATGTAAAACTTCTCTAGCTAATGCATTTGCCGTTCAGACCAGGCGTTAAAGCGTAGGTCTCTTTCAATGAGTCTTAAAATAGAATTGGATGCAGCTCATTATCCTTGTTCCAATTGGAATGTTGTTGGTGAAATATATATACATATATATAGCTTTTATAGATATTTATTTGTAATCTGGCTTTAAAGTGCCAATAAAACTTGAATTGATCAAGAAAGTGCAATAATCTTTAAGCTCTGATACTGTAGCATAGATAATATGTTTAACTGATTCAGACGTGTCCTTATCTGATATTAAATATTCATGTGTCTTATCCTGGCTATATAGTCCAGTAGAGTGGTTCGTTAAGTTAAGTCAGTCACCCCCTAGGATTAAAGATAATGTAAAAATAATTCTACAATTTTTTTATTTTTTTTGCCACGCCTTCAAATTCCGCCCTTTTTGTATTTTGTTAACTGTGTCGCCATCTTTAGTCCGATCATAATACTTTATATATCGGTGTTCACTGCTCTGTATGGGCTACATTTCTTTCCTTGATAGTTTTTAACTACCACGTCAATTTATATTTATAATTTTTTTTTAAATTCGATTCGTATCCTCCCTAATTGAATCGAGTACAAATCTAGTTTTTAAAAGTTATGACTATAAATTGACATGGTAGTAAAAACAATCATAGAGAGAAGTGAAGACCGATATATAAAATGTTATGATCGGACTTAAAGTGTGAACAAAATATTAAAAGGGCGGTATTTTTAGGCGTGGAAAAAAATAAAAAAATAGAATTGTTTTAACATTATCTTTAATCCTAGGGGGTGACTGACACAATTTTTTTTGTATGGAAGTTTGAGAAATATCCTTCGTTTCTTTTCTTGCAATCCCATTGGTAATTTCCCCACTTTTTATGTCACCTGTCTGACAAGTCTATTTGAGCTAGACTCCATTTCATAAGTAACTTAGTCACTCTCAAGTCTATATGACCATCTGATTTTTTGTTTAAGCTAATACACACTTAAACAGGTGTCGATGTACTTTTTGATCCATCTGTAAAGATCGAGGTAAGCGACATTGTAGACTACTCTTGCGATACTGTACAACCATACGTGTAAATATACATATAAATAGACCGCTGTTGGTCATAAAATATTTTATGTTTGTGAAAATGCTCCACGAAAATTAGTTTGACTAAAATAACTATTTTTTTTTTCAATTTGAAAAATATATGTATATCAATAAGCGATTTTATAAGAAAATTGTTTTATCCACCTCAAAATGGTCCAGCAGTCCCGATTTTTTAGTTTTCATTTGGTTTTTATAAATATTTTTTGTCTCTCTATATTATAAAACATTCATAACACAATTGTGAATTATTTACGTTTTTAGAAAATACAACTCTGTTGCTTGCTGAATTGTATAAGACAGTTTGTGCAACCCTGTAGTTTTTCTCTGCTGCCGTCAGCCATATTGGATTATTTCTGACAAAAGTTGTGACGCGACGAAATTTCACTGCGTGTGAAAAAATATAATTTAACGCGTTAAAAGTTTATTAAACAGCCTGAAATTATAAAAAAAAGTGTTAATTAACGAACATTTAACAAGAAAAGTGTAAAAGTTTTAAGAAATCGACGAGAAAAGTAAGTGAAAATTGCAATTGAAAAAAGTAGTGGCGGAGTCTTGAGAAAATTTTCAAAGCGAAAAAATATCTATTCAGAAAGAAGAAGCAAAGCAAAGAATCAAGCTACAAAAGCAAAATTGAAAAAAGTCTCTGACGACAACGAGAAGAAAATCTTGTCCAATAAAAAAATCAGTTATAATAAAAATAAAAGTTAAATTATAAAGGGAGAAATATAACAAAGAACTCTCAATTGATTTGCTATAAGAAAAAATAAATCAGATTTTAAGTTATTGTTTAAGGATTTTGTTTTTAAAAAACAACTATATAAAAAACAATAAGTTGGCCAATATATTGGTGTAATTGTAATGAGTGTCGCTGCAATGACAATGGACGATCAGAGACCCTTGATGAACAATTACGATAAAATGTCCAAACAATATGAACAAAATTTACATAATACCGCTGGGGGTGGTGCGATTGGTGGCGCACATGTGGTTGGAGGTGGTATAAGCAATGCGGGTCTTTTATCGGGACCCGCATCTCCCACTCCCTCGGCTTCCGAGGAACCCACCACATCCCATCACTCCCATCATGCGTCGTATCATCATACGTCGCATTCTTCGCACCATCATCATCACCATCATCATACACACCATTCGCATCATCAACAACAGCAGCAGCAACATATTCAAAACCAACAACAACAACCGGCCTCAAGGCCTGCTTCGCCACCTCCGTTACCAACACAAGCAACGTCGCTTCTTCAGGATACAGTTGCTGCTGCTGCTGCCATCGCTGCTGCGGAACAGCGTCAACGTTCACTCGAAGGTATATTTTTAAAAATCGTTTTCTTACATATAAAATATCTGAATAAAGAAAAATAATCTTGAAGAATAATACAAAATTTGAAATATACATATGAAAATAAATAATAAAAAATATAATTATTAAAAATTATGTTGAAAAATCAAAAAAGAAAAATTCGTTTTAAGAATTTTTTACAAACTGTGTTTTCTTGTGTGTGTTTTGTGCTTTAAATTTCTCCAAAAAAATAATAGAAATTTTAAAATACTCTATTTTAGAAAAATTTTAATTTTAATTTAAACATTTTTTTTTTAATTTCTGGGTAATTGTGGTTATTTTTATATATAATAATATTTAAACAACCTTTTTATGACTGTTACTAAGATGATATTAATGCATTTTAGACTTTTATGATAAAATCTTAAACATTGAAACAGCGAACACTCTTATTGACTCTTAAGAACTTTTGCCTTAAACCAAAAATTTCGATTCAATTTTAGATTTTTAATTGTTCCTTTAAATATCTTTAGTTTTAAGCCATGGTGAAAAAAGTGTTAAGGAAAAAAAGATAAAATATTATAAAATGAAGAATAAATAAATAAATGAATTATTAAAAATATTTTCAATTAAAATAAAATAAAATAATATAAAATGTAAAAATACCATAAAATCAAAAATAAAAAGTAAAGAACATTTATATAAATTTATCTCAAAAAGTGCTTTATTGTAGTGGTATATACCCATTACATTAAAAAAAAAACTTTTAGAAAAAGTGAAAAATATTAAAATTACCTAAAAATTGATACAAAAAACATTTTTAAATAAAGTGAAAAAATCAAAATTAAAAAAAAAAAAATAATAATACAAAATTTATTTATAAAAAAAAACTTTAAAAAATAAAAGGAAAATATTTCAAAAAATAATAATCTAAAAATAAATATTTTCTAAAGAAAATATAAAAAAATGTGTTTATATATTCCAGTCTCTATATATATTAATTGAATCTTTATCGTTTATTTTTATTTCTTTTCAAAACGCGTCCCATAAAACTTCCCCTATTACTATGCCAAACATCTTGGTTTTTAAAATAAAAATATCAAGCTAAAGAAAAAGTATATTTTTCTTCTTTATAACCCGCTTATATTGGGTGTACGTGCGCGAGTGTGTGTATACTTCTAACAAAAAATCTATTTTCTTGATTTCTCTTTTATTATATCATTCATATAAAAATAAAGAAATAGAAAAAAAAATCTAAATAAATAAAGATAAAATAAAAATGATAAAAAGCCTATAAAATATAAAATAAAATATTAAAGAAAAATAAAAATATGCATAAATTTTGAATATTATACAAAATTAAAAAATTAATAGAAAATTATTAGATTTGAAAATCGTAAAGTGTTGGGTGATTTCAATAAAAAATACAAGTTTTCTTCAAAAAATTACATAAATTAGAAATATCTTAAGTGACAATATTTTAGTCTTTAAAACCACTTTTTGTCGTTGCTTTTAAAACTTTATTGTTTCTTCTTTATAAAAACTATCTTAAATAATAACATACATATTTTAGAGTTGTCATTATAAGTAAATTTAAAAAACGTAGTAATCATAGTATGAAATCTGTTTATATCATTTCCTTAAAATACCTTATAACTCAATTCCTAAGTCACTAAGATTATTCTCTAGCTCTTATAGGCTGCAGAAAAGCCATCTTATTGCCTTTGAATGTTCCCGAATTGGAGTTTCATAGTTCCTTTGATAGTTTTCAGAGTTGTAACTATAATCATAATCTTACTATTTTTCTTTCTAGTTTCATAACTATTTAATATTTGGATATTTTTGCTATCGATGAGTGGGTTATTATTATTGTTATTATTATAAATATTATTATTAATTTTTTATTATTATTATTATTGTTAATGCTTTTTTGACTATAAGTTGATTTTGTAATTTTGATTAATTGGCCAATTGGCTTTAAAATTACAATAAATGGAATAAACAAAAAAAAAAAAAAAACAAAAAAATACCAATGTCGTATTTTGGTTGGCTTACTTTTAGGCTAGGTATGAAAAGAGGTACCTCTAATAAATTTTGATTATCATCCTTTGAAGAATATAGTAAAGGCACTAAGTGATTTTTGAGATAGGAAAATAAGAGGAATGGTATTGCAGTACTAGAGAATAGTCAGAAAGTCTTCATATGGATATAGTTGAGTTCATTGTAAAATCTTTATCTTTGGAGCATAGGACAATGAAAGGATTTTTTTTACTAATTTGCACGCTTTTTATTCACACTAAGTCTCTAAGTCACTAAGTTTTTATCTTAAGACAGTTTATATACCTATGTTTATTAAACCATCATATTGTTGAAAGTTTTAGTTGTTTGCTTACTTATACCTAATTCTGGTAACCGGATCCTACATTCGGATACTTACGTACCCACCCACGATGTGTTCTGACTTAAGTCCGAAGAAGAGAGAATTTGGCGGGCCGTAAATACCTTCATGCCGTTTAATCGGCCAAGGGTTCTCTAGCTATGGTCTATTTATACTTCGTTGCTTCAATGGGTGGATAGGGTAATTTTCATTCCAAAAACGAAAATAATTCTTATCTTAAGGGTGAATCTTTTGAGATGTACTGCATGATTTCATCGATTTATAGAAAATTCAATGAGTTTACATTACATTTACATGTTTTACTGGATATAGCGGTTGATTTCAATATTACGATTGAAGCCATTTGAATTTTACTTCAAATGGACTTGCAGGGCTTTCTAATAGAGTGAAAAATGAAAACATGACAAATGGTTCATCAATTCGAGGTTAGGCGACTGCAGTATTCGTAAAAAAGTGATTAGAGGTACTGCACAAGGAGGTATTTTATCGCCATTACTTGTGCCAGGAAATTCCTTCGCTTAATCAGTAATATTATACTATCGGCCTTAGTTAGGTTAACTATCTTCATAGATCAAGTAACAAACAAGAAGGTGAAGGGTTGATAATTTCACACTACCTGAGCTGGATGGTGTAGTTTTGAAACAGTTATCAGGTTCTAAATTCTTACGTATCATCTTAGACAACAAGCTTTTTTCTGGAAGAGGAAAGGTGGATTTACACAACCATTGAAAACCAAATCTCTGCTAGATCTTAACTGGATAATATTAAGAGGATGTATAAGCATACTAACCGGTCACTGTACCCAAAACTCTAGGCTTAACAAATGGGATGGCAGCATTCCGGACTTTTGCAGACTGTGCTTACATGAGAACTGGTCCGAGTTGGTTGAACACATCCTCTGCCACTGTTCAATGCTCGAAAATCAGAGTGTTACCCATTTAGGTAATAGATTCTATGCTGAGCTTCAGAATTTACATCGGAGAAAACTGAGCAATCTTGTCGGTTTTATAACTGTACTCAGATGGCTTAGATAAGTCATTACTTCTCGGGGTAGCACTTAGTAGCTACCTTCAAAACAACTGATTCTTCTTCTCTTTATGATCAATTTTTTCCGGACTCTAGTCTTCTTTCCTTATTCCTCTCTATCATTGACAATAATGGACACCAAGAGTCCCCGAGTGAAGGTGTTATTAAACGCTACATTTAAATCCTAACACGTACTAATTACCATACACATCTAGCAAATTTTATAAAAAACTCCATATGGTTTAGTTTTGGGCTGAAAATTGCGACCTTTGGTTTTTCCATATACAATTCCTCTATAACCATATAACCCCAAAGTTCTACTGACAGGTACCGTTGTCCTTGTATCAGTACCTTATTATTTTCTTAAGGCTATCAATAGGCTTATTGTCAAAAATTAAAAAAAAAATATCTCAATTTAGTAGTAATAATAAATTACTTAACTTATGTTTTAAGCTATGTTGTCTTATTAAATCCATAGTGACAAATCTCTTTATACTCTCAGATGATAGGAAATCGAGTAATCCTAAGGAAGAAGTAATAATAACATGCGACAAAACATGATCCATTTACCATTGCAATGTTCTAGGATCATAAATGTATTACTTAGAAGTAATCCTAAAACTAGTCCATGTCATTATTCCGCACATTATCAAGAATGGGTTATTTTCATAACTACACCAATTTAATTATTTTCTCAAACTTTAAAAACACATTGGAAAGAAAACAGGGGAGATTTAATTAATTTCAATTTGATCATTAAATATTTGTAAGTCCCTGATCACATTACCTAGGACTATTTTAAAACACATAAAAATATTGGTCTGAGACCCACCTTTTTGTTGTTACGATTTCCGTTCAGCTGGCTAGGTGGCCGGTTATCCATTTGAAAATTTGATTAAATTTGACACAGGTACAGGCTCATCCTTTTTTGGACAAAATCGTATTGCTATTTCGGGCACCTCCCATTAGCATGGCTTCCCGGCACAAATTAGTTGAGTTTTAAAAATATTCAGCACAAATATTGCTTATGATAACCTTAATCAGTGTACCTAATAGTGTAGGATCGGCACATATTTGACCTACCTCCCATACTAAACTTAAAACTAGTTTAAATACCCGTAAAAGAACAAAAACGCTTATAAATCTAAAGATAAATGCATTTTATACCAATAACTGAAATTTGGTAACAATCGATCCACAATTGACCCTAGCTCCCATATCAGGCCCTTAGCCGACATAATTTATCAGTCGGGCTTGACCGACTATAGCTTTTCTTACTTGTTTTAACTTAAAACTGATCATGTAGTTATGCATTGTACTTTAAATTTTATCATATTAAAGAAGGTCAATAAACTTAACTGTTTTGTTTCTGCCTAACTTCATGTTTCTGTGGAATACTTCTTTACGAAATTATTATTTTGAATAAAAAACACATATTTTAAAATTCGTTCTATATTGAAGAATCGAATCAAAACTAATCTACCCATTTACGACAGTTTATTTCATAACTTAATTTATTTTTGCTAACAGTTTTAGTTAAATTATTCACCGGGGTCGGTTAAATACTAATCGAAATGTAGCTTAGATACAAACCTGCTTAAATAATAAATAAGAAAACCGACAAAAAAGAGCCTAACAATATTTAAATAAAATATGAATTATTTAAATTTTTATGCGATGTGTAAATTTTGAAAGATCAAACGATAAATCTGAGGCCATCGACAAATTATTATGAAGTGGTTTTAAAATTAAAATGTGCACTAAGTACACAAAAATGTTAAATATAACAAATAAATAAAAAATAATATTATTAAATAAAAAATTATAATATTTTATGAACTTTGATGAAAAATGCAATAAAATGAATAAAAAAAGTTCTCAAAGCGTCAATAAGAAATGTGTTCGGTTTGTAATCTTTTGCGTGTTATTCTTTTTTTTAGAAAATTTCTCAAAAAATCTATCGAAACAAAAATAAAGAAAAGTCTATTAGTGTATAACACGAGATTTAAGAAATAAGAAATCGACCAAAATAAATCTCATGTTAAGAAAATCACAAGAAATACAAGTGCGAGAAACTTGAGAGAGATAGAATTGATATTGAAGTAAAGTGTTTGTTTATCCATGTTTATAATATATTTTCGAAATACAAAATTAAATTATTTTTCATTAATTCCATTAAGAGGAATCTAAAAATTCAAATAATCTCTCTCAAGCGGGCAAAAGAATAACGAATGAAAAAGAAACGGTATAAAATTAAAAATAAAATAAATTTCGAAAAGAATAACGTTGTAAAAATACACGTTTTAAGTTCTAAACCTTGATTCGTTCGGTTGCTTCTCTCGTACAGGTGGTTTTATTTTGTATCATCAACAGCAACAGTCCCTTAATAAAACAAGATTTTATTTAAAAAAAATATAACAAATCAAAAAATATCTCGCACAAAATGACACGATTTAACAACATCATCAACAACAACACGAATGCGAATGAATGCAAAGTATTGGTATGATTTCGTATTTTGTTTTTTAACCCACAAAAATAAAAATTATTAAAAAAAAAGAATTACATTTGATATATGTTTTTATATTTATGTTTATAACCACTTAATGATTCAACAACAAAAGAAATGCATTAGTTTCTTATTTATTTCATTATTTTTAATAATATTGTATAGAAAGAAAAATGTAAAAGTTAGAAAAAAATAAAAAAAAAATCACTACAAAAAACTATTTTTTTCAAATAATTGTTTGTAATGCTTTTTTTTTATCTGTTAATCTGTGTATATTGTCTGTGTGTTTATGTTGTAGCTAAAAAGAATTAAAAATTGAAACCAAAACTTTATTAATATATTTCTTTTTACAATTAACTCTTTATTATCTAATAAATTAGATGACATTGAAAGTCTTAAAGTGGAACAGACACGTCTTACACAGCAGTGTGCCGATGCTCAGAGACGTGAAAAGATACTCATGCGCAGATTGGCCAATAAGGAGCAAGAATTTCAAGATTATGTGGTAGGTTTCTAGGTCTTTATAAAAAAGAAACATAAGATTTTAAAGTAATCTTCCTTTTTCTTTTCCTAGAGTCAAATAGCTGAGTATAAGGCTGCACAAGCTCCTTCGGCTCTTGCCTTGAGATCGGCTTTATTGGATCCCGCTGTTAATTTACTTTTTGAAAAGCTCAAGAAAGAGTTGAAAGCCACAAAGGCCAAATTAGAAGAAACTCAAAATGAGTTAGCTGCCTGGAAATTTACACCAGATTCTAATACCGGAAAACGTTTAATGGCCAAATGCCGCCTTTTGTATCAGGAGAATGAAGAGCTAGGCAAAATGACCTCCAACGGTCGTTTAGCAAAATTGGAAACAGAATTGGCCATGCAAAAGAGTTTCAGCGAAGAAGTTAAAAAATCACAATCAGGTAAATATTGAAAATATAATTTACTTACATTGTTTGGTGTTATTATGTTTTGAAATTAGTTTTAAAATATTACAAATATAATTTTCTATTCAGGAATTTCCGGGAAATAAACTCGAAGATTCCCCTCAGTTTTCCTGGGAGTTTTCTACTAAATTTCCCAGGATTTTTTTATAATTTTTTTACATAATGAAATTTGATCTTCAAACTACAAAATAGATGTAGATAAATCGAATGACAAAATTCCAAAAAGCCACATCTCCAGTTTTTTGATATATGCGTTTATTGATCCAAATGCTTCCCTGAATTTTCTGTATTAAGAATGGAATATTCCTAGTATTCCTCCTACTGTGAATATCACAAGCTTCTTAATTTTTTTTTAAATATTCTACTTCGTTACAAAAAAATTAGTTTTTTCATTTCCTAAAAACTTTCAGTTTGTGGAGATGTGACCTTTTCGAATTTCATCATTCAATTGATCATAAATGAAAAGATTTTTTTTTAATTTGATTGATTAAAAATCTATTTCCTAAAAAAAGGATAATATACATCAAAACAAATCCAATATACCCTTCCCACACATGGGTTTGCAGGGTATTAAAAATGTTAAAAATTGTCTAAATTGGAGTCTTGCAGAAAAGTGTTGAAATTTATAAAATTCTCCAAATCCAAAAGTTCTTGAAGATTCTATAATTAAAACTTTTTTAAAATATGTCATTAATGTTCTCCTAAATCAGGGGACTTCTAAATCCTGTCCCAAATGTCTATAGGAAATAAGGAGTTAGGAGGGTCGGGTTTGCTGTGCATTGAAAGAGGTGCTTAGTAGTGTGTGGAATTTCTCCATAAGCTGGGCAGGTGTTGGGTATTGTAGGATTGATTCTAGACCAGTATGAATTAAGTCGACTACAATATCGTTTTCTTATTTGAGCCAGTAATACCCTAGTAGTTCTCGGCATACTTCTCTCTTCCTCTGCAATAGGTGGGGGACGGCCACCAAGTATAAGATTCAATTGGTAACTAGATACAGTTGATGTTACCATGATTCTGTGAATGTCTTCCAGAGCTGCTTTATATGAGTTGATATTGAGTGGCTGGGTGGTTTGCTGTGTAATATCATTCTCATAGCAACGAAGGTCCTTCCTAACATGTCGTTGAGGGGGATCTAATTCCGTTAGATGGTGGTTCGGATGATCTCTCCTATGACATCCCAGAAGGAATTGCCTAGTTAGCATTTGGCTATGTTCCTTAAAGGTAGGACCTTCGTCTCCTCATGTAGATGGCTTTCTGAGGACATTTTTAGACAGCCTGTTATTTTTCTGAGGGCTGAATTTTGACAACTCTGAAGCTTTTTCCTCTGCGTTTCGCTCACAATTGACCACAGGGGAGTAGCAGAATTTGCTACGGACCGACCAATTGCTTTATAGGTCGTAAGTAGGGTTTCTTTATCTTTATGACTTAAGGACCTTATTCCTACCGCGTAATTTATCGCAAGTTGCGGTGGCATGTGCTGACGAAGAGTATAAACTGTCGAATGTCACTCCCAATATTTTGGGGCGGGTTTTCGTCGTTATTCCTACATCGTCGACTAAGACATTCAGTTCCAGCGATACTTCCTTCGTCCATGTAGTAAATAGCGTTGTCGATGATTTGCTGGAGAAAGCTGCAGATTTCTGGCAGTGAAAAAGTTTTTTACGTCCCGCATAGCTCGTCAATGTTATTGCCCCTTGCCATTATTGTGCAGTCATCGGCGTATATAGAGAGTAGAAATTAAATAGGATCGGGGAGAGAACTCCACCCTGTTGTACTCCTTGTTTCTTTCTACAGGGGTTTGACTTCTGGTTTCTAAACTCCACGAATGACTTGCGGCCACACATATAGTTTACAACCCATCTTTTATGTCGATTAATGGCAACCAAAACTGTGCGTAGATCAGCCTTCATAATGTTTTTTTTTAAAGTTTTTTTTTTATGTTTTTACTTGCTTTTTTTCGCAGTCCATTTTTAAATAAAAATTAATAGTTAATAATATTAAATCTACTATGTAGAACATATCTTGTTTTGCTTGACTAAAAATATATCAATGGATTAAAAATTAAAATACTCTTTTACGTAACGTAACTGAATATTAAAATTGTTTTACTTTCTTCTTTCTCCTATAGAACTTGACGATTTTCTTCAGGAACTCGATGAAGATGTAGAGGGTATGCAGAGCACTATTCTATATTTGCAACAAGAACTTAAAACTACCAGAGATCGCATACAAATCCTCGAAAAAGAAAACTATCAATTGAAGACAGGCTCGACTACAAATGCAAATGAGGAAGATGATACCATCATGAAAGAGGAACAGACCAGCTTAAATGAGTGTCCAGACGATGATAAAATAGCAACAGTTAATGGTAACATAAATTTCAGCACACAACCTGCCAATGTAAACGAACAGAACTTAGGCACATTAGAGACAATAGACGAAAACATATGCCTGCGTAATAATATAAATTACTCTACGACCACGACGACAACGGCATATTTTAATGGTACTGATGAAACACCAACTGAGTTTACACTTGAGGGCAATGGTGGTGCTATAGGAGCCAAACTACGAACTGTAGCTTCACGAAAACGTAACTTTGAATGCGATACGGAGTTAGACACAAGTAATATGACACCCCAACATACACCAGTCGTTAGTGTGGTGGCTTCTCCAAGGACATTACCTCCCAAGAAATCGAAATTGCGTGTGGCACCTTTACGTAGGCCGTCTGTGCCAGCGATTGATGAAAATGAAATGCTCATGACCAGCAGCAATCATGTTACTACCACCACCACCGCCATTTTAGACAATGCCGTAGATGGTATGGCAAATGAAGAATGTTCGTCTTTAAATGATAATTTGGTTAACAATGAAAGCTCTGCGCCTGTTACTGTTGGTGAAGGTGTCGTGGTGGCTCAACGTATTATGACTCGACGAAGGTCTGTGCGCTTGAATGGAGGCAGCAATGGGGGTGACAGCAATCATTGAACAGCTATCTCTTCCACACATCTCACACAATTTTATTCTAATGGCAACAATAAGTAAAAAATAACTACATAATAATATTACATTGTATATCACTAATATTATAAATACACACACAAAAATTATGCAAATATTGTTAAATCTTTTTTTATAATTTTTAATTATTTTTATTTCTTTTTTTCCTAATTTTAAGTAATTTCATTTTTGCTGAAATTCTTGAAAATTCTATCCCAAAAACAAAAATACAGCTAAACAAACTACTAACATTTGTAAAATTATTAAAAAAAAAGTATCTAAATCAAATAATGTTAAATTTAATTAAATAAAATTATTTAACTCATACCTATAGGCAATATTTTAAATTAAAATTTTAAATTATTTGATAAAAGATTTCAATACAACACAAAAAATATTTAACATAAAATAATAATTTTTATTATTATTTACTTTTTTTGCATTATAATTTTGAGGAATAATGCAGCATTTTCGTTTTTGTTTACTTTACAATCATTATTTGATTCATAATATATTTTTTTTAGTTACATTATTATTTTTTTTATAACATGTAATAAACTTTTAGACTTGATTGCGTTAAAAAAATAATAATAATAATTTCATAACACGTGTAAAACAAAACATTTAAAAAATTTAATTATAAATCAAACAAAAAAATAAAATATTGAGAAAATTGCAAACCATAAAAAATATTTTTCAATATATTTAAAAATTATTGATCAATTTAAAATTGAGATAACCATTTTTTTAGTTTAGTTATAATTATTTTTTATAGAAATTATATTTATAGAGTTTGAGATAAAACAACAACAAAAAAACATTAAAATTAATGATAAAAAACAACAAAAAACAATCAATAAAAAATTATAAAAAATTCAATTGATTCTGTCGATATTATTTTTTTTTGGAAATTGTGCAAATAAAGAAATTCTTTTATATAAAATTATTTCTTTACGACGTATAGATACAATCATATTTTGAACGGATTTAAAGACAGCCTAGATGCCACTAGACTGCTGCTAATGAAACAGAACCTAAAGCGGTATTATTTTTCCATCATTCGAGCTTTTCTGAATATTTGGTTCACCTAATGCTTTGTCATGCTAAGTACAAGAAATAAACTGTATTTTTATGGTTGAAAAATTTAACAAAGTAGTATTAGCTGCTTATAGTATAACATTTAAAGGAACTTTAATTTGTCAATAACCAAAAAAAGGTTGGTTTATCTGTTTCTACAGCATTTGAGCATGGCATTATCGTCACATGATCGTCTCTACAGCGCTTTCATCGCTGGGAAACATGCCTTTCTTTCCTTATTCTTCCACGACGTATTTAGAAAAGATTTTCGCCCTTGTTCTTAAAACTTATTAGAAAATCGGAATCTAATTGTTTCTTTGCTGAAAAAAGCATATATAAAGCGCATACAAAAGTTTTTTACGCTGTCCAAAATTCAGAAGTGCCCTAATTATTTGAGTGTCCGGACTGTCTACATTTCGTCGTTGAAAATCCAAAACTGCGTATCATCAAAAAACTCAAAATCGAGTTTTTGATTGATTATGATTCGTAAAGTTGTCTTACATGTCTCTACCAATTTTTAGATTTTTACGACCAAAAATAACGGTTTTATATCAATAATTCAAATTTGCGTATCAACATGTGCACCATTTTCAAAATTCAAATATGCGTATCATCAAACTTGGGGTAAGATATGAAAATAAAATATTTGAACTAAAAAAAAAATATTTGAATTTTTGCTTCTCCTGTAAAATTTGAAAAAGTGTTGTTACGCAGTTTTGGATTTTCAACGACGATTTGTAGCATTTGTGCTAAAAAATAAAAAAATGTTATTCCAACTTCCTGAGCTTGGGTTTTTAATATCGTAATAAATATATTTTTACTTTCATACTTAAATGGCCTCTATTAACAACCTGTTAAGGTCAAAGGCCGAACATATTTAAGAATACCATACGCTTCGATCTTAAGCTCATATTCTCCAAATTCGTAGTCCAAGCTTTGAAAGATTTTCATTTAGGGGCAGTTCATAATTACGAAACGCTGTAATACATGTTTACAAATGTAAACATCCAACAGTTTATGTAAGGTTTTTACTCCCGAGTACATAAAGTACAAAATGTAGCTTTTTGAGAATTAAAATATAAACAGATCTAAATTATGTTTTCTAATTTATGTTTTTCTAATTATTTTTAAATTCATTTATGGCTTCAAAATTAATTATCGTTAAACTATTCAAATATCTCTCGCGCCATCTATATGTGGTAAGTCGTTTTAATATTTAAATACGGTGAAATGATAATGAATGTTAAACTAACATATTAGTGTTAGGCGCCATCTATATGAAGAGAGTAAATTAATAAGTAGTGATATGTTTACATACAACTGTAAGATAAACATTTTCAGCACATGACGCCATCTTTGCGTGAGAAATAAAGATACATAACAATGTTAAAAATATAGCTTAACATAGACATGTTATGTTTAAAAAGTGTATAGTAGTGTCATCTTTATGTGAAAAATATGTCTTAATTTGTAAATGTTGTATAACATTTTTATTCAGCACATCTGTACAGCTAGCACAAAAACGAAATGTAAAGAAAGTTTTAAGGCGCAAAACTATTAACAATGGGGGATTTTGTTTTTACTATTAACAACATTTTTTGTTATTAAATAAATTACAAGAAATAATCAAAACATGTTTGTCTGATTTGTAACTATATTTTTAACTAGATTTTACCGCAAATTAAGATCATTTTAAGAATCTTTAATTGACATTTACTACATATTGCAAAAGTAGTGCAAATTAAACCTTTACCACAATTATTGCAAACAAGATTACCATCGAATTTTATAAACCATTAACTTAGCATCGATTTTAAGTTGTAATATAATATTTAGTCACCTAAATTTTAAATAACAACCAGAAGCCTAAACAATACAAAATTGACTGTCATATTTCCAAAAAAAAAACGATAAATGCATATAGTTAACTAATATTAACCACAATTACCAGGTGTCATTTCCGTTAGCTTAAGGTCAACGAGATAAGAACTTTTTACTAGTATTTCATAAATGCATTTAATTTCTAATACAAACTATTTTTACATAATACTACAAAAAATATGATTAAATTGCCAGTAATGCAAATTATCGCTTGTAATTTATTATAAAACAAAGTTGTTTGTTTGAATAAATATTCAAACATACTTGTTAAATAATGTTGGACAATTTTTTTTTTGTTGACGCTTTATTAAAATTATGCTGATGCTATGACGTCGGCTAGATTAGCCAGCCAGGCAACGAAACCAACAACTAGCCAGTCAGCCAACAAAGTTACAATCAGCTTTAAACACCACCATTGGCCAACAGAACAATCTACTGTCTACTGAATTTTCTATAGAAATATTTATTTACATTTAAGAAGTTTTTTTCTTTTTGCTGCAGTAATGAATCGTTTATGCAGTGACAACTCAAATATTGGATGAAAAAAAAAAAAAAATATGAAATAAACAAACAACTTGTTGTTACTTTTAACAAAGAGCGTGTCGCGTCGCTACTGGTTGATGGTGGCATGGTGGTGTGTTGATAATGGTGGTCAGTGTCTTGGCCAGATGTAATGAGGAAGATGAAAAACAAAAAACATGTTATTAATTCTGAGTACGCTATAATGTTAAAGCGGAAATATTTGTTAAATACAATATTTTGTAACAGGAGATTTAAGATTTTTTCAGTATTAATTTTAAGAATAAAGTTTTTAAGCCATAAATCGAAAGGCTTAAAAAACATTTCATTAAACAAATGTTTCTAAGTTACAGATCTATTGCTTTCATCTTTAAGCTTTTCCAATAATGAACAGAAAATTGTTTTTAATAAAAATTCTAAATGATTTTTTTTACTTAAAGCTTAAGCACATTTATAAATACTTAACGTATGCTAATATAGGTAACGAAAATGTGCTGCAGTGATTTCTGGGACCAAATCGCCCCATTCGATATCGATCGAAAACCCAGACTTAAGCAAATATTGAGTAACATACCTTAGGAAGTTTAATAACATTTGATATCTAAACATATTTGTTTGTTTGTCAAAACATTTAAGTTAAATGAAATTCTTTTCTAAATGTTATCATGTTATGCTGAAGTTTGTGGCTAAAAGTAACAAAAATCGTAATTCCGGGAAATGAAAATCAAATATCTGGGCTCAAATTACCGCATTCGATATCGTTCGAAATTTTAGATATTTTCAAAACATTTGTATAGCATACTTTAAGGATAATCAAAATTATTAAAAAGATGCTGAGTTTACTTTATTTTTTTTTGTAGTTATTTGCCAAATGATTACCAATGGTAAAAGTGTTTTAAATGAACTATATGTTTTTAAAAACGAATCAAAATGGATACCAAATTTCAATAAACTTTTTGCATCGAAGTTACTTTGAACATCCCTAAAGTATACTTCACAATATTTGCTTAAAAGTCTGAGTTTTCCATCGATATCGAATGCTGTAATTTGGCCCCTGGAGCCAAATTACGGCATTCGATATTGATCGAAATCTTAGATACTTTCAAAACATTTGTATAGCATACTTTAAGGATAATCAAAATTATTTTTAAGATGCACAGTTTATTATAATTTTTTGAAGTTATTTGCCAAAAAATGAACTGTAGTAAAAGAGTTTTTATTGAACTATCGGGTGTTTTTTATTGAGGTATAGAACTTTAAGTTGGCATCACTTTTTTAACTGGCGGCCATTTTGTCAGCTGTCAAGTGATTAATATTTAGTTTGGTTTGCCATTTCATCATGAACAGGTTGACAAAAGAACAACGCTTGCAAATCGTGCAAATTTATTTTGAAAATAATGGTTCAGTTCGCGAAGTTTACCGCAAGTTCCGTCCATTTTATGGTCGACATAATCGTCCATCAGAGCAATTAATTCGGTTAACCATGGATCGTTTTCGCACTACGTTTACTCTATGTGATAATACGCATCCGCAGCGACGTCAAACAGTGCGCAAAGTGTTGAAGAGGACCCGAATGAATCGATTCGCCACCGTGCACAGCAATTGGAGCTTTGTCCATCAACTTTATGGAAGATTTTGCGCAAAGATCTTGGCTTGCGACCTTACAAGATCCAGCTTGTGCAAGAATTAAAGCCGCGAGACCATGCAATGCTTCGTGATTTTTTGTATGGGCCGAAAATGAGATTGATCAGTGATGAGGCTCATTTTTGGTTGAATGGCTACGTCAACAAGCAAAATTGCCGCATTTGGAGTGAAGAGAATCCACATGAGACCCTTGAGACGCTATTACATCCACAAAAACTGACTGTTTGGTGTGCTCTATGGGCTGGTGGAGTCATTGGGCCATACTTCTTCCGAAATAATGCTGGAGAGTCAGTTACCATAAATGGAGACCGGTATAGAGCCATGATAACCGACTATTTTGTTCCCCAATTGGATGGCATGAATGTGGATGAGTTGTGGTTCCAACAAGACGACGCTACATGCCACACAGCGCACGTCACAATTGATTTATTGAAGGAAACATTCGACGAGCGCATAATTTCGCGGAATGGATCTGTCAATTGGCCACCAACATCGTGCGATTTGACACCACTGGATTATTTTCTTTGGGGATATGTGAAGTCGCTCGTCTACGCCAACAAACCAGAAACGTTAGGGGTCTTGGAAGCCAACATTCGTGGCGTTATTGCCAACATACGGCCCCATATGCTCGAAAAAGTAGTTGAAAATTGGACCTGTAGAATTGGCTTTATTCGAGCCAGCCGCGGCGGCCACATGCCCGAAATCATATTTAAACATTAATGGCATAAAATTATCCTTCCAATAAAGCCAAATTGATGGACATTAAAACGAATTTCTTGTGTTTTATTTCAATTCGAAATTCTATACCTCTAAAAAAAACACCCATTATATATTTTTAAAAACGAATCAAAATGGATACCAAATTTCAATAAACTTTTTGCATCGAAGTAACTTTGAACATCCCTAAAGTATACTTCATAATATTCGCTTAAAAGTCTGAGTTTTCGATCGATATCGAATGCGGTAATTTGGCCCCTGGTAAATATGAAACACCCTACAACAGATCGTCATGCGGAAGTTTATGTTCTCTATAGCACATACCTTACCTTAATTTTTCTAAAAAACTTTTTCAGATTTTTGGCGTATAGAGCAAAATATCACAAAAAAATCTGTTTTGAAGGATATAGAACAAAACGGACACTATTTATCTCAAAAACTAGGCGAGAATTTAGGGTCGAAAACCTAAAGTGGCATCAATAACTCAAAATGTGTAAAATGGCGGATAGAGCACATAAACTCCCGCACGACGAGATATCTTTCGAGGTGTAAAATGTGACATATTTTATATGTATCTTTCTGATTTTCTATTTTGCTAACCCTAAGGGTTAGGTCTAGAAAAATGTATAACATCTTTATGAGAGTCGATATAATGATCTATATAATCCAATGATTTCATAAAAATGTTGATCGCGTCTACGCCACAAATAATTCATACTGCTACACTCTCTCTAATATATCAGTCAATATTTCACTATTTAAAACGGCTAACTGACGAAATATCAAGAGTCGAACAAACTTTTGACTATTCGCATTTGATCCCAAATCTGTTACATTTATTTATTAATGTAACAGACCAATTTATTGATAAAAAGCCAAAAATTGTTTGCGGAGAAACCAAAATTCATCTCTTCAGGAGGATTTTCCTATAAAAAATATTTTTATCAATATTTTTCTTAATAAGTTTTATCAAAAATTATTCTATCGAAAATTTTTTACCAAAAATTTAGCTATAGAAAATTTTTGAAAATGTTTTTGTAGAAATTTTTTTTTATCAAAAATTTTTCTACAGAAAAATATTTTAATTGAAAATTTTTTTATTGAAAAATATTTTAATCTAAGATGTTTCTATAGAAAAATATTTTTATCAAAATTTATTTTACCGAAAAATATTTTAACCAAAATCTTTTTTACAGAAAAATACTTTCAAAAAATAACAAAATAGTCGGGATGTAAATATTATTCAAAAAGAAGAGTATTTGCATTTGATCCCAAACCTGTTACATTTATTTATTAATGTAACAGATCAATTTATTGATAAAAAGTCAAAAAAATGTTTGCGGAGAAACCAAATCCCTCGACGCGTTTCGATGGTTGGTTAAGCCATCTCTTCAGGAGGATTATCCCCAATTTAGACAGATCGAAAACCTCGCATTATTACTAAATTTACAAACATAACTATTAAGAATTATGTTCATAAACCAAAAGTAAAAGCGTAGATTATCGACTGAACAAAAAACAAACATTTTTCAGTTTTCATCAGTTTCACAGTGGGAAGAATGCTGTGAATAATATTTACATCCCGACTATTTTGTTATTTTTTGATAAAACTGCATGCATTCAGCTTATTTTTAAAATAAACTTGTTTATTTTAAAACATCGCAAAAATTGGCAATCATTTCGTTACAAAAAGGTCGATCGCATTTAAATGTAAAAATTTTTATAAAGGTTTTTTTTGTACTTGTATAGTAAAGGGTATTATAAGTTTGTGCTGATGTATGTAACGCATAGAAATATTTGTCTTATACCCATCTTTTAGTATACCAATAAGCTTAGAATCACTTTCTATTTCGATTTAGCGATGTCCGTCCGTCCGTCCGTCTGGCTGGCTGGAGCCCCATGTAAACCTTGTAATCAAACTACAGGTCGCAATTCTAAAGATAATTTGATGAAATTTGGCACAGATCATTTTTTTGTTAATGGGACCATGAAATTCGTCAAAATCGGTCCATTATTTATGGTACCTCCCATAGGTCCCACTTCCCGGAATTGATATATTGGCCGCAAAAATCAATATTTTTTCATGAAATTTAAAAGAAATACTACTTATGTAAACTTAAATCACTGTATTGAATTTCGTTGAAATCGGTCCACATTTGACCATAGCTCCCATACAAACTCTTTTCTCAAAACGCACTAAAGTATGAAACACAATTGGAACGAACGACCAATTTTTCGGAACGAATATTCGTCGTTAGAAATAGAACATATGGGTTTATATGAGTCTGCTTACAATTGATGTGTACGACGAAATTCGTCGTGCGTATCGAACAGTGCGATAGGTTTATTTCTATTTCATAAGCAGACGAACGACGACAAAACTGGTTTAGAGTGGCTGTATTTCTATTTCTGTTGTAAAATATTAGAAATTATTTGTGTTCTTATTAAATATGGTCACCTTATAAAATGTAAACAAAAATATTTATTTCAAATAAAATTATTTTAATATAATAATCTTGTCAATTAGTAAAAAGAAACAAATTAAAAAAAATGCAAATTTTGTGAGAGCGCGATTTTTTCGTGTAAGTGTAAGTAATTTGTGCAAATAAAAAAGCAAGAAAAATGGCGTCAACAACGTTTATTCGTCGCAAATGTGTTCAATGGACGAATTTACAATACAAATTTTTAAAGCCGAATTCGTCGTGCTGGACGAAATTAGTCATTCGTCCCAATTGTGTTTCTACCTTAAATGAGACAAAATTCACTAAAACGCTCGTAAATCCGAAGATAATGAGAATTTTTTTGCATACATAACTTTTATGACAACTGTAATCAATTTGCCAAATTTCGAGATAATCGGTCCACATTTGACCCTAGCTCTCATATAAGTCCAAATGGCGGAAACAGCTTAAATGTAACAGTTTTTAGAATATGTTTGTATGATGGCAAAATTTAGCAAATATACACTAAAAGAACAGCTTTGACCTTAGTGGTGAAGGGTATCGTATGGTCGGGCTTGACCGACTATAGCACTTTCTAACTTGTTTTTTTATTAATTATACTGTGGTTTAATTTGAAACCCTTTTTTAGTAACAAATACGAGGCATATCTATCAAAAATAATTCTGACACGCTGATTTCAATGGTCCCATGTTAGTTAAGATAAGGAAGATATTTTAATTTTTTGTTTGGGAAACCCTACCCATATTATTATACCCACCATCAAAAAGAATGGGACTATATTGAGATTGTTATTCCGTTTGTAATTTCCTTAATATTGGCTCAAAACCCAAAATTTATGTATATTCTGAATCCTTATGAAATTCTAAGACGATTGAGCGATGTCCGTCTGTCTGTCCGAAAGGAGCTAGCTCACTCAAACTTAGTAAAAACATTCTTCATCTTTGAGAAAATTTTGGTATTGAAATTGGGCAAAATCAGTTAATATTTGACCATAGCTCCCGTATAACCTAGCCTACGCTAATCGCTTATTATATATAATAAATGACAAACTATACTAGCTATGATGATAAAATTTAGTATATAGAAGTTTTGAATAAGCCCTAGGCAGCATATAAAATTTCATCAAAATCGGTTCACATTTAGTCAATATAGCTCCCATACAAAAAACTTACGGAAACAGCCAAAATTAAGTGTATGCCAATAAATCTAAAATTATAACCACTAAATTTAAGTCTTAAATTTAGTCTTATGTCAGTGCCAAACAGTGTGCAAAATTTTGTCACAATCGGTCACCATTTGACCATAGCTCCCATATAAAAAACTTACGGAAATACAAAAATACAAAAAGAAAAGGGGGTTTATGTCCGTCCGTCAGATAAAAGCGCTATAGCGCCCTAACGAAAACAGCTACAGCAACAGAATTTTACAGAAGGAAGTTTTATGTGAATGCCAGCCAGTGTGCAAAATTTTGTTACAATCGGTCACCATTTGACCATAGCTTCCATATAAAAAACGGAAATACAAAAATACAAAAAGAAAAGGGGGTTTATGTCCGTCCGTCCGTCAGATAAAAGCGCTATAGCGCCTTAACGAAAAAGGCTACAGCGACAAAATTTTACAGAAGGAAGTTTTATCTGAATGCCAGCCAGTGTGTAAAATTTTGTTACAATCGGTCACCATTTGACCATAGCTCCCATATAAAAAACTTACGGAAACACAAAAATACAAAAAGAAAAGACGCTTTATGTCCGTCTTTCCGTCAGATAGCTCCTTAACTACAAGAGCTAGAGAGACAAAATTTAGTAAAAGTATTTTTGATATGTTATAGAAATTGTGTCCTGAAAATGGGTAAAATTGGTTCACATTTAGTTAGAGCTCCCATATAACCCTGCCCCAAAAATCACATTTATGCTGATAAATTTAATAAAATTGTAAAATCTATGACTACTAAATTTAGAACAGAGAAGTTTTATGCAACTTTCAGTCAGTATGTCAAATTTTATAGGAATCGGTCCATTTTTGAACATAGCTTTCATATAAAAACCGCTCCCGGTAACCACTAAAATGCCACAAACGCCAGTTAAAAGCTATTAAATTATAAACTATGCCAGCTATGACCACTAAATTTTGCACAAATAAACTTTATATTAATACCAGCCAGTATATTAAATTTTGTAACAATCGGTCAACATTTGGCTATAGTTCTTATATATATAACATCCCCTTTTTATAACTACAATCAAAAAGATTTTTAGGTAAGATTGCATCTACGAAATTAGATAGCTATCAATCAATGTTAGGTCCCGACTTTATACACGGTAGATGCATTAGGAACTCCTAACAAAATATATGAACCTGCCGTATTGCTATCAACATGTTTACAATCAAAAAAAAAAAAAAAAAATCGAAGGCACAAGCAGCATATTAAGATAGCACCAATGTCTAGACTTTAGATACGGTAGATGCATTAGAAACTCCTAACAAAATATCGGGTGGTTAAATTTCAAGGGCCGATGTTGATTTTGAATATAACACAAACTATTTAGGAAATTATAGTAATTTTATTTTATTATGATATATTGGTATTACTCAATTATGTGTGGAACAAAATATCGGCCAAATGGGCGCCGCGATCACGGCGGCACACCTCCATCCGATGGTCCAAATTTTCGATGACCCTGAGGCATAATGGAGGTCTATGCCGTTAATGTGCCGAATTATCTCATCCTTTAGCTCTTGAATTATTGCTGGCTTATCGACGTACACCTTTTCTTTCAAATAACCCCAAAGAAAAAAGTTCAACGGTGTCAAATCACATGATCTTGGCGGCCAATTGACATTGCCATTATGTGAGATAATACGGCCATTGAATTTGTTGCGCAAATGAGCCATTGTTTCGTTAGCTGTGTGGCAAGTGGCACCGTCGTGCTGAAACCACATATCGTCCACATCCATATCTTCCAATTCGGGCCATAGACAGTTCGTTATCATCTCACGATAGCGAACACCATTCACAGTAAGTGCCTGACCGACCTCATTTTGGAAAAAATTTGGCCCGATGATGCCGCCAGCCCATAAACCGCACTCTTTGTGGGTGCATTGGTTTTTCGACAATCACTCTTGGATTCTCATTCGCCCAAATGTGGCAATTCTGTTTATTGACGAATCCACTCAGGTGAAAATGTGCCTCATAACTGAAGATGATTTTCTTCGAAAATTGATCATCCACTGTTGCCATTTCTTGCCACCATTCTGACCATTCACGACGTTTAGAATGGTCAAGAGGCTTTAGTTCTTGAGCCAATTGCACCTTGTAAGCGTGTAATTACAAGTCTTTATGCATAATGTTCATCAACGACGAGCGTGAGAGGTGCAAGTGTTGGGCACGACGACGAGTTGAGGTGGACGGCTCTTCAGCCACACTATCGCGAACAGCAGCAATATTTTCTGCAGTACGAGCATGCACTGGTGTTCTCACATCTTCTACAGACCCGGTTTGCTCGAATTTTTCCACAATTTTTGCGATTGTACGCACATTTGGACGATCAAATTGACCAAAAAAATTACGAAGTGCACGATATGCATTTTGATTTGAACGCCCATATTTATAATAAGTCTGGATAACTTTAACACGTTGTTGGATTGTGTATCTCTCCATGGTTTAAATTGAGTAAGTCTGAAATAGAGAAATGTCAAAAAAAAATTCGGAAGTTTAGGTGTGGTTCACATTCAACATCGGCCCTTACAATTTAACCACCCTTTATATGGACCTGTCGTATTACTATCAGCATGTTTATCCTAACTAAATATTAAGATAAACGAAAAGCATTTAACAACATATTAATGTAAAACTATACCGGGTTACGATACCGAATTTATTCAAAGTAGATACTAGGAAAATCACTTACATACTTTTAAATGTCTGGCTGGACCCCCATGTAAACCATGTAATCAAAGTACAGGTCGCAATTCTAAAGATAATTTGCTGAAATTTGACACAGATAATTTTTATGACAGTGGGACCATGGCTACTGAAATTCGTTCCATTATTTATGGTTCATTATTTATGGTACCTCGCATAGGTCCCAATTCCCGGAATTGATATTTTGGCCTCAAATATCAACATTTTTTCATGAAATTTAAAACACTGCTTATGTAAACCAAAATCACTGTACCATATTTCGTTGAAATCGGTCTAAATTTGACCATAGGTCCTATAAAAATTCTTCTGACAAAACGTACTAAATGAGACAAAAATCACTAAAACGCTCGTAAATCTGAAGATAATGAGAATTTGAGTTTATTTTTTGTATACATAATTTTTTGGAAAAATTGTAACCAAATTGCCAAATTTCGAAATAATCGGTCCACATTTGACCCTAGCTCTCATATAAGTCTAAATGAAGGAAACAGCTTAAATGTATAAGTTTTGAGAAAATGCTTGTATGATGGGAAAATTTAGCAAATGTTTGTCTTTATACAGGAAAAAGAACACCTTTGACCTTAGTAGTGAAGGGTATCGTATGGTCGGGCTTGACCGACTATAGCACTCTCTTACTTGTTTTTTTGTCAATTTCAAGGCGAATTCATTACAGGTGGTGGCAAGAATACAACAAATACAACATGACAAAATGAAACCTCATGTTGTTTTTGTAGGTTTGCTTACATTTTGTCAAAATTTTGTATGTTAAATTTCCAGGCGAATTCATCAGCTGGGCTCTTGATATCACTTGTATTATTACACTATGGTCAATTTATTGTTTTTTTCAAGATATATATACCAAGGCGAATTCATTACAGGTGGTGGCAAGAATACAACAAATACAACATGACAAAATGAAACCCCATGTTGTTTTTGTAGGTTTGCTTACATTTTGTCAAATTTTTGTTTGATAAATTTCCAGGCGAATTCATCAGCTGGGCTCTTGATATCACTTGTATTATTACACTATGATATATACACGGTAGTTCCATTGTCATTATTAAATTTTAAAATCACTATCTGACACATTTAAGGATTTTGACATTTGTGTAAAAATGAAGCTACTATATATTTGAATTTGTTTGAAATTTTGTGTACTTTTTATTTGTCATTTTATTATTTTGTTGAAAATTTTTTTGTTTAAATTAAATACATATTAAAAAAAAGAAATTAAATTTGAATTTAAATAAATAAAAGACTAAAAGATTTCCGGTAATAGCAGAAGATGCCATAAACCGTTCTGAAGCCCCCACGTAGCCCAAGGTTGTTGGGCTGAAGTACAGCCTGAAAAAGGACAACATCAAAATACCAGAGGCAATATCATTGTCCTGTATGAATCGGATATATTTTCATCATTCTTTAACTTGAATATGGAAATAGAAAGCGCTTGTCCAGATATCGTAGCTGTTAAAATTACAAACATCACATTTGCCGATTAAGTTGATTTATATGCTATTTTGTCTGTTCTATACACCATCTCCGAAACTATTCGCAATAAACGGGAAAGCGAAGACTAACAAAAGGTTGCTGAAACATTTGTTCAAGTCTAAAATAGTCTTCATCTAGTTGGAGAACTTTTATCGGTGACGATAAAAGATACTTTGTAAAAATGTGGCAACGATTTTTGAAATATATACATAAAATTCAAACTTCAAAAATCCTTATTAAAAATTTAGTAAAGCCAATGGAATTACCTCAAGGCATATATATTGAAGGTAATTTCACTTGCTTTCATTAAATTTTAATAAGGGTTTTTGAAGTTTGTCTTTCTACGTCATATGAAATATAACGTTACCACATTTTAAAAAAGTATTTTCTTTTTTTTTGGAATTTTTTTTATAAAATGTGTAATGTGTACAATATAAATTATACATGATCAAAAGCTACTAAAATAAAAACCGCGTATTTTCTCCCGAAGAATCTCATTCTCGAAATTGCTCGATTTAACCAATAAAGTACTAAAGTACAACTGAAATACGCAAACAGAAATAAAAATACATCAGATATAAACTGAATCAAGTGGAAAACCGAAGCCAAGCAGACTCATAGGAGAAATCCTTTCCGCTGCGCGGGAAGGGTATTTGCATTTATAACAAAACATACATTATTTTATTGTCTCCAGTTAATTGACATTAAAATTTAAGAGCCAATTACAGATTATTTAAATGAATTATATAATTTAGTTTATAATAGAATGATAAATTAGCGATATTTAATTCAATCACTTTTACTTGACAAAGTTTGGATTTTTTTTTAAAATAAAGCATTCCATAATTGGTGTTAATGCTATATGTTCTTCTGAAGCCAATTCGGCACGTTCTCACATAGCCAAAAGTACGGGTGTTGTATGTGTTTGGAAACCGGTAATAGTCATGGATTTTCCAGCTTGTCCCACAATATCAATGACTGTGCCAACGCGCACCGGCACTTGCAATAGCGCAACAGATTTGCCAAACGAACGGTAAGCCATCTAAGCACCAATAGACACAGATATCTGCCAATAATAATAATAATGGCAAGATTCGAGCCGGCATATGGAGCAGTATACTTAACTGCTAAGGCGAACGTATTCTTTCTGGCACTTTAAACCGGTACACTTATTTAACTATTTATAAATAGGCCAACTGGTTTGCGCCCATTTGATATATGGCAAAGACCGATAGATGTTGCCCAATTTTTCCAGCTTTAAACCTCTATATTGGCACAAATCCCACTATTACAACAACCTTTCTGTAAAAATATAATAGTAATTATATACTATCCCGCTTAGTTCTCTATTAACTAGTAAAATATAGTTTAACTATTAGATATGAAGATACACATACAATAAAATGTTTTTACATTTTTACACATAACTCATATGTCGGCGCAGCGACAGAAAATAAGGGAAAACTTAACATAATATGGTAGCTTTATTTCTATGGAAATGTCAGAACCCTTATAATTGTCAGAAAGTGAAATTAAATTCAGTTACCTGAAGTGAAATTACCTTCATTATAATCTACCTTTAATTAACTTATACTTACATCATGGTTTTTTTCATATACCAAACAAATTATTTCTTCTTATTAAAAAATTAAACATTTTTCATTTCGATCTTTTCAAATCGATTGCACCAAAACGTAACTTTTTACTTATTCATTCATTCTATTCATATAATTTTCATCTCATGATTTCAAGCACTAATTAATTATTACTCCCATAAAAAATTTGACTTTTCAACAATTTATAGTGATAAAATGTTTTCTAAATTTACTAAAAATGGTTTATAATGAAATTATTACGTTTTAGTGCGAACGTCTACAAATGTATTCTAACATTTTGTTGCCAGCCTTTCAATAAAACACACTTTTATTTAATTTCTATTTTTATTTTAAAAACTTTTATTTTTTTTATTTATTTTTCATTTATTTTATGTGTTACAAAAAAATTTTCTTAAACACTTCAAAAATATAGCAAAAATTGAAATTTTGTCATTAAATAAAAATTAAACATTAGGTTTTAACAAATCAACAAAGATGAAGTTCTTCCTTAAACTTTTACTCTATACATTCCGCCTCTTGGCATAAATTAAAAAAACACAAAAATTCTTAAGAGTTTTAAATTTAAATTCTTATCATTTTTTTGTTTTTCCTTAAAATTATTCTCCATTTATTGCCTCTCGAACGTCCAGAGAATAACTGAGATTGAGATTGATTGAGTAAATAGTGTATAATCATAGGTAGGTGTAGTGTTAGGGCTTGGGGGGAGAGGGAGTGCATGGGTAAAAGAGTGAATGTCTGGAATTAATATTTATAGCCTGGTCTGCCGCCAGGTCCCTGTGGGAATTGAGGTTCACCCTCGTAACTAACATCTGCATGATAGCCAGTCTTCCAATCGGCTGTATAGCGTACAACCTGCATACGACCATCGGGCAATTGTACACGATATTCACCGGTCACTACATCACCGTTACTGGAGGCTTTATGGGCATAATCGTTGGCAGTCTCAATATCGTTGACGGCATATTCAAAATCGAACGGATTGCCGGGCATGTGAACGTGGTCCTGGAAGGGGAGGGGGAAAAATAATGAAATTAGTATATATTTATTGAATAAATTTAATTATAGACTAATGTTGCTAGCAACATATTTTCAAGGAATTTTTAAAAATTATTTTACAATAACAACTACGTGATAAAAGCAGGGACCATTATTACATTTATGACATTTATAATAAATATCAAAATATAACTATTATTTTACGATTTTTTTTGGCAGAAATAACTGAACTGTGCTAGTAAAAAACACGACAAAAGGGAGACCTATTGGGTAAAGATAATTCAAGGTAAAGATAATTTTCGAGATATACCGTTTTAAAAAAATGTTAGCGTAACTCGAAAACTGTTTATTTTCTTGAACTAAGTAAAATAAATCGAAATTCGGCAACAAAATTTTCTTTCAGAAATATTAATTATTTTTTTTATCCGAACAGTCGTTTTGGAAAAAATATAGGAAATTTTAAAAATTTTCCATTTTTTTGAGGAAATTTTCAAAATTTCCTATTTTTATAGGAAATTTTCAAAATTTCCCATTTTTATAGGAAATTTTCAAAATTTCCCATTTTTATAGGAAATTTTCAAAATTTCCCATTTTTATAGGAAATTTTCAAAATTTCCCATTTTTATAGGAAATTTTCAAAATTTCCCATTTTTATAGGAAATTTTCAAAATTTCCCATTTTTATAGGAAATTTTCAAAATTTCCCATTTTTATAGGAAATTTTCAAAATTTCCCATTTTTATAGGAAATTTTCAAAATTTCCCATTTTTATAAGAAATTTTCAAAATTTCCCATTTTTATAGGAAATTTTCAAAATTTCCCATTTTTATAAGAAATTATTAAAATTTCCCACTGTTATATAAAATTTTTAAAATTTTCTATTTTTATAGGAATCTAAAAATTTCCCATTTTTATGGGAAATTTTCAAAATTTCCCATTTTTATAGAAAATTTTAAAAATTTCAAATTTTTATAGGAAATTTTCAAAATTTTCTGTTTTTATAGGAAAATTTCAAAATTTTCTGTTTTTATAGGAAAATTTCAAAATTTGCAATTTTTATAGAAAATATTCCATTTTTATGAGAAATTTTCAAAATTCAACATTTTTATAAGAAATTTTCAAAACTTTCCTGTTGTACAAGAAACTTTTTAAAATTTTTCATTTTTATAAAAAATTTATAAAATTTCCCATTTTTATGGAAAATTTTAAAAATTTCCCGTTTTTATGGGAAATATCCCATTTTTATAAAAAAACAATTAAAATTTCCCATTTTTATAGAAAATTTTTAAAATTTCACATTTTTATATGAAATTTTCAAAATTTCCCATTTTTTAAGTTTAACTTTTTTATTAAAAATTTTTAAAAATTTCCGTTTTTAAAAGAAAATTTAAAAATTTGCAATTTTTATAGAAAACTTTCATTTTTAGGAGAAATTTTCAAACTTTCCTGTTTTACCAAAAATTTTTTAAATTTTCCATTTTTATGAAAAAAATGATAAAATTTCCCATTTTTATGGGATATATCCTATTTTTAAAAAATTAAAAAAATTAAAATTTCCCATTTTTATATTATGAGAAATGAGAAATTTTTAAAATTTTTATTTTTTATGAAAAATTTACGAAATTTTCCAATTTAATGGGAAAATTTTTAAAATTTTTCGTTTTTATGGCAAATTTGCCATTTTTATAAGAAATTTTTTAAATTTCTTATTTGTATAAGAAATTTTTAAAATTTATAAGAACTTTTAAAAATTCTCCTTTTTTACAAGAAATTTTTAAAATTTCCTATTTTTATGGAAATTTTTCAAAATTTCCTATGTTTATGGGAAATTTTCAAATATCTCATCTTGACAAAAAAAAAAAAAAAATCAAAATTTGGCAAATATTTTTGCCAAAAATAATAATCAAATCTTGACAAAAAAAAAAATCGGAATTCGAAAAAAATAAGAGCCGTAAAATAAAAATTATTTGTGAAAAAATCGAAAATTAAATAGAATGTAATTTTCTCAAAATATCAATCAAAATGATGTTTTCTTTAAAAATTAAATAAAACTTACTATTTTCTTAAATTTTTAAAGAAAAAAATTTTCTTTAAAAATTAAATAATAATTATTATTTCCGGTCCCTGGATAAAATACCAAAAAAGGAAGACCCGTGTCTGCCAGTTTTGCCAAAACTCACCCTCACTTTTTTTAGGGGCCCCCAAAGATTTGGAGCTTCTTTGTCATTTTCCAAAAAAGTGATCATTTTCTCAGGCTCATATCTTAAAAGCCGTTCAAAATTTCGATTCACTCTTTGAGACAAATTTGTAGCTCTTATCATTAAGAACAAAAATTGTTCAAAAAAACTTAATTTTTAAGACTATAACCGCAAAAAACTTAAACAAAATATTTTGTACCTTTTTTTTCCCGTTCAAAATTAAAGGAAACAATCAACCACAAAAATGTATCCAAGATCTCATAAAGCAACTTTCTAGAATATACGAACATCCTATGAATGATTCTTAATACCGTACGAAAATTTTTTAATTTCATATATTTTTTCCATTTTTCCCCATGATCTCCCCACAATCAGTAGTGTCCAAAGCCATTAGACATTATCAGATATTTAATTTGAATGGTTTTCAAATTGCAAGTTAAGTTAGGTATTACTTAGCAACAATGTTGCTAAATTAGACTTAATAATTTTGGAACAACATGTTGCAAGTTTCAGTTATATTTTTAACGTCTTAAAAGTTCTATTATATTTATACGATGACTATGATTGTTACAAATATACAATGACGTGGAGTATATTACTCTTTTTTTTAGCAACATGTATATTACTTTTTTAGCAACATATTTTGCTTTATTAATATCTGTCATAAAAGTACTTTTAAAATATTCCTAGCAACATTTTTCAAATACAACGTTTGGTTTAATAAATACTTACTGGTCCTGGTTCACCTGGTGGTGGTCTGGGTCCAGGGCGGGTGCCTGGTCCTTGAGGTGATGGTTTCTGCAATATTAAGAAAATAAATCATAATTAAAAAATAAAAGCAAAGCTTAAGAAAAACTCAAAAAAAAAAAATAAGAAACTGTGGCAAGTTGTTCTGGCCATTTCGAAAAATAATATATATTTTTATGTTTTAAATAATAAATGAGATAAAACTGAAATGATTATAACTTTATTGCGAAAGCACAAAATAAGCCAGGAATTTTTTTGTTGTTGCTGTAAGTTTCAGGATTAAAAGTGTGTCTGGGCGATTATAGTGAAATTAGTAATGTGGCTAAACATGTTCTAGTGACGTATACAAACATGTTTTTGGGTGTTGGTAATTATTTGTGAGAACTTTAAATTTTATATGATTTTTTTCTTAAATTAATTATTGTTAAAATTGTCTTCCAATTCTTTAGCAGAAATTTCAATGTTTTTAAGTTTAGCAACATGTTGCTAAGTTTTTGTGAAATCTGATTATCTCCAGACTTCAACGAAACAATGATAAATATTTCTCTAAGACTTGATTTTTAGCCTCACTAATATCAGCGCTATTAACGTACAGGGCCATTACACGCGGCATGCGACTACGGGCGGTCGTAGTATTACCAGTACATAAAATGTGCGCTTGTTTACAAAAATGTTCATATAAAAAAATATTTGAGTAGGATATAATTAAATCTGGCAGCACTGAAAAAATCTGCCGCGCGGAAAAGTAGAAAAAAGTTCTACTTTTTTCCATTGCCGCTTGAAATTTGACAAATCAAAAAACAGCTGATTGCCGCCCACTGCCGCTTGCCGCGTGCATTGGCCTGCTACCTTTATTCGGTTTTTATATTCTAAGCAACATGTTGCTTAATAAAAACAAAGTCTGATTTATATTCTATTACTACTGATTTTTTTAAAACTAAAAATATATACAATTTTTGCAATATGTTACTAAGCACTCTTTATATATCTATAACAGCAATGTTATTTTTATTCTGAGCAACATGTTTCTCAACATCAACAAAATCAGATTTATAGTCTATCAACTAAACAAGATGAGGTTCAAGCTACTGATTTGAAACTGAACCACTGAATAAAAAAATAAAAGACCATATAAAATGCTTTAGAAAGTTTGTATAGCTTATAGCTTTAGCAACATGTTGCTAAAAATAAGATAATAAAGTTTCAGATTATCTTATTTTTAGCAACATGTTGCTATACAAACTTTCTAAAGCATTTTATATGGTCTTTTATTCTCTGCAACATATTTCACAACATAACTAAATTCTGATTTATAGTCCATCAACTGGACAAGATCAAGATTAGACCACAAAAAGCGAATTAAATTATCTTAAAAAGTTTGAGAATGTTGCTAAACATTCAGCTCTAGTTGTGTTTTTCTCGAAGGTGACTTTTTCTTTAAATGTTTCGAATTATGTTTACTGAACATTTAGCTCGATTTGTAAAGGCAACCCATAATATTTTAATGTTAATGTTTGTCTTTCTGTCTGTCATTGTGTTTTTTTTTTCTTAAAAAGTGTCTTTTTCTTTAAATGTTTAGACACATGTTTACTAAACATTTACCCGCAGTTATAAAGGCTACCCATAGTATTTAAGTATAAATGTTTATCTTTCTGTCTGTCATTGTCTTTTTTTCTTTTAAAGTGTCTTTTTCTTTAAATGTTTAGAAACATGTTTAGGAAACATTTAGCTCCAGTTATAAAGGTGACCTATAATATTTAAACGTAAATGTTTGTCTTTCTGTGTGTCGTTGTGTTTTTCTCTTAGGTGACTTTTTCTTTAAATGTTTCGAAACATGTTTACTAAACATTTAGCTTCATTTATAAAGGCGACCCAAAATATTTAAGTGTAAATGTTAGTCTTTCTATCTGTCATTGTGTTTTTTTTTCCTTTCAAAGTGTCTTTTTCTTTAAATGTTTAGAAACATGTTTACTAAACATTTAGCTCCAGTTATAAAGGTGACCTATAATATTTAAACGTAAATGTTTGTCTTTCTGTGTGTCGTTGTGTTTTTCTCTTAGGTGACTTTTTCTTTAAATGTTTCGAAACATGTTTACTAAACATTTAGCTTCATTTATAAAGGCGACCCAAAATATTTAAGTGTAAATGTTAGTCTTTCTATCTGTCATTGTGTTTTTTTTCCTTTCAAAGTGTCTTTTTCTTTAAATGTTTAGAAACATGTTTACTAAACATTTAGCTCCAGTTATAAAGGTGACCCATAATATTTTTGTGTTAATGTTTGTCTGCCCGTCGTTGTGTTTTTCTTTTAAGGTGACGATATTTATGTTAATGCCAATTTAATGCTGTCAAGTTGAGGTGCGGCCAAGAATGTTATACCCGATGGCTTCTAAAGCAAGTGGGTAGAGAAACATGTTTGCAAAAACTCTAAAAAAACAAGAACTAACAAAAATGTTTTTCTTTAAAGTTCAAGATGTTTTACTAGAAATTTCGTGCCTTATAAAACAGACACTATAAGAAAATTGCCACAAAATATTGGAAACAAGGAAAAAAGTAGACATCTGTAAAAAGACTTTTAAAATCAACTCTAAACAGATTTTTGGAAAAATTAAATTTTATTACCACTTTATAATAATATGTTGTAACATGGTTATTAATTTCCTTATGCAAAAAAATCATATCAAGGTAAATTGTTTTATTTTTCAATAATTTTTTTGAGGTTTAATATGTTACAGATATTTTTTGTGATAATTAAATATTTATGCAATATTTATTTTTTCTTAATTAATTGTGGTTTAATTGTGATGCAAATCTCTTTGAGATAAATAAATTTATAAAAACAATTTCAATCATTTTATCATTAATTAATATAAAAAACATAATTATTTTTTGTAAGTTACAGTGTAAAATTCTAACTAAATTACATTTTACTGACATAATTTCCCTGGAGAATAATATTTGTCAACAAGGCAGAAATAGAAGCAGAAAAACACATTTTTAAATCAAATCTGCAATAATAAAATCTCATGAAATGAACATTCATTCAAATGAATACAATTAGATAGACTAAATTTGTAGAACAAAAAAGACCCAGAAGAAAATTTAATTAAATAGGTCGAATTTTGTTTTGTAAATTCTAAAAAATACAATATTTTAGTTAAATAAAATAAATATAAATATCAAATGAGAATATGTATTTTAGAGGTTGTCAAATGTGACCAACCCAAAAGTATTTTTGCATACATAATTTTAGCCTTGACTCAGTTTCGTTTTTCTTGTAAAATGTTGAAGCTATAATATTTAAAAGAATTTCATTTCATTTTTAATATAATAAATAATTTAAAAGTCTAATTGTAAAAAAGCGCTAAGCATCGTCCTTGGTCGTCAGCAACCGAATTCGGCGTCACTTCGGTCCTAAACATGGTTCCTTTAGAGTAGATGCAATTTATAAAAGAGATGGAAAGATTTCTGTTTGTTTACAGGGCTGAACAATTACAGATAAGGTTGGTAAGTGCATCTTTCAACCCAACATTATGGCAACCTCTAAAGTAGTCATTAAACTAAATATTAGATCTCCAAGCTTGAAAAAAGCTTACCATAAGTGGACCATGTTTTGTTTTTAGTCTGAACATGTGGTTTCTGTGGTCCAGATTGTCTAAGCAGACTTACGCTGATAAGCAGGAGTAGGCAGCCCATGCCACCAGTAGCCGATGAATATTTTTAATTTTCGTAAATAAAACGATCATTAATATGACTCGTGAAAATGAGTATTAAATTCAGTCAGTTGGAATTTGGATGTTAACAGAGTTGGTTGGTGTCGCTTTGTTAAAGAAAAGACAAAAACAAAATAGGCAAGAAACAAATCAAAATCCAATTTATAGCTACAAAATACATGGCTCGAGAGAACAACGAAATATAATCTCGAACATTGTTGCCAACGACGCTATTATTTTTGAAAATGTTGGGAGTTTTTTTCAAAACAGAAAAAAATTCTAATACTAAACAATTTTAGATTTATATATTTTTTTAGATATTTTCGATCCAAACATTTTTTTATAGAAAAATTTTTAACAAAAATATTTTTCTTTGCAAAATTGTTCGATAAAAATAAGATTTTATAGAAAATTTTTCGATAAAAATATTTTTCTGTAAAAATTTTCGATAAAAATATTATTATGTCAAAAAATTTTCAAATCTTCTATAGAAAAAATTTTGATAGAAAAATTTTTATATAGAAAAATGTTAGATAAAAAAAATTTCTGTTGAAAAATTTTTGTTTTGTTGTTGTTTTTTGTTTCTATAAAAAAATTGTTGATAAAAAATTCTACATAAAAAATTTTTGAAAAAAAATTTTTTCGATTCTGATAAAAACAATTTTTGTTAGAAAATTTTCTATAGAAAAATTTTTGATAAAAAAATTTTCTATAGAAAAATTTTTGATAAACAATTTTTTTATAGAAAAATTTGTGCAACACTACTATATATATAAATAAAGTTTTCAAGAATTTTTGTAGATTTGTGGCATTTCTTTTAAAAATAATTTTTGTAAAACAAAAAATATTAAAATATATTTGGTATCTTGCTCGCCACCTACCGTTCTTTTGTCGATATTGTCTATTGTCTTGGATAAAAGCTTTCAGCCAATATCATCCACCCGCCACCTGCTGTTTAGATCTGTGAACTATTTGGTTCTTGTCTATAATAAAAGCTTTTATCTAATTTCAACACCAATTAATACTACAACTTTATTTCCCAGCAAAAATTATATTTTCTATAAAAACCAATTTTGTTTTATACAGTCTTTAAAGGCTACATCTATGTATAAACCAAAAATCTAAAAACAAAAAATTATCTAAACAAAATAAAAAAGCATAAATCAAAATAAATTGAAGTTAATATTTTAAGAGATAAAAAACATTGTTTTCTCTGTACAATTCTAAATACATACAAAATGAGCTGCAACAACAACCAGAACGACAGCATCGAAAATTTCTCTGATGTTTCAGAAATGCAACACAACAACGATTTTATGCAGAATCCAATGTACGCGCCTAAAAGAACCAGAGAGCCAGCACAGACATCGATCATCGGTAATGTAGCAAAAACTCCCAGATTATCTGCTACAGATTCCCCTTTTAAAATACTCAATATTGTCGACAAAAAAATAGACAAAAAATTTGAGAGTGTACTCTTAACTATGAAAAAAATGTTTGAAGAGAGTGAAGCTCGTATTGAAGTATTATTAAATAAGAGATTTGATGAACTCAAAAATGACATTTTAAATATAAATGAGAGAGTTACAAAACTTGAGACAGTGGCGTCTGAAATTGTTTGCCTAAAAAGCGAGGTTCAAACTCTGAAAACACAGTTACAGCGACAGGAAAATTCTACGGTTGCGTCAGATCTTCGAATTAATGGAATTCCGTACGCAAAAGATGAGAATTTGGATGCAATTTTTAAACATATCTGTGAGTTTCTCAATATTCCTACACCAGCAACAAAAACGCTATACCGCCTTCAGAACCACAACAATAGAGATCGTACTTTTTCCCCGGATGCGGTCATAATGGTTAAACTGTTTTCTCCATACGACAAGAATTTTATTCTTAAATGTCTGGCAAACTATCGGAAAGCGTACAGAACTGAGTTGATGCTATCCGACTTCGGACTTGGTGAAGATAGACCTTTTTATATAAATGAAAATTTAACAACGGCAAATCACAAAATCTTAATAAAGGCAATTGAACTCAAGAAGAGGGGATTTTTAAAAGCAGCCTACACTATACGTGGCTTGGTCCATATAAAATGTAAAGAGAACGATGAACCAGTTCGCATTGAGGATCCTAATCAGCTAAATGAGTTTTTTCCTGATGGAGCTCTTGATAATTAAATCAATTAAATCGTTTTTAAAATCGTTTTTAAATAATTGTTTTACGTTTGCTACTGCATTAAAAAACTTTTTATGTTATTTTTCTGATATTTTTAAATTAGCTCAACTTTTAAACTTTCTGATAACTAAATTTTTTATTTATTTTCCTTTACTGCGTTGCTCATCAATACATAATATAATCTGCTATGCCTCCTACAGGGAATAGCATAAACAGTAGTTCCAACGACGGCACATTTAATCTCATTAGAATTCTTTGCAAACAGAGATCTGGCATCAATATTTGTCATTTAAATGCTCAGAGCTTAAATAACAAAATAGACGAATTTAGACACATTTTTGAAAATTCCGGTATCGACGTAATATGTGTTTCGGAAACATGGTTTAATAATGAAGTTTTCAATGGCATATTTGAGTTACACGGTTTTCACATGTTTCATTGTGATAGATGTACACATGGCGGCGGCGTTGCAGTTTTTGTTAAAAGAGGACTAACATGTAAATTTGTTACCAAATCTGAAAATAATGAAAAAGTAGAGCATTTATTCGTTGAAGTTGTTTCCATGGGTAATAAATTGCTTATTGGCTGTGTCTACAGACCTAATAAGAGAATACGCATGGAAGATTTTCAGGAAAAACTTGAAACTTTAACCGTCAACTATGAGAATGTTGTAGTTTGTGGTGATTTTAATTCCAATGTGCTAAACGAAAGCTACCTGACAGATGCCATGGAATCAATTGGTCTGTCCCCCACAAACACAACAACCCCCACCCATTTCATGTCTACAAACCAAACACTTCTTGACCTTTTTTTCGTTAGCTCAAACTCAAAAGTCTTGCTTTACGACCAAATTTCTGCACCGTGTTTCTCTAAGCATGACATAATCTTCTTAAGTTATGATTTTTTACCTCAACGTAAGAGAGAAGAAACATTGTTTTATGATTTCAAGCGCATGGATTACAACTCAGTATGCATCGAGCTAGCCAATGTCGACTGGAATTGTATTTACCTTACCCCTGATGTTGATTACCAAGTGAACTTTCTTGAAACTCAACTTTCCAATATTTTTCAAAAAACAGTTCCTTTAAAAAAACTTTCACGCGGTAACAGTAAACCCTGGTTCAATGAGCAAATTAAGTCAAAAATTAACTTACGTGATCATGCACATAAGCGTTGGAAACATTATAAAACATCAGAGCTTTATACGCAATTCACTTCTTTGAGAAAGGAAGTGAATAAGCTAATTAGAAGTGCAAAATCGTCTTACTATTTCAACTTATTTTCTTCTGCTGTAAATACCAAGAAGACATGGCAAATTATTCGGGATATTGGTGTAAAAAAAACTCAGGAAACGATTTCTTCCAACCTTGACGTTAACCTTTTGAATGAATCATTTCTAAAAATTCAAAATTTAGGAGTTAATCCAAATTTCTACTCTTCTACTAGCCGTTCAAGTTCAAATGAAAGTTCATTCTCTTTTAAATGTATAACACAAGCTGATGTTCTTGATTCTTGTTACAACATTAATTCTAATGCAATGGGCCCTGATAACCTCCATCCCAAATTCATAAAAGCCATTATTCCTCTTCTTTTACCTCAAATTACTTATGTACTTAATTCTATTATCACAAAGAGTGTTTTTCCCCAAAATTGGAAGTATGCCAAAATTATACCAATTCCTAAGAATAAAAATGATTACCGACCGATAGCAATACTCCCATTTTTGTCAAAGGTACTTGAAAGGATATTAGATAAGCAAATAGGTGAATATGTAAAGGCCAAAAATCTACTCACTAATAGGCAATCAGGTTTTCGACAAAAGCATAATTGTGTTACTGCTCTAATCGACGTATCGGAAGAAATACGCGGATACATTGATGACGGTAACATTGCGTTTTTAACACTTCTGGACCATTCTAAAGCATTTGATATGGTAAACCATGACATGCTTCGACTAAAACTATCAAATTTTTTCAATTTCAGTTCTTCCGCTACTGGACTCATTTCATCATATCTTGATAATAGATTTCAATATGTTTACGCCAATAACAAACAATCAATAATGTTGCCAGTAACAAAGGGTGTTCCACAAGGCTCAATCTTAGGACCACTCCTTTTTACAATTTACATCAATGACCTTCCTGAGCAATTATCTTATTGTAAAATTCAAATGTATGCCGATGATGTTCAGCTCTACATATGTTGCAGTACCGATCGAGTGCATGAATGTATTTCAAAACTAAATTCAGATTTGTCAAAAGTTCAATCGTGGGCATTATCAAATGGTCTTTCCTTAAATCCCGCAAAGTCGAAATGTCTGGTAATTTCTAAAGCTTCTACACAAAATATTGATGTGCCTGACATCACACTAAATAATCAATGCATTGAAATTGTTCCCAAAACTAAAAATCTTGGGGTAATTTTCAATTCATCACTCACCTGGTCCGACCACATTAATAGTGCAGCCGGTAAAATATTTTCAACGTTACGCTCATTATGGAAAACTCAGCATTTAACGCCAGTTTCTACTCGAATTATGCTTGCAAAAACTTTATTATTACCAACGCTGTTATATGGTTGCGAAGTCTTTAGCAGTTGTGATTACACTAGTACAAGGAAACTGATCTCTACATACAATTCAATATTGAGATATGTTTACAATCTAAGACGGTCGTCCCACATAACTCCTTTTGAATTAAAACTGTTTGGAGTTCGATTTACTGATCTTCTTAAAATTAAATCTTTAATACTTTTTCATAAAGTTATTTATACAAATGAACCAGTATATCTGTTTAATCGTCTAGCTTTTACCCGTTCAAGAAGAAATAACAATATAATTCCAATAAGATACAAGAGACTTGTTTCTGAGTATCAATATTTCATAAACACTATTCGTCTTTGGAACTCGCTACCACCAACCTTACAATTTTTGAGCAATATAGCGCAGTTTAGGAAATCCTTATATGAGTATTTTAGTACATAATCCTATTTTTTTCTTTATTCATAAAATTGTATTATTTTATTTTATAATTATAAGTTGTGATCTTGTTAATTAATATCCTGTAATTTTTAATCCATTTTCATTTATGTGTGCTTTTATATGCTACTGTGATGAAATTTACATGTATTTTTATTTATATTTAATTGTAAGTAATTTTGTGACCTTTAATTTAAAACTTTTGTATTTCTTTTGTATTTCTTTTTTAATTTTTTTTTTTTTTATTTCTTTTTTAATTTTTTATATTTGTGTCAAATATGCTTATTTCCTTTCATCCAATCCTGTACTGTAATTATAAGACTTTTTGTCTTGTTGTGCAGGATACCAAATAAATAAACAAATAAATAAAAAAAAATTTTCTATAGAAAAATTTTAGATAACAAATTCTCTATAGAAAAATTTTTGATAAAAAAATTTTCTATAGAAAAATTTTTGATAAAAAAATTTTCTATAAAAAAATTTTTGATAAAAAGATTTTCCATAGAAAAATTTTTGATAAAAAAATTCTCTATAGAAAAATTTTTGATAAAAAAAAATTTTCTATAGAAAAATTTTTGATAAAAAAATTTTCTATAGAAAAATTTTTGATAAAAAAATTTTCTATAGAAAAATTTTCTATACAAAAATTTTTGATAAAAAAATTCTCTACAGAAAAATTTTTGATTAAAAAATTTTCTATAGAAAAATATTTCATAAAAAAACTTTCTATAGAAAAATTTTTGATAAAAAAACTTTCTGCAGAAAAAATTTTGATAGAAAAATTTTCCACAGTAAAAGTTTTGATAAAAAAAATTATCTATAGAACATAATTCTAAAAAGTTTTGTTTGTAAATAAGTATTAATGTGAGGTTTTCGATCTGTCTAAATTAGGGATAATCCTCCTGAAGAGATGGCCTAACCAACCATTGAAAAGCGTCGAGGAATTTTGGTTTCTCAGCAAAAAATTTTTGGCTTTTTATCAATTAATTGGTTTGTTACATTAATAAATAAATGTAACAGATTTGGGATCAAATGCGAATAGTCATTCTCTTTGTAGAAAAATTTTTGATAAACAAATTTTCTAATTTTCTAAAATTTTTGATAAAAATATTTAAAAAAATGGAGTAGAAAACTTTTTCTTTTTAAAACGTTAGAACTACACATTGCAAAAAATACCTATTTTAGTGAAAAGTATAAAAAAAAACGGCAACTCCGTCGACTATTTTTTGTTCTGTTCTCTTTGCGCCGACCCGTGCTGATAAGTCTTACAGAGTATGTGCCACCAGACTAGAGCAAAAGCAAAGACACTACAATATAAAGATACGGCACTCCATACATGCATGTGTGTGTGCCTAAGCTTTCTCTCATTGGAAAATCGTCTTCATTAGTTCATATGGCAAATCAAAGTATTACAGAGTCTTTTGCCTAAGGCGATTGTTCATGAGTAAATTGGAATTGTCTACTTGGTCTTGCCATCGAAGTTTCGGACGTCCTCTTCTAACATTGGGAGGTGGTTGTTTTTATTTTAATTTTAGCTTTTTCATAGTAATTGTTTTTTTTTTCATGATTGGCTTACTAGCCCGATGCCATATTTTTATGGTTATTATGGGAGACCTCGCTGCACATGTTAGCTTACTACTTTAAGGGGTTTTTACATAGTTCCCCGGATGATACCACGTGGAGGTCAGTGTCTACAATTGAGATGAAGTATAATCAAAATAATTCTGGGCTTACCAAGTTAAGACCAATCGGAACCGTTGCTTAGTATCCAATATCACTTACATACCCTAGATACTATGGAGTACTGGAAGCTCCTATACAGATTAGATTGTAGAATGACCCTAAAATATTTGAGAGTAATTCATGTCCTAGAACCTAAGACCGGAAACGCTCTAGCAGTTTCCTGTGGGAAAAGTAACACACAAGAGCTGCGAAATTTAAAACCGCATTAGCATGTATCACATCATCATATTTCTGTCTAGCCCTAGATGTTGAATCAACGGGTTTTTAATACACTGTGCTAGTGTGAAAAAGTAACAGAGACGAGATGTATCTACCAAAGATGATTAGGGTACTCTGATTTCAATGGAGGTATTTATTTTTCTATGTTAGCTCAGAATAGGAAGATATATATTTATTGTTGTAGAAATTTCTTGGCAACATGTTGCAGATAAAAATACAATTTTCTAGATATTTTGTAATCATTTAATTTACAGTCCATGGCCTTCATATTTTACATTTGCCAAAAAATAGTATTTACCTTATTGTTATTAATTAAAAAATAAAGCATTATATTGCTTCGAGCAACATGTTGCCATGATCATAGACAAAACAATGTAACAAAATGTTGCAGGGAAACAATATTTAAACTTTATAACCTTTGTTAAAAAGTAAAATGAAAATCTTGAAAATTTTAAACTTTATGTTAACAAAAATGTTTAAGCAACATGTTGCTTATAAAATATATGCTATCAATAACACAGGACTTTTTTGCTACGGATAAAGGGAGATGTGTCTTTTTAAGTAAGCTCTAGTTTTCGATATATAGCTTTATAAAAAATGGAGGAGGTTGCGCAATAAATATTCGCGTAAATCGAAAACTGTTAATTATCTTGAACTATGTAAAAAAATCGAAATTCGGCAACAAAATTGTTTGCAAAAAATATATATTTTTTTGAAAAATCACAAAAATTTCCATTTTCAAAAAATTTTTTTGCCAAACAAAAAATTAATTTCCAAAACTACTACTCGGATTAAAAATTAAAATTAAAAATTTACGGTCTTATGTTAAAAAAAATCTTAAATATTGCTTAAAGAACCCGTTAGTTACCAAATACTTTAAGGCTAACAAACGATTGTTAAAAAATAGTATCCAAAAACAGTTCTTTAACTAATAAATACGTCAAGTCAATTTTACATGTTAATGCTGGCAACATCGTCATTCTCTCTTGTCTCTTTATAGTTAAATATACAAAACAACGAATTAATTATTCATTGTTTCCTCCGGGTATTCGAATTTCTAAATAATGTTTTGTATGTTTTTAATATAAAATAACATTTTTCTTCTTTTCTTTATGTTTATGTTATATAAAAGCATTAACTAAACACATTTATAATACAGTAAAATAATAAATAGACAAATTTTTACTAAGGGTTTAAACCGATTATTTACAAATCGAGTACTTTTAACTCATGTTGAATATATATACATCACTATAATGTTTTTTGTAAATTTCATTGACCGATGTCTGTTTTTTGTTGAAAACACGAATTTTTTGTTAAAAATTAGAATTTGTATTATCAATTTCTTTGAAAAGTTTGGTTTTAGTATGAAATGTGTAAAATAGAGTATGAAATCATGGAAATTATATTTCATAAATTCCCCACCCCCGAAACCTTTTATATGATAAAAAATAGCAAATTAGAAAAAAATATGATAACTAAATTTAGCAAAAATATTATTTTTTATTAGATAAGTCTGAAAACTTAAATATTTTCTTTAAAAGTTTTCACAAAATATTATTTGTCAAAACAGTAAAATATTTAACGTAGCTTTAAATTATGTAGACAGCTACTTTAAATTATTTGATGTTAACAAAAGATTAGCATCAGTTTGTTAAGCTAATAATCGTTTTAGGATAATACTTTAAGAAATTTTGCTTAACTTTAGTTTACCAATCGTTAATAAATTTTTTAGCATAAGACCGTTAGTGTTTCTAAAAGATAATTTTGATGCCGAATTTCGGTTTTTTACTTCAAGAAAATAAACAGTTTTCGAGTTTAAACAACGCTATATCTCCATAACTAAAACTAACCTAAAAAACGGTTAGAACCATTAAATTCAGCGTTCTTGAAATATCTTAACCACTAGGGTCCCTTTTGTCGGTTTTCAACTTCTTCTTCAGTTATACTTGACTCCCAGGGCCTTTTTTCAACTAGCACGGTGTAACTTTTTGAATTTGTAGTGAAAGGTAATTACTAACTTTACTATGTATAATGAAAATTTTTCTTTAAAAAAATATTTGTAGACGTTCGAACCGTCATAATGGACTTTCTTTAACTATTTAAAGTGAAAAAATTTTTTTTTGTAATTTACTCAAAGTAATTTAAAATGGAATTGTTACGTTTTGTTGTGAACGTCTACATTTCATGTATTAAATTTAATGAAATTTTACAGCATGACGAAAATTCTAAACATAAATTGTATTATTTAAAAACTATTTTTTTTAATTCCCCAACATTTTGTAAATAATTGTACTACGAGAGTTTTTAATATTAATAATGTCTTGCTCTAAGTTCAAGTTTTCCTACCGGGAAGTTTTAAAAATTTACCATTCAAGACAAATTCATTTCATTAGCAGATTTCTGTGCATATTTATTCACACAGTTACAAATATAATACAAATACATAAGTTTATATGAACAAAATCTATATGAAATGTTTGTTAAAATAATCACATGCTTCCTCTCTCTTATATTTGTCGAATTTGTTAATGTTGAATGTTAATTTTTGTTTATATTGTTGCAGTTGCTTCATCTTTATTAAAATGAGACTATGCTTGAACTGGATAGATATTTGTTGCATGCTTTAGAGTAGTGTGCTGCAACAAACTTGAGAGGGGGAAAAAAATCCACCAACTACAGAAGAACACTTGAACATTATTGCTGTCATTTGCCACATGCAACCGCATGTCAACTTAATAAATTTTTCATGTCATGCCACAATAATTTTTAGTACATATCATCACCAGCTCTGCCAAAACTCATTTTAAACAGTTGCCGCTTTGTGCAACTACTGACATACTCTCGTATACAGTTACATATTTATATATTTTCTGGCTTCTCTGACTTTCTGCAACAAAAAGTTCTGTTTTATTTAAAATTTATTTATTTTTTATTTTATTTTGCATTCTTTCTTTGTTTCCTTTTTTAATAGTTCTTCTTGTTGTTGCTGCAGTTGGTTTCAAGTAACATTTTCATTTAGTTTAAACGACAAACGGTTTAATGAAGTTGCATGCAACACATAAAGTACAAATGACTTGCAACACCTAACAAACATTAAAGTGAACAAACACCTTGTTTTTAACAAATGTTTATTGGATGTTTTTACGTTTTTTTTTTCAATTTATTCATGTTTAGTTAATGGTAATTTATTGTAGTTTTTATTTTATAGAAAGAGTTGCCAGATGGCGATAATAATTTCCCCTATATATGAAAAATTACACAATTACACAGTAAAGGATATAGTCTAACTTACAAGCTCATGCTAAACTAGGATATAGACATAGACTAAGGCATAGACTAAGACATAGACTAAGACATAGACTAAGACATAGACTAAGACATAGACTAAGACATAGACTTAGACATAGAATAAGATATAGACTAAGACATAGACTAAGACATAGACTAAGACATAGACTAAGACATAGACTAAGACATAGACTAAGACATAGACTAAGAAATAGACTAACACATAGACTAAGACATAGACTAAGACATAGACTAAGACATAGACTAAGACATAGACTAAGACATAGACTAAGACATAGACTAAGACATAGACTAAGACATAGACTAAGACATAGACTAAGACATAGACTAAGACATAGACTAAGACATAGACTAAGACATAGACTAAGACATAGACTAAGACAAAGACTAAGACATAGACTAAGACATAGACTAAGACATAGACTAAGACATAGACTAAGACATAGACTAAGACATAGACTAAGACATAGACTAAGACATAGACTAAGACATAGACTAAGACATAGACTAAGACATAGACTAAGACATAGACTAAGACATAAACTAAGACATAGACTAAGACATAAACTAAGACATAGACTAAGACATAGACTAAGACATAGACTTAGACATAGACTAAGACATAGACTAAGACATAGACTAAGACATAGACTAAGACATAGACTAAGACATAGACTAAGACATAGACTAAGACATAGACTAAGACATAGACTAAAACATAGACTAAGACATAGACTAAGACATAGACTAAGTCATAGACTAAGACATAGACTAAGACATAGAATAAGACATAGAATAAGACATAGAATAAGACATAGACTAAGACATAGACTAAGACATAGACTAAGACATAGACTAAGACATAGACTAAGACATAGACTAAGACATAGACTAAGACATAGACTAAGACATAGACTAAGACATAGACTAAGACATAGACTAAGACATAGACTAAGACATAGACTAAGACATAGACTAAGACATAGACTAAGACATAGACTAAGACATAGACTAAGACATAGACTAAGACATAGACTAAGACATAGACTAAGACATAGACTAAGACATAGACTAAGACATAGACTAAGACATAGACTAAGACATAGACTAAGACATAGACTAAGACATAGACTAAGACATAGACTAAGACATAGACTAAGACATAGACTAAGACATAGACTAAGACATAGACTAAGACATAGACTAAGACATAGATTAAGACATAGACTAAAACATAGACTAAGACATAGACTAAGACATAGACTAAGACATAGACTAAGACATAGACTAAGACATATACTAAGACATAGACTAAGACATAGACTAAGGCATAGACTAAGACATAGACTAAGACATAGACTAAGACATAGAATAAGACATAGAATAAGACATAGAATAAGACATAGAATAAAACATAGAATAAGACATAGAATAAGACACATACTAAGACATAGACTAAGACATAGACTAAGACATAGACTAAGACATAGACTAAGACATAGACTAAGACATAGACTAAGACATAGACTAAGACATAGACTAAGACATAGACTAAGACATAGACTAAGACATAGACTAAGACATAGACTAAGACATAGACTAAGACATAGACTAAGACATAGACTAAGACCTAGACTAAGACATAGACTAAGACATAGACTAAGACATAGACTAAGACATAGACTAAGACATAGACTAAGACATAGACTAAGATATAGACTAAGACCTAGACTAAGACATAGACTAAGACATAGACTAAGACATAGACTAAGATATAGACTAAGACATAGACCAAGATATACACTAAGACATAGACTAATCCATAGACTAAGACATAGACTAAGACATAGACAAAGACATAGACTAAGATATAGACTAAGACATAGACTAAGATATAGACTAAGACATAGACTAAGACATAGACTAAGACATAGACTAAGACATAGACTAAGACATAGACTAAGGCATAGACTAAGACATAGACTAAGACATAGACTAAGACATAGACTAAGACATAGACTAAGACATAGACTAAGACCTAGACTAAGACATAGACTAAGACATAGACTAAGACATAGACTAAGACATAGACTAAGACATAGACTAAGACATAGACTAAGACATAGACTAAGACATAGACTAAGACATAGACTAAGACATAGACTAAGACATAGACTAAGACATAGACTAAGACATAGACTAAGACATAGACTAAGACATAGACTAAGACATAGACTAAGACATAGACTAAGACATAGACTAAGACATAGACTAAGACATAGACTAAGACATAGACTAAGACCTAGACTGAGACATAGACTAAGACATAGACTAAGACATAGACTAAGACATAGACTAAGACATAGACTAAGACATAGACTAAGATATAGACTAAGACCTAGACTAAGACATAGACTAAGACATAGACTAAGATATAGACTAAGACCTAGACTAAGACATAGACTAAGACATAGACTAAGACATAGACTAAGATATAGACTAAGACATAGACCAAGATATACACTAAGACATAGACTAATCCATAGACTAAGACATAGACTAAGACATAGACAAAGACATAGACTAAGATATAGACTAAGACATAGACTAAGATATAGACTAAGACATATATAGACTAATGCAAGTACTTCTGAAAATGTCAATTTACATAACCTCACTTTGCCAAAAGTTTATGTTATAAGTGTATATCGATTTGTAAAAGTAAAGATTACAAGAAAACTGAAAAGTTAATAATTTTATTGCAGTTTATATTTTTCTATTTAACCAGAAAACACAATTTTGGCAAGTTCTTTTTTATTTTTTTTTAACCGAAAACTTACACAGCAACCAATTGAAAACAATACATGGCAACTGCAACCTTTTCCTAGTGGCAAAAAGTTGCAGCACTGGAAGTCAACCAACAATATACAAATGGTAACCTATTTACTATATAAATACATATATATTTGCAATATTAACAACAAATATAAAACAACAATATTGTAATGAAAACGAATGAAAAAAATTAAAAAAAAACTAGAGAAACAGAATATAAAAGAATAAAGAAAACAGCTCAAACAAATGTATACAAGTTAACCTATAAAGCACGTGAATTGTAACTACCATGTACTACCTTTCAAACGGAGTTGAAATGTAACTTTGATCAATATAGAATTTTTGATGCCCTTCAACTAAACAGAAGTTAAACTAATGTTTGGCTGAATCTATATCGTTTGTCTAAGGTATGTCTTATGTATGTTTTAGTCTGTTCTATGAAATATTTCTTAATCTATAAAGACTATATCTAAGACTATGTTTTAGTCCACATACATATTATAAATATGTATTTGTCTACATGTCAGATTTGATATCTCTTCCTAATACTTTTGATGATTTGTGTAGGGTGATTAAAAACACAATGATGCTTCAATTTCATTTTTACAACTTGAGCAAACTTTTTCGCTTTTTAGCTCAACATTTTAATGACAAGGTTTGTTGATAATGAAGTTACATAAAATAATGAAGATAAGGTAAATGGGAAGTTGGGGTGTATGTTTATTTAAGTTTAGAGTTATAAGCAAATGTACAATAAAGTTAAAATACAAAAACAATATATTTTAGTTCGCAGTCCAACTACGACAACACAAACTAGACTGCTGATTCCTTCCTCTATGGGTTAGTAGAACAAAAAGTGAATTTGTAACGGTTTTTTGAACTTTGTACAAACAAACATTTCGCTTTGTGTAAATGTAAATGAAATTGGGTTTATGGTAGTTAAGGTACGAGTCTAGAGGTGAGTAAGGTAAATAATACTAAATTATTTTTTAAACAAATATTAAATTAACAAGAAAAACTATTTTTATCCGAAATGAAATAGAAAATTTTGATAATTTTTTTTAGCAAATAAAAGCTTTCTTTTATGGGTTAAGTATGTCTTAGTGTATGTCTTAGTCTTAGTCTACGTCTTAGTCTATGTCTTAGTCTATGTCTTAGTCTATGTCTTAGTCTATGTCTTAGTCTATGTCTTGGTTTATGTCTTAGTCCATGTCTTAGTCTATGTCTTAGTCTTAGTCTATGTCTTAGTCTTAGTCTATGTCTTAGTCTATGTCTTAGTCTATGTCTTAGTCTATGTCTTAGTCTATGTCTTAGTCTATGTCTTAGTCTATGTCTTAGTCTATGTCTTAGTCTATGTCTTAGTCTATGTCTTAGTCTATGTCTTAGTCTATGTCTTAGTCTATGTCTTAGTCTATGTCTTAGTCTATGTCTTAGTCTATGTCTTAGTCTATGTCTTAGTCTATGTCTTAGTCTATGTCTTAGTCTATGTCTTAGTCTATGTCTTAGTCTATGTCTTAGTCTATGTCTTAGTCTATGTCTTAGTCTATGTCTTAGTCTATGTCTTAGTCTATGTCTTAGTCTATGTCTTAGTCTATGTCTTAGTCTATGTCTTAGTCTATGTCTTAGTCTATGTCTTAGTCTATGTCTTAGTCTATGTCTTAGTCTATGTCTTAGTCTATGTCTTAGTCTATGTCTTAGTCTATGTCTTAGTCTATGTCTTAGTCTATGTCTTAGTCTATGTCTTAGTCTATGTCTTAGTCTATGTCTTAGTCTATGTCTTAGTCTATGTCTTAGTCTATGTCTTAGTCTATGTCTTAGTCTACTTCTTAGTCTATATCTTAGTCTATGTCTTAGTATATGTCTTAGTCTATTTCTTAGTCTATATCTCAGTCTATGTCTTAGTCTATGTCTTAGTCTATGTCTTAGTCTATGTCTTAGTCTATGTCTTAGTCTATGTCTTAGTCTATGTCTTAGTCAATGTCTTAGTCTATGTCTTAGTCTATGTCTTAGTCTATGTCTTAGTCTATGTCTTAGTCTATGTCTTAGTCTATGTCTTAGTCTATGTCTTAGTCTATGTCTTAGTCTATGTCTTAGTCTATGTCTTAGTCTATGTCTTAGTCTATGTCTTAGTCTATGTCTTAGTCTATGTCTTAGTCTATGTCTTAGTCTATGTCTTAGTCTATGTCTTAGCCTATGTCTTAGTCTATGTCTTAGTCTATATCTTAGTCTATGTCTTAGTATATGTCTTAGTCTATGTCTTAGTCTATGTCTTAGTCTATATCTCAGTCTATGTCTTAGTCTATGTCTTAGTCTATGTCTTAGTCTATGTCTTAGTCTATGTCTTAGTCTATGTCTTAGTCTATGTCTTAGTCTATGTCTTAGTCTATGTCTTAGTCTATGTCTTAGTCTATGTCTTAGTCTATGTCTTAGTCTATGTCTTAGTCTATGTCTTAGTCTATGTCTTAGTCTATGTCTTAGTCTATGTCTTAGTCTATGTCTTAGTCTATGTCTTAGTCTATGTCTTAGTCTATGTCTTAGTCTATGTCTTAGTCTATGTCTTAGTCTATGTCTTAGTCTATGTCTTAGTCTATGTCTTAGTCTATGTCTTAGTCTATGTCTTAGTCTATGTCTTAGTCTATGTCTTAGTCTATGTCTTAGTCTATGTCTTAGTCTATGCCTTAGTCTATGTCTTAGTCTATGTCTTAGTCTATGTCTTAGTCTATGTCTTAGTCTTTGTCTTAGTCTATGTCTTAGTCTGTGTCTTAGTCTATGTCTTAGTCTATGTCTTAGTCTATGTCTATGTCTATGTCTATGTCTATGTCTATGTCTATGTCTATGTCTATGTCTATGTCTATGTCTATGTCTATGTCTATGTCTATGTCTATGTCTATGTCTATGTCTATGTCTATGTCTATGTCTATGTCTATGTCTATGTCTATGTCTATGTCTATGTCTATGTCTATGTCTATGTCTATGTCTATGTCTATGTCTATGTCTATGTCTATGTCTATGTCTATGTCTATGTCTATGTCTATGTCTATGTCTATGTCTATGTCTATGTCTATGTCTATGTCTATGTCTATGTCTATGTCTATGTCTATGTCTATGTCTATGTCTATGTCTATGTCTATGTCTATGTCTATGTCTATGTCTATGTCTATGTCTATGTCTATGTCTATGTCTATGTCTATGTCTATGTCTATGTCTATGTCTATGTCTATGTCTATGTCTATGTCTATGTCTATGTCTATGTCTATGTCTATGTCTATGTCTATGTCTATGTCTATGTCTATGTCTATGTCTATGTCTATGTCTATGTCTATGTCTATGTCTATGTCTATGTCTATGTCTATGTCTATGTCTATGTCTATGTCTATGTCTATGTCTATGTCTATGTCTATGTCTATGTCTATGTCTATGTCTATGTCTATGTCTATGTCTATGTCTATGTCTATGTCTATGTCTATGTCTATGTCTATGTCTATGTCTATGTCTATGTCTATGTCTATGTCTATGTCTATGTCTATGTCTATGTCTATGTCTATGTCTATGTCTATGTCTATGTCTATGTCTATGTCTATGTCTATGTCTATGTCTATGTCTATGTCTATGTCTATGTCTATGTCTATGTCTATGTCTATGTCTATGTCTATGTCTATGTCTATGTCTATGTCTATGTCTATGTCTATGTCTATGTCTATGTCTATGTCTATGTCTATGTCTATGTCTATGTCTATGTCTATGTCTATGTCTATGTCTATGTCTATGTCTATGTCTATGTCTATGTCTATGTCTATGTCTATGTCTATGTCTATGTCTATGTCTATGTCTATGTCTATGTCTATGTCTATGTCTATGTCTATGTCTATGTCTATGTCTATGTCTATGTCTATGTCTATGTCTATGTCTATGTCTATGTCTATGTCTATGTCTATGTCTATGTCTATGTCTATGTCTATGTCTATGTCTATGTCTATGTCTATGTCTATGTCTATGTCTATGTCTATGTCTATGTCTATGTCTATGTCTATGTCTATGTCTATGTCTATGTCTATGTCTATGTCTATGTCTATGTCTATGTCTATGTCTATGTCTATGTCTATGTCTATGTCTATGTCTATGTCTATGTCTATGTCTATGTCTATGTCTATGTCTATGTCTATGTCTATGTCTATGTCTATGTCTATGTCTATGTCTATGTCTATGTCTATGTCTATGTCTATGTCTATGTCTATGTCTATGTCTATGTCTATGTCTATGTCTATGTCTATGTCTATGTCTATGTCTATGTCTATGTCTATGTCTATGTCTATGTCTATGTCTATGTCTATGTCTATGTCTATGTCTATGTCTATGTCTATGTCTATGTCTATGTCTATGTCTATGTCTATGTCTATGTCTATGTCTATGTCTATGTCTATGTCTATGTCTATGTCTATGTCTATGTCTATGTCTATGTCTATGTCTATGTCTATGTCTATGTCTATGTCTATGTCTATGTCTATGTCTATGTCTATGTCTATGTCTATGTCTATGTCTATGTCTATGTCTATGTCTATGTCTATGTCTATGTCTATGTCTATGTCTATGTCTATGTCTATGTCTATGTCTATGTCTATGTCTATGTCTATGTCTATGTCTATGTCTATGTCTATGTCTATGTCTATGTCTATGTCTATGTCTATGTCTATGTCTATGTCTATGTCTATGTCTATGTCTATGTCTATGTCTATGTCTATGTCTATGTCTATGTCTATGTCTATGTCTATGTCTATGTCTATGTCTATGTCTATGTCTATGTCTATGTCTATGTCTATGTCTATGTCTATGTCTATGTCTATGTCTATGTCTATGTCTATGTCTATGTCTATGTCTATGTCTATGTCTATGTCTATGTCTATGTCTATGTCTATGTCTATGTCTATGTCTATGTCTATGTCTATGTCTATGTCTATGTCTATGTCTATGTCTATGTCTATGTCTATGTCTATGTCTATGTCTATGTCTATGTCTATGTCTATGTCTATGTCTATGTCTATGTCTATGTCTATGTCTATGTCTATGTCTATGTCTATGTCTATGTCTATGTCTATGTCTATGTCTATGTCTATGTCTATGTCTATGTCTATGTCTATGTCTATGTCTATGTCTATGTCTATGTCTATGTCTATGTCTATGTCTATGTCTATGTCTATGTCTATGTCTATGTCTATGTCTATGTCTATGTCTATGTCTATGTCTATGTCTATGTCTATGTCTATGTCTATGTCTATGTCTATGTCTATGTCTATGTCTATGTCTATGTCTATGTCTATGTCTATGTCTATGTCTATGTCTATGTCTATGTCTATGTCTATGTCTATGTCTATGTCTATGTCTATGTCTATGTCTATGTCTATGTCTATGTCTATGTCTATGTCTATGTCTATGTCTATGTCTATGTCTATGTCTATGTCTATGTCTATGTCTATGTCTATGTCTATGTCTATGTCTATGTCTATGTCTATGTCTATGTCTATGTCTATGTCTATGTCTATGTCTATGTCTATGTCTATGTCTATGTCTATGTCTATGTCTATGTCTATGTCTATGTCTATGTCTATGTCTATGTCTATGTCTATGTCTATGTCTATGTCTATGTCTATGTCTATGTCTATGTCTATGTCTATGTCTATGTCTATGTCTATGTCTATGTCTATGTCTATGTCTATGTCTATGTCTATGTCTTAGTCTATGTCTATGTCTTAGTCTATGTCTTAGTCTATGTCTTAGTCTATGTCTTAGTCTATGTCTTAGTCTATGTCTTAGTCTATGTCTTATTCTATGTCTTAGTCTATATTTTAGTATATGTCTTAGTCTATGTCTTAGTCTTTGTCTTAGGCTTTGTCTTAGTCTATGTTATCATAAAGCTAATTAATGTGTATCATATTTATGTATTGCATCCATATTGTTTACTTAGTCATTGTAGGGTCATTTTAGATCTTTAGTAAGTTTTTAATATTTAAATTTCTTAATTTTAAAACTTTTACTTACGAATGGTTTATTTGGCTCTGAGTAATCATAACCATTTTTTGTGGGAGGTAAATATTGATTTGATCCGGGGGCTATTTGGGCATATACACAGGCAAATCCCAGCACAGATATACTCTGAAAATAAAAGGAACATAAAGTATTAGTTGCAAACAACAAAATATTAAAAATGTTATTCTTATAAATAAGTTATTTTATTATTTCTTAGAATTGTTTAATTCACTTAAAATGTTGAACTTAAATAAATTTTACTATCATTAATAATAAATCAATAGGTTTAACTTGTTTTTAAACAAAGTATTCTACAATTTATCTACATATTTTTAATAGTTAATTAACCTTCAACTGCTTCCGTTGATTTATGAAATAACTCAATGAATTATTAATTAAGATTATAACAAATGTAATGGTAAACGTAATGTAATGTAATGCATATTAAAGGTAAATTTGAATTTAATGTTTAACTTTTTATCGCAGTTTTTTCACAGATCTTCTTTATTTTCATCACACAGATCTATTTTATGTATATGATAAAAATACTTAAATAAATTAATTCAAAAACATTTCATCCAATGGAAACGGTTGGAAACTACTATTACATATTGGCAAAAAGGTAAATGAGTTTTACTAATAGTTTATAATATATTTAAGTATTTCGCATTAACAATGTACATTTGATAAAAAAATATTTTATATACCAGCTGAAATTTCATTTTTTTTGCTATAAAATTCCTTTATACTATATTTTATGATGAAACATCTAGTTCTCAACATATATTTTAGTTGTCATTACTGTATCTAAAGTTTGTATACCCTACACAAACACAAATGTCGGTTTTTGCTCGTGTTTGTAACGTTGCTATCGATGACCGTCTTGATGGCTACTTGGATGAATATATAGACTTTTACCTTTTCATGTATATTTTTTCATAAAAAAATAATAAATTAAAAAAAACAAGTAGAAAAGCTATAGTCGGTCAAGCCCTATTATATGATACCCCTTAATACTAAGGTCAAATATGGACCAACAATTTAACAAGTTTTCCTTAAGTCTAAGAGTCATACATAGATATACTAAGTGCTATTTTTTTCAAAATTTCGGGATTTATGAAGATTTATGTCATTTCCAGCTAAGGGCCTGATATGGAAGCTAGGGTCAATTGTGGATGGATTGTTACCAAATATCGGTTTATCTGTGCAAAGTTTTAGTAATAAATATTTTTATGGATACTTAAACTACTTTTGAGAATGTGTCTTGTGTGGGAGGTATAGTCAAATATGGGCCGATTCCTACAAAATAAGGTACACTGATTAAGGTTATCATAAGCAATATATGTGCTCAATATTATTAAAATACAACTAAATTTCTGGCTGTAAATGATCAAAAACTCTATTACGGGAAGGCAACCCTATGGGAGGTACCTGAAATAGTAATTATAGTATAAGGATCGTTCTTATTCTACAATATGAGCTTGTGCCAAATTTGATCAAATTATCTTTAAGGTTACTATCGGTACATTGGTAACAAGCTTACATGGATAACCGGCCAACGGACGGATATCGCATAAACAACTCAGGGAGTGATTCTGAGTCGATTGGTATACTAAAAGGTGAGTCTCAGACCAATATTTCTATGCGTTATAAACATCAACACAAACCCAATATAGCATTTCCACCCATGGCGGAGAAGGGTATAAATTTAATATTTGAACAGAATTTGATGAAATTCTCATCTCCTAATTTGAATTGAAATCCGTCGACTACAAGACTTACACTTAAATTCAATTCGATTAAAATGTTACGCCTAAACGACTGCAACACTTTTTGCTTAAATCATGCGTATCAATTTGGGTGACTTTTTTCAGAAATATTTGAATTTTGTTCTAAATTTCAGTGATTTTTTTAGCTCAATCTAAAGAAGAGACTCTCACCTTTCATGTAGTTACAGTGGGAGCACTTAGCAAAACTGAGCCAACTTAGTTTTTGTCCAAAGTAAAACGAAAATACTGAATTTTGTAGAGCTTTTTTAATTTCCTGATATCTCCTAAACTATATACGAAATAAAGTTATTTTCTTCTGCAGAATAAAACCAAGGTTCTGTATCTTAATTAAATCGACATTAAGATTAAAGCTGTGAAACTATATTCGATGCATGAGCTACTGAGTTTGGTGAAAAATTGCATTACTTTTCGTTTTAGAAAATTAAGCACATTTCAATAACTTTTTTATAACACATAATAAAAGTTTTTCTTGAAAACAATTATTGATACTGAATATGTAGACTCTTCTCTAAAAAACTGTATCATTAGATTTTTCAAAAACGGTGGTCAAAAAATGTTTTGTTTTGCAGCAGAAATACCATAGTGCTTCGCTATGTTGGTTGCGTTTCACTGTTCTATCGCTACTACAATGGCATCTATTCAAACGAAATTAGAGATCTTGTTCCTGAAATCCGTATATTCCTTCGTACACTATTATAATTTATTATTGAATGTGTTATAAAAAAGTTATAATTCATAATAAAATACTATAACAGAATTATAATTCATTGTAGGAAATACTAAGTCATTGCTATCTTGTTTTAATTACAGATCAATTCAATTGTATAACAAATATTTTATTTTATGACAAACCTTCCAATAAAATCTTTCTTTTCCCATGACTTTTATGTAGCTTCCAAATGACTACTTGGACATGCCATTCACTGATCATCATTAAATTATTGATTGATGAGCACAAGCTGAATGTATGTGGCTCTATGTCTCTTTACATACTAATGTCAATTAAAATTGACAAACACACTCACACACATACACACACACACATTAAATTTCGGACTGTGTAAATATTTTCATACACATGTCAAATGTTATTAGCAATGTGTAAATGAGTAAGTAAAAAAAAAATCAGATATAAAAAACGATGTAGTTAATTTTTTTAGTGTCTTTTTCTACACGTATTTATCTGCATGTAGAACACCTTTTTTGTCTGATAGGCCAAATTGCCTTTAAATACATTATAATTTATAGAGTTTCGTTAAGTTTTTTCTTGCGTTTCTTTTTATTTTTTTGTGTTGTTGTTGTCGATGTAGTTTAATAATATACAAAATAAATGCTTTTTATAGTTTCATTTAATTTAATTGCCATTTTAAATGCCCTTTTAAAAATTTGGTAACAGAAAAGAAACAGACAAAAACTTTAGAAGAGTTAAATAAAAAGAGATGAAAAATTCTAAATAAATTTACTTGCACCTGCAAAAACTTATTTTATTTTAGTTATTTATTGTCTTTAATATTTTTTTGCTTTGTTTAATTTTAGTTTTGATTTTGTTAGTTTTAGTTTTATTTCAGTTTTTTTTTTTGTATTGTTTTTCATTTTAATGTCAATTGTGATTTTTATCTGTATTTAAATGGTGTGTTTTTGTTTTATATTTATTTAGTATTTTTGTTGTTGCTGTTGTTGCATATTTCATTTATTTGTTTAAATTTTGTAATATTTCTCCAGGATATTTATTTTAATGGTTTATTAAGTTTTTGTTTGATTCGATTTGATTGGATTTGTAATACAGGAGTGACAACAAAATTTAAGTGAAATGTCGCTTTTAATTATAAGTAATTAAAACAAGTAAAAAAGTATTATAGTCGGTCAAGCCCTACCATACATAACTGAGGTCAAATGTGTTTCAATAGTCAAAGTGAAAGGGGTTTTTATGCCCCCATAGGTGAAAAGGAAACTATAAGCTTGTGATGATATTCGTCTTTGACCCACCCTTAAGTATACAAATAGACTTAGAATCACTTCCTGAGTCGATTTAACGATGCCAGTCCGTCGTCGAAAACAAAAAAAAAAAAAAAACTTACTAAATCTGAAGATAATTACAATTTTATGTTCCTTTGTTGCACACATAATTACTGTACAAACTGTAATCAAATTGATAAATTTCCAGCGAATCGGACAACATTTGTCCATAGCTTCCTAAAAAGGGATAATGGCGGAAACTACTTAAATAAATAAGTTTTGAGAAAACTAAAGTTGAAATTCATTCATAAAAAAGAAAAAATCATAATTATGTAAAAACACCATTGAAATGAGCTAAACTCATAAATAGCACAATTTCCAAATAAGAGAAAAAAATATTTTTATATTTAATTTTTCGGTTTTCATTAGAATTTAGTGTTATAGCCTTTATTTTGAATCACGGTTCACTTTCCTCGAGTTTTTAGCATTTTGCTTCCCGTGCTGCCGACTACAGATCATCCATATTTTTATAATTTTGGTTTGTAATTTCAACCTTGACTTCATTTCAATGGTTTTCTGTTGGATTTAAGTCAGAGCTTAGAGCTGCATAAATTTTCACTTAATTGTCATGGAATCGAAGGCATATGATTCCATATAGTTTTTTAAAATATCTAAATACTGAAACTTGTGCAGTTCGCCATTGATTTTTACAAGGGGACCTAACCCATGTCAAAAAAATGCACCCCATACCATAAAATATGTTATTTATATGTTCATTGCTGTATATCTGGATTTATGCAAGAAAAAAAGGCATTTGACCTTAGTGGTGAAGGTCGGCTGTAAAGCTTTCCTACTTAATTACTTAAACGGCCTATATTTCCAACCTGTCAAGGTCAAGGGACTAGCATATTTAGAATTCCATGCGCTTTGATTTTGTGCGCATTTTGTCTAATTTTGTAGGCCAAGCTTGAAAGGTTTTCCTCTACTTGGTTTTTTAATGAAAGCTACGGACGTCCTCTTCTATGTAAGCTGGGCCGTTTTTATTATAATTTTAGCTTTTTCATTTTATTATAGTTCTTATGAGAGAACTCGCGACACATGTTTGCTTACAATATTAACAGGTGGTAACGTAGTTCCCCGGATGATACCACGATTAGGTCGGTGTATACAGTTGAGATGAAGGACAACCATGATAAGTCTGGGCTTACCAAGTTAAAACTAAACAGAACCTTGGCTTGGTATCCAACATCCCCTACGGAAAGATATAAAATATTTTCATCATACAAACATTTTTTATGACAAAATTTAGCAAATGGTCACACTGTGAAAAATTGAGACCTGTACTTTGATTACAAATTTACATGGACGTCCAGCAAGACTATTTGGCGATCGTAAGATTTACTCAATTTTTTTAAGGCAGTTCTCAGTAGAGAAGATCGATATGTTTGAAGGCAGGTCTCATGTCACCTATGGTGGTGTAAGGTACACAAATTTAAGTTATTAGGAAGAAGACACATTTTTAAGATTAAAAAAAATGATATGTGGCGTATGAGTAACACAAGGTATAATCAAAAGTAGTCCATTTTTAAATATAACAGTTAGTACTAAAAAGTTCCTTCAAAAGTTTTGAATTTGATTGATTTGGATTCGTTCGGGCAAAATCGATTCGATATATGTGATGCAAAATGGATTAATTACGACAACATTAAGAATTGACTGCCAGGAGGGTTTTGCTTTGTATATGTCGCGATTGGTGTGAACTCATCTACTATGGCTACACCCCGAAGGCCAAATCATTAATTTAATGCAACGACTTCCATTAGTCTTTTATCATCATAATTCTTGGCCTCACAAGTCGATAGATAATCGTCAGAGTTGTCTTTTATCATTATAAATAATTATAAGTCGATAGTTAATCGTTAGAAGCTCCGTGACCTCGACTCCTAGGCTTATATACATCCACAATATAGTCTGGGCATCAAGTGATTACAATCTGTTCCTTGTCTATGATAAACAAATTTGCTAGCTTGAAGATATAGCTATAGTTTTCATTTATCATAGTTCCAATGAAATAACCTTCAGTCTATAAACATCAAATTAATTATTTTATTCAGGATGTGATTCTGTCTTAAGAGTCATACATTAGGTAAAGTATAATACCTTCCCACGTATGGTGGTATAGGGTGTACATTAAAGAGCGGTAGGACATTTAATTAAAGGAAAAATATAGTTTCTTTTAGATTTGTAAAATAATTTTAAAAACAAAAGACTTAGACAACAAACTTTATTTTTTTTTATTCGAAGTAGAGAAAAACAAAAGACTCAAGCAACAAACTTTTTAGTTTTTAAAATATTTACATATATTTTACAGTTTCTTATTCTTTATAAAAAATGTTTTAACTAAGTTTCTATAGCAAAAAATAGAATAAATAAAAATAGAATGGATGAACTTTATTACAAACTTTTTATGTCTACTCGTATCAAAAACATTGTCTATAGCGAGATTGTCTTTTTGCTTGTAACTTTCTTAATATAGGCTCAAAAACCAAAAGGGATATATATTCTGAATTCTTATAAAAATCTAAGACGATTTAGGGATGATCGTCTGTCTGTCCGTCTAGCTGTTAAAGCCATGACAGGGCCTAAAAAAGAAGCTAGGTCCCTGAAACTTGGCAAAAATATTCTTCATTTCTAGGTAAATTTTGGTATTGAAATTGGAAGAAACCGGTTTACATTTGACCATAGCTCCTATATAACCTTGTCAAGACTAATCGCTTATTTGCTTATAAATGAATTATAACAGGTATGATGATTCAATTTAGTATAGAGAAGTTTTATATAAGCACTAAGCGGCATATACAATTTCATTGAAATCGGTTCACATTTTACTATAGCTCCTATAAAAATACTTACAGAAACAGCCTAAATACCACCTAAAATATACTTAAATGCCAATAAATCTAAAACTATAATAGATATAACCACTAAATTTAGCAAAAGGAAGTCTTATCTCAATGCCAGCCAGTGTGGAAAAATACAAAAAGAAAAGGGGGTTTACGTCCATCTGTCTCATCAGAGAAAAGCGCAATAGTTCCTTAACTACAAGAGCTAGAGAGACAAAATTATTGCAAAAGTATTTTCGATATCTTATAGAAGTTGTGTGCTGAAAATGGGTGAAATCGGTTTACATTTTGTCAGAGCTCCCATATAAACCTGCCCAGGGAATCACATTTATGCTGATAAATTGAATAAAATTGTAATATCTATGACTACTAAATATAGAACAGAGAAGTTTTATGCAACTTGTGGTCAGTATGTCTAATTTTATAGGAATCGGTCAATATTTGACCATAGCTTTCATTTAAAAACCGCTCCCGGAAACCACTTAAATGCCACAAACGTCAGTTAAAAGCTATTAAATTATAAACTTTGACAGCTATGGCCATTCAATTTTGCACAAATAAACTTCATATAACAAAATATATGGACCTGCCATATTGCTATCAGCGTTTTTGGCCTAACTACACATTAAGCACAACAAAAGCTATTTCACAGCTTATTAATTTAAAACCCGGTTATTAGACCAAATTTTGAGCAAGTAAATTTCTTTTGACTTTTTGCGTTGCACAGTGCTTATCAAATAAAATAAAAAGTAATAGAATTTTTTTAACACTCAATCCTTTATTAATAGTCAAGTACCTGGTAGACCGAGCCTTGCTCGGAGCTTTATGATAAGCATTTTGAGGAAACTTTTAAAGTTTTTATATATTTTATATTATAAAGTGCTAAAATAAATTTAGAGGAAAGACATTGTAGAAATATTCAGTTAATTTTGAATTATTTGATAGTTTGCATAGTTTACAGTTTAACTCATTTTGAATAATTTTGGAAATTATTCATATCAACAGAAACCTCTGTCGACTCATGCGCAACAACTTTGCTAAAGATTATAGTCTGATCAAATGCACAGTTTACGATTTAATTCATTTTGAGTAGTTTTCTGTGGCGCCACCTGTCGGACTTTGCTTATTCCAATTCATAAAACTTCTTCGGCTTATCCGTAACAACTTTGCTGAAGATTACAGCATGATTAAATGTACAGCATGCGATTAAATTGACTTTGAGTAAATTTCAGTAGCGCCACCTGTCGAAATTTCTTCATACCAACTAAGAAACCTTCGTCGGCTCATGTGCAACAACTTTGCTAAAGATTGTAGCATGATTAAATGTACAGATTACGATTAAATTGACTTTGAGTAAGTTTCTGTAGCGCCACCTGTCGGAAATTATTCATACCAAGTAAAAAGCCTTCGTCGGCTCATGCGCTACAACTTTGCTAAAGATCATAGCATCATCAAATGTACAGTTTACGATTTAATTAATTTTTAGTAATTTTCAGTTTCGCCATCTGTCGGAAATTAGTCTTGTCAACTTTAAAACCTTCGCCGGCTTATCCGCAACATCTTCGCTAAAGAGCATAACACAATCAAATTCACAGTTTACTATTCTATAAAGAACATACATACAGACAAACATTCATTTGTTTAAAATAATACTAATTTTTCCCCCTTTTTATTCCCTAATTTCTAAAAGTTCCATATGTATATTTGGCACTTTTTTGGTGCCAATTGAATTCGGTACATTTTTTTAAAACGCATTTAACATAATGTATAATGTTCCTATTCATATTACTTTGGAGATGTTAAGTTATCATTTTATCCCTTTTTTACCCATTTTGGCTCCAAAATCAAAAAAGTACCAAATACGTGTTTTATGTTTTTTTTACATCTATTGATTGCAGTACCAAGTTTCTTTCTATATTCTTTAGTTTAAAATATAAGAGTGGGTTAAAAAGGTGCCAAAAAAACTATTTTCACCCTTTTTTACCCCCTATCGGACATAGTTTCAAAAAAGTACCAAACACCTGTCCGCTTATTTTCAAAGCTGTTTAAAACGTAATTTTAATTTTGTTTTTATACCTATTACTTTAGGAGACATAGCGTTTTCGATTTTTTCCCCTTTTTACCCGTTTTTACCCTCTTAGAGGTAAAAGTTCCAAAAGTCCCTTCTTCTTCGACCTATACATCAAAAAAGATACCCACTGTCCAAATTTTATCAAAATCGTTAGAGCCGTTTTCAAGATAGCCATTCTATATATATATATATATATATATATATATATATATATATATATATATATATATATATATATATATATATATATATCTTATATTCTTAAACGAGCAATAATTGTATATATATATATATATATATATAGAATGGCTATCTTGAAAACGGCTCTAACGATTTTGATAAAATTTGGACAGTGGGTATCTTTTTTGATGTATAGGTCGAAGAAGAAGGGACTTTTGGAACTTTTACCTCTAAGAGGGTAAAAACGGGTAAAAAGGGGAAAAAATCGAAAACGCTATGTCTCCTAAAGTAATAGGTATAGAAACAAAATTAAAATTACGTTTTAAACAGCTTTGAAAATAAGCGGACAGGTGTTTGGTACTTTTTTGAAACTATGTCCGATAGGGGGTAAAAAAGGGTGAAAATAGTTTTTTTGGCACCTTTTTAACCCACTCTTATATTTTAAACTAAAGAATATAGAAAGAAACTTGGTACTGCAATCAATAGATGTAAAAAAAACATGAAACACGTATTTGGTACTTTTTTGATTTTGGAGCCAAAATGGGTAAAAAAGGGATAAAATGATAACTTAACATCTCCAAAGTAATATGAATAGGAACATTATACATTATGTTAAATGCGTTTTAAAAAAATGTACCGAATTCAATTGGCACCAAAAAAGTACCAAATATACATATGGAACTTTTAGAAATTAGGGAATAAAAAGGGGGAAAAACTAGTATTATTTTAAACAAATGAATGTTTGTCTGTATGTATGTTCTTTATAGAATAGTAAACTGTGAATTTGATTGTGTTATGCTCTTTAGCGAAGATGTTGCGTATAAGCCGGCGAAGGTTTTAAAGTTGATAAGACTAATTTCCGACAGATGGCGCCACAGAAAATTACTAAAAATTAATTAAATCGTAAACTGTACATTTGATCATGCTATGATCTTTAGCAAAGTTGTAGCGCATGAGCCGACGAAGGCTTTTTAGTTGGTATGAATAATTTCCGACAGGTGGCGCTACAGAAACTTACTCAAAGTCAATTTAATCGTAATCTGTACATTTAATCATGCTACAATCTTTAGCAAAGTTGTTGCACATGAGCCGACGAAGGTTTCTTAGTTGGTATGAAGAAATTTCGACAGGTGGCGCTACTGAAATTTACTCAAAGTCAATTTAATCGTATGCTGTACATTTAATCATGCTATAATCTTCAGCAAAGTTGTTACGGATAAGCCGAAGAAGGTTTATGAATTGGAATAAGCAAAGTCCGACAGGTGGCGCCACAGAAAACTACTCAAAAATCGTAAACTGTGCATTTGATCAGACTATAATCTTTAGCAAAGTTGTTGCGCATGAGTCGACAGAGGTTTCTGTTGATATGAATAATTTCCAAAATTATTCAAAATGAGTTAAACTGTAAACTATGCAACTATGTGTTGGTCGGACAAAATAAATCAAATAATTCAAAATTAACTGAATATTTCTACAATGTCTTTCCTCTAAATTTATTTTAGCACTTTATAATATAAAATATATAAAAACTTTAAAATTTTCCTCAAAATGCTTATCATAAAGCTCCGAGCAAGGCTCGGTCTACCAGGTACTATATATATATATATATATATATATATATATATATATATATATATATATATATATACAATTATTGCTCGTTTAAGAATATAAGATACGCTGGAATCATTGTCATATTTTCAATCAGCTTAATTAAAATTAATTGTTTAGTTGTTATTTATATTTTGCAAATTCATTCATCTTTATATTAAAACAAACTGCGAAACATTTAATTAGCATAAGTATCATCCCTAATAAAAACAATTAAGTAAAAAAAACGGAAATAATTATTTAAATAGACAAAGTTTTTTTTGCTGGCAACAACAACAAAAAAATGTTCCTCATGGCAAATGTCAATTAAACAAAGCATATATTATTTCGATTTTTGCATAAAACAAACAAAAAAACAAACTTCAACAACATTAATCTTGGCAACTACAAAAAAAAAAAATGAGAAAAATAACAGCTAAAAATAACGACAACATACAATTGATTATCAATTTACAAAACGTTTTTGAGATAAGCAAAAAAATTCAACAATCTCCTAAACATTTTTTTTTCTACATAATATTTAACTTATCTCATCTTGAAAATTTTTCTAAAACAATAGTTAATAAATATGTTTTTTCCTTCGAATTTCAATTGTAATATTAAAATTTATTATTAGATTATCTATCAATTCGTTTCATACATAAATTTTCCTACAACCGGTAGACGAAATTATAATTAATGATTTTTCACTAAAAACATGGCAAATACCAAATTGCTTACGAGTTTATATGTTACAATATAATTTAATTTGAAACCTTTACAAAGATTTTATTACGAAAAAAGATTTAATACTCTTGTAAATAAAATTTTGGCATTTTTATAGATTTACCTCCTGCAGCTCTGATTAAGTGGTATGTGTGTTATTTAATGAAGTGTTAAAAGGCGGCATGGAATTTGATAAATTATTGTAATTTTTAAGAATTTTTTTGATATTTAAAAAAATTCCCAAAATCATAAATGAAATTAAAATGATCAAAGTCTATAGTAGGAATTTCAAATCCAAAATTTGAGTTATAAGCTATAAGAGGGTAAGAATATATCAAATTTTTAAAATATTTTTGATGAAATACTAAAATAAAACAAAAGACTTAAGAACCAAACTTGAGAAGGGTATTATCATTTTTGGAAGAAGGGTATAATACTTAAGTGTTGATGTATGCAACGCATAGAAATATTGGTCTGAGAGCACCCTAAAGTATACTGATCGACTTAGGAACACTTTTTTATTTAATCTTAAGACTTAATCAACGTACTTTTTTTTAATTTAAAGCAATAGACTTAAGCAACAAACTTTTAAATTTCATTTTAAAGATTTCCCTGTTATTACAAATGGATTAAAAGTGACTTTTCTCGTTATATAAAAAAATAAAATGTCTACATGAGAATCTTTGCACAATTAAAAGTATTAAATAAGTTTTGGTTTTATATTAGAAATCAAGTTCGTTGCTTAAGTCTTTTGTTTAATTTGAATTTTTTTTAAATCTTAAGAGTGTTTCAAAAGAAATATTAATGTACTATTTTAGCCAAAACTAATCCATAGTGCAATAATTTTTTTTATCACTAGTCCACCAGTAGCCGAAGACTTTTTGTAATTTTCGTAAATATCACAATTATTAATGAAACTCTTGAAAGTAAGTATTAAAAGCATTCAGTTGGGCCTTGGGAAAATTTTTCAATGAAAATACTTTTCTATAAAAAAATTTTCAAAAAATTTGCTATAGAAAAATTTTTGATAAAAAAATTTTTTATAGAAAATTTTTGGTAAAGAAATTTTTAGTAGAAAAATTTGACAAAAGAACTTCCATAGAAAAATTTTTGATAAAGAAATTTTCAATAGAAAAATTTTTATAAAAAAAATTATGTATAAAAAAAATTTTTGATCACAGAAAAAAGATATGTTTAAAGAATTTTTTGATCACAGAAAAATTTTTGATAAAGAAATTTTCTATAGAAAAATTTTGATAAAGAAATTTTTAATAGAAAAATTTTTGATAAAAAAATTATGTTTGTAAAAAATTTTTGATAAAAAAATTATGTTTGTAAAAAATTTTTGATAAAAAAATTATGTTTGTAAAAAATTTTCTAAAGGAAAAATTTTGATCAAAAAATTCTCTATATAAATATTTTTTATAGAAATATGTTTGATAAAAAAAATTTCTACAGAAAAATTCTGCAAAAAAAATTTTCTATAGAAAAATTTATGATATAAAAATTTTATATAAAAAAATTGTGAAAAAAAATTGTTAATAGAAAAATTTTTAATAAAAAATTATGTATGTAAAAAATTTTCTATAGGAAAAATTTTGATCAAAAAATTCTCTATATAAATATTTTTTATAGAAATATGTTTGATAAAAAAATTTTCTACAGAAAAATTCTGCAAAAAAAATTTTCTATAGAAAAATTTATGATATAAAAATTTTATATAAAAAAATTGTGAAAAAAAAATTTTTAATAGAAAAATTTTTAATAAAAAATTATGTATGTAAAAAATTTTCTATAGGAAAAATTTTGATCAAAAAATTATCTATATAAATATTTTTTATAGAAATATGTTTGATAAAAAAAAATTTTACAGAAAAATTCTGCAAAAAAAAATTTCTATAGAAAAATTTATGATATAAAAATTTTATATAAAAAATTGTGATAAAAAAATTTTCTATAGAAAAATTTTGATAAAGAAATTTTTAATAGAAAAATTTTTGATAAAAAAATTATGTTTGTAAAAAATTTTCTATAGGAAAAATTTTGATCAAAAAATTCTCTATATAAATATTTTTTATAGAAATATGTTTGATAAAAAAAATTTTCTACAGAAAAATTCTGCAAAAAAAATTTTCTATAGAAAAATTTATGATATAAAAATTTTATATAAAAAATTGTGAAAAAAAAATTTTAATAGAAAAATTTTTGATAAAAAAATTATGTATGTAAAAAATTTTCTATAGGAAAAATTTTGATCAAAAAATTCTCTATATAAATATTTTTTATAGAAATATGTTTGATAAAAAAATTTTCTACAGAAAAATTCTGCAAAAAAAATTTTCTATAGAAAAATTTATGATATAAAAATTTTATATAAAAAAATTGTGAAAAAAAAAATTTTAATAGAAAAATTTTTAATAAAAAATTATGTATGTAAAAAATTTTCTATAGGAAAAATTTTGATCAAAAAATTATCTATATAAATATTTTTTATAGAAATATGTTTGATAAAAAAAAATTTTACAGAAAAATTCTGCAAAAAAAAATTTCTATAGAAAAATTTATGATATAAAAATTTTATATAAAAAATTGTGATAAAAAAATTTTCTATAGAAAAATTTTGATAAAGAAATTTTTAATAGAAAAATTTTTGATAAAAAAATTATGTTTGTAAAAAATTTTCTATAGGAAAAATTTTGATCAAAAAATTCTCTATATAAATATTTTTTATAGAAATATGTTTGATAAAAAAAATTTTCTACAGAAAAATTCTGCAAAAAAAATTTTCTATAGAAAAATTTATGATATAAAAATTTTATATAAAAAATTGTGAAAAAAAATTTTTAATAGAAAAATTTTTGATAAAAAAATTATGTATGTAAAAAATTTTCTATAGGAAAAATTTTGATCAAAAAATTCTCTATATAAATATTTTTTATAGAAATATGTTTGATAAAAAAAAATTTTTACAGAAAAATTCTGCAAAAAAAAATTTCTATAGAAAAATTTATGATATAAAAATTTTATATACAAAAATTGTGATAAAAAAATTTTCTATAGAAAAATTTTTGATAAAGAAATTTTCAATAGAAAAATTTTTGGTAAAAAAATTATGTATAAAAAATTTTTGATCACAGAAAAATTTTTGATATAGAAATTTTCTGTAGAAAAATTTTTGAAAAGAAATTTTCTATAGGAAAAGTTTTGACAAAAATTTTCTTTGGAAAAATGTTTGAGAAAAAAAATTTTATTTAGAAAATCTTTTGATAAAAAAATTTCTGAGAAAAAAACTTTCTATAGAAAAATTTCTATAGAAATTAAAAGAATTTTTATATAGAACAATTTTTGATAAAAAAATTGTTCTATAGAAAAATTTTTGATAAAAAATTGTTCTATAGAAAAATTTTTGATAAAAAATTGTTTTATAGAAAAATTTTTGATAAAAAATTGTACTATAGAAAAATTTTTGATAAAAAATTGTTCTATAGAAAAATTTTTGATAAAAAATTGTTCTATAGAAAAATTTTTGATAAAAGAAGTTTTATATAGAAATATTTTAATAAAAGAATTTTTATATAGAAAAATTTTTGAAAAAAAATTTTTTTGATTACAAATTTTCTGTAGAAAAATGTTTGTTTAAATTTTCTATGGAAAAATTTTTAATAAAAAAATTTTCCGTAGAAAAATATTTGATGAAAAAATTTTCTATAGAAAAAATTTGTTAAAAAAATTTTCTATAGATAAAAATTTTGATAAAAAAATTTTTTATATAAAAATTTTTGATAAAGATATTTTCATTAGAAAAATTTTTGATAAAAAAATTTTCTATAGAAAAATGTTTGATAAAAAAATTTTCTATACAAAAATTTTTGATAAAAAAATTTTCTATAGAAAAACTTTTTTTAAAAAGTTTTGACAAAAATTTTCTTTGGAAAAATGTTTGAGAAAAAAATTTTATTTAGAAAATCTTTTGATAAAAAAATTTCTGATAAAAAAACTTTCTAAAGAAAAATTTCTATAGGAATTAAAAAAATTTTCTATAGAAAAATTTTTGATAAAAAATTGTTCTAAAGAAAAATTTTTCATTAAAAAAATTTTATATAGAAAATTTTTGATAAAAGAATTTTTATATAGAAAAATTTTAATAAAAGAATTTTTATATAGAAAAATTTTCGAAAAATTTTTTTTTTGATTAGAATTTTTCTGTAGAAAAATTTTTGGTTAAATTTTCTATGGAAAAATTTTTAATAAAAAAATTTTCCATAGAAAAATATTTAATGAAAAAATTTTCTATATAAAAAATTTGTTAAATATTTTCTATACAAAAATTTTTGATAAAAAAATTGTCGAAAAATTAGGTTTAATCAGGCTTGAGTTCATTTAACTTTCAAATTATTAATTTTGAAAATTTGAAAAGTAATTTTGGAGAAAAACTGAAAAAATTATTTTTGAACGCGGCTCAGTGGATTGCAATTTCTGTCCCGCCACAGGACGTCATCAGCACTTAGCGCCCTCGACCACAGTCGAGTTATCAAATTGCAGAGATAATCATCAATTTAACTCATTGAGTTTGATCGAACATCACTACGTTTAATTGATTGTGTATTCTCCTATTACTTGTTATGCTCGATCTTTTCACTTGCCGTTGGCATGTAGAGAAGAACAAGACTTTTTGGTTTGATGCTATTTTTAGAATAGTAACAATGTTAACAACATATGTATGTAAGTAAATTACATGAATGTATGTAAATGCAACGTGCCCTTTGCTTTTATTTATTTGGGAATTAATTATTCGAACTTTAGAATTGATTGAAAAATTAGGTTTAATCAGGCTTGAGTTCATTTAACTTTCAAATTATTAATTTTGAAAATTTGAAAAGTAATTTTGGAGAAAAACTGAAAAAATTATTTTTGAACGCGGCTCAGTGGATTGCAATTTCTGTCCCGCCACAGGACGTCATCAGCACTTAGCGCCCTCGACCACAGTCGAGTTATCAAATTGCAGAGATAATCATCAATTTAACTCATTGAGTTTGATCGAACATCACTACGTTTAATTGATTGTGTATTCTCCTATTACTTGTTATGCTCGATCTTTTCACTTGCCGTTGGCATGTAGAGAAGAACAAGACTTTTTGGTTTGATGCTATTTTTAGAATAGTAACAATGTTAACAACATATGTATGTAAGTAAATTACATGAATGTATGTAAATGCAACGTGCCCTTTGCTTTTATTTATTTGGGAATTAATTATTCGAACTTTAGAATTGATTGAAAAATTAGGTTTAATCAGGCTTGAGTTCATTTAACTTTCAAATTATTAATTTTGAAAATTTGAAAAGTAATTTTGGAGAAAAACTGAAAAAATTATTTTTGAACGCGGCTCAGTGGATTGCAATTTCTGTCCCGCCACAGGACGTCATCAGCACTTAGCGCCCTCGACCACAGTCGAGTTATCAAATTGCAGAGATAATCATCAATTTAACTCATTGAGTTTGATCGAACATCACTACGTTTAATTGATTGTGTATTCTCCTATTACTTGTTATGCTCGATCTTTTCACTTGCCGTTGGCATGTAGAGAAGAACAAGACTTTTTATCTCTGCAATTTGATAACTCGACTGTGGTCGAGGGCGCTAAGTGCTGATGACGTCCTGTGGCGGGACAGAAATTGCAATCCACTGAGCCGCGTTCAAAAATAATTTTTTCAGTTTTTCTCCAAAATTACTTTTCAAATTTTCAAAATTAATAATTTGAAAGTTAAATGAACTCAAGCCTGATTAAACCTAATTTTTCAATCAATTCTAAAGTTCGAATAATTAATTCCCAAATAAATAAAAGCAAAGGGCACGTTGCATTTACATACATTCATGTAATTTACTTACATACATATGTTGTTAACATTGTTACTATTCTAAAAATAGCATCAAACCAAAAAGTCTTGTTCTTCTCTACATGCCAACGGCAAGTGAAAAGATCGAGCATAACAAGTAATAGGAGAATACACAATCAATTAAACGTAGTGATGTTCGATCAAACTCAATGAGTTAAATTGATGATTATCTCTGCAATTTGATAACTCGACTGTGGTCGAGGGCGCTAAGTGCTGATGACGTCCTGTGGCGGGACAGAAATTGCAATCCACTGAGCCGCGTTCAAAAATAATTTTTTCAGTTTTTCTCCAAAATTACTTTTCAAATTTTCAAAATTAATAATTTGAAAGTTAAATGAACTCAAGCCTGATTAAACCTAATTTTTCAATCAATTCTAAAGTTCGAATAATTAATTCCCAAATAAATAAAAGCAAAGGGCACGTTGCATTTACATACATTCATGTAATTTACTTACATACATATGTTGTTAACATTGTTACTATTCTAAAAATAGCATCAAACCAAAAAGTCTTGTTCTTCTCTACATGCCAACGGCAAGTGAAAAGATCGAGCATAACAAGTAATAGGAGAATACACAATCAATTAAACGTAGTGATGTTCGATCAAACTCAATGAGTTAAATTGATGATTATCTCTGCAATTTGATAACTCGACTGTGGTCGAGGGCGCTAAGTGCTGATGACGTCCTGTGGCGGGACAGAAATTGCAATCCACTGAGCCGCGTTCAAAAATAATTTTTTCAGTTTTTCTCCAAAATTACTTTTCAAATTTTCAAAATTAATAATTTGAAAGTTAAATGAACTCAAGCCTGATTAAACCTAATTTTTCAATCAATTCTAAAGTTCGAATAATTAATTCCCAAATAAATAAAAGCAAAGGGCACGTTGCATTTACATACATTCATGTAATTTACTTACATACATATGTTGTTAACATTGTTACTATTCTAAAAATAGCATCAAACCAAAAAGTCTTGTTCTTCTCTACATGCCAACGGCAAGTGAAAAGATCGAGCATAACAAGTAATAGGAGAATACACAATCAATTAAACGTAGTGATGTTCGATCAAACTCAATGAGTTAAATTGATGATTATCTCTGCAATTTGATAACTCGACTGTGGTCGAGGGCGCTAAGTGCTGATGACGTCCTGTGGCGGGACAGAAATTGCAATCCACTGAGCCGCGTTCAAAAATAATTTTTTCAGTTTTTCTCCAAAATTACTTTTCAAATTTTCAAAATTAATAATTTGAAAGTTAAATGAACTCAAGCCTGATTAAACCTAATTTTTCAATCAATTCTAAAGTTCGAATAATTAATTCCCAAATAAATAAAAGCAAAGGGCACGTTGCATTTACATACATTCATGTAATTTACTTACATACATATGTTGTTAACATTGTTACTATTCTAAAAATAGCATCAAACCAAAAAGTCTTGTTCTTCTCTACATGCCAACGGCAAGTGAAAAGATCGAGCATAACAAGTAATAGGAGAATACACAATCAATTAAACGTAGTGATGTTCGATCAAACTCAATGAGTTAAATTGATGATTATCTCTGCAATTTGATAACTCGACTGTGGTCGAGGGCGCTAAGTGCTGATGACGTCCTGTGGCGGGACAGAAATTGCAATCCACTGAGCCGCGTTCAAAAATAATTTTTTCAGTTTTTCTCCAAAATTACTTTTCAAATTTTCAAAATTAATAATTTGAAAGTTAAATGAACTCAAGCCTGATTAAACCTAATTTTTCAATCAATTCTAAAGTTCGAATAATTAATTCCCAAATAAAAAAATTGTCTATAGAAAAACTTTTTTTAAAAAGTTTTGATAAAAATTTTCTTTGGAAAAATGTTTGAGAAAAATATTTTATTTAGAAAATCTTTTGATAAAAAAAAATTTCTGATAAAAAAACTTTCTATAGAAAAATTTCTATAGAAATTAAAAAAATTTTTTATATACAAATTTTTTGATAAAAAATTGTTCTATAGAAAAATTTTTGGTGAAAAAAATTTTATATAGAAAATTTTGGATAAAAGAATTTTTATATAAAAAAATTTTAATAAAATAATTTTTATATAGAAAAATTTTCGAAAAAAAATTTTTTTGATTAAAAATTTTCTGTAGAAAAATTTTTGGTTAAATTTTCTATGGAAAACTTTTTAATATAAAAATTTTCTATTGAAAAATATTTGATAAAAAATATTTCTATAGAAAAAATTTGATAAAAAAAATTTCTATAGAAAAATTTTTGACAAAAAAATTTGCTATAGAAAAATTTTTGATAAAAAAATTTTCTATAGAAAAATTTTTGATAAAAAAAATTCTCTATAGAAAAACTTTGATAAAAAAATTTTCTGTAGAAAATGTTTGATGAAATAAGTTTCTATAGAAAAATTTTTGATAAAAAGTTTTCAATAGAAAAGTTATTGATAAAAAAATGCTCTATAGTAAAATTCGTTATAAAAAAAATTTTTGTTAAAAAAATTTTCTATAGAAAAAATTAACTGAGAAAAATAGCAGTTATTAAAGCTTTTCAAAAAAATCTTTCATGGATTAAAAAAAAATAGCAAATAATTTTAGAGTTGACCCACAAACTGTTTCATATGCCATTAAATGATATAAAGAAGACCTAAAGTGAAAGAAAACCTGGGGTCAGGTGAAGCATTTGTAACGCATTTTATCTGCAAAAATATGTGAAGTTTATAAGATGTCTTGGAAGTGAGATTAAACTAGTGTAGTTGTACTATGATTTAAACTAAATGTTTGAATAAAAAACAGATAACAAGTTTTATTAAATTTTTTTGCAAAATAAATTATTTTGAAAATTCCTTAGGTATTACTCAATGTTTGATTAAAAGTCTGAATTTTCGATCGATATCAAATGCGGCAATTTAGATCCAGAATTTATACCTCATTACCTTTTTTACAGAATTGAAAAGAAATACATATGTACATATGTTAAGTTATACAAATCAAATAATCTGATTTTTTTAACGATCAAAATTAAAAAGGAGCTGAAAAATGTCAATACAAGAGAATCATGGAGTTTAGATGAAAAATGTCTCATTATATAGGAAAACCCTATTAATGTAGTAATAAAATTTTTCTAAAATAAGTTCATTAAGACAAATTGATTGGTAGTTTTTTTTTGCTACCACAAATTTGATCGAAACCGATTATTACTTTCAGCCTTTTTTATTGTTTTAATTAGAAATTTGAAATAATTTGGATAACTTTATATTAATGAAAAAAAAAAAAAAATAAATAAATAAAACAAAAAAAGTTTGTTGCTTAAGTCTTTTGTTTTATTTATATTCTTTTTACTTGTCTAACCAAAAAATTACTTGAATTCCTAAAAAAACTTAAATAAAATTTGTTTTTCTTGTAAGATAGTGTTTTAAAAAATTTTATTATACCATAAAATTTAAATCTAAAAAGCTCATTACACCTAACAAGCTTCGACAATTAGTTTAAAATTTTATGGCATATTAAAATAAGCATAAATCTTAAAATGTGTCGAAAAACTACATTTATAGGTAAAAATTTATAGGTAAAAAACATTTATAGGTAAAAAAACTCATCATAACTTATTTCAAGTAAAACGAGAAAAAAATTAAATTCCTTTAAAGCAAAGTGTAAGTTATAACAATTTTCAACCCATTCCCTTCAAAAATTGTTAAAAAATTTCTAAACAACCTCAAAGCAAAAAAAAACTAAAAACACCGATAAAATATCTTTGAAACTCCAGTAGTTTCTGTTAAAAACTAACTTCATTGAAAATCAAACAGCAGCAGCAGTTAAATCGTAAAAAAAACTCTCAACTTTAAGCTGCTAAAAACACCACAACTCAGCGAAACATAATAAAGATGTTTATCATTTGCTAAATGTTAAAATAATAAATTTTTTCCCCGTTTTTTGTTTTCCATACAAAATTTTCCAAATGTGCCTATTAACTGCAATTCGATGCAAAATTTTATTTTAGTTTTCGATTGAAATTCTAATAAATCTTTGACAAACATGAAAAATTTAAATGTTTTTTGGCTGCTGAAATTTTTATGGCATTTGCGGATTTTAGTCTTGACGTTTTTGATACATTTGATTTTATGCTTGATTTGGAGTTATAATTAAATATCATGGGGCTATTTAAATAATATTTTTATGTCATAGAGAAGCCAATTAAATGGATATTATGGCAATTGAAATGGTTGAAATGTTATGGATCATTTCATATTTGTCAAGTGATATTTAAAATAAATTTGGATATACTTTATTTGCATATTAATGTTAGATATAAAGTTTTTTCTATCAGTTTTCAGGACAAGACTTACTAATACATATTAATGACAATACCAATACCATTAAAAATGTAAATTCAAAAACTAATGCCAAAACTATACTAATATCTCATACGAATACAAAGATACAGGAGATATAGATAGAGCTAGACATAGACAAAGACATAGAATAAGACATAGACTAAGACATAGACTAAGACATAGACTAAGGCATAGACTAAGACATAGACTAAGACATAGACTAAGATATAGACTAAGACATAGACTAAGGCATAGACTAAGACATAGACTAAGACATAGACTAAGACATAGACTAAGACATAGATAAAGACATAGACTAAGACATAGACCAAGACATAGACTAAGGCATAGACTAAGACTTAGACTAAGACTTAGACATAGACTAAGACATAGACTAAGACATAGACTAAGACATAGACTAACACATAGACTAAGACTTAGACTAAGACATAGACTAAGACATAGACTAAGACATAGACAAAGACATAGACTAAGACATAGACTAAGATATAGACTAAGACATAGACTAAGACATAGACTAACATAGACTAAGACACAGACTTAGACATAGACTAAAACATAGACTAAGACATACCCTAAGACATAGACTAAGACATAGACTAAGACATAGACTAAAACATAGACTAAGACATAGACTAAGACATAGACTAAGACATAGACTAAGACATAGACTAAGACATAGACTAAGACATAGACTAAGACATAGACTAAGACATAGACTAAGACATAGACTAAGACATAGACTAAGACATAGACTAAGACATAGACTAAGACATAGACTAAGACATAGACTAAGACATAGACTAAGACATAGACTAAGACATAGACTAAGACATAGACTAAGACATAGACTAAGACATAGACTAAGACATAGACTAAGACATAGACTAAGACATAGACTAAGACATAGACTAAGACATAGACTAAGACATAGACTAAGACATAGACTAAGACATAGACTAAGACATAGACTAAGACATAGACTAAGACATAGACTAAGACATAGACTAAGACATAGACTAAGACATAGACTAAGACATAGACTAAGACATAGACTAAGATATAGACTAAGACATAGACTAAGACATAGACTAAGACATAGACTAAGACATAGACTTAGACATTCACTAAGACATAGACTAAGACATAGACTAAGACATAGACTAAGACATAGACTAAGACATAGACTTAGACATTCACTAAGACATAGACTAAGACATAGACTAAGACATAGACTAAGGCATAGACTAAGACATAGACTAAGACATAGACTAAGACATAGACTAAGACATAGACTAAGATATAGACTAAGACATAGACTAAGACATAGACTAAGACATAGACTAAGATATAGACTAAGACATAGACTAAGACATAGACTAAGACATAGACTAAGACATAGACTAAGACATAGACTAAGACATAGACTAAGACATAGACTAAGACATAGACTAAGACATAGACTAAGACATAGACTAAGACATAGACTAAGACATAGACTAAGACATAGACTAAGACATAGACTAAGACATAGACTAAGACATAGACTAAGACATAGACTAAGACATAGACTAAGACATAGACTAAGACATAGACTAAGGCATAGACTAAGACATAGACTAAGACATAGACTAAGACATAGACTAAGACATAGACTAAGACATAGACTAAGACATAGACTAAGACATAGACTAAGACATAGACTAAGACATAGACTAAGACATAGACTAAGACATAGACTAAGACATAGACTAAGACATAGACTAAGACATAGACTAAGACATAGACTAAGACATAGACTAAGACATAGACTAAGACATAGACTAAGACATAGACTAAGACATAGACTAAGACATAGACTAAGACATAGACTAAGACATAGACTAAGACATAGACTAAGACATAGACTAAGACATAGACTAAGACATAGACTAAGACATAGACTAAGACATAGACTAAGACATAGACTAAGACATAGACTAAGACATAGACTAAGACATAGACTAAGACATAGACTAAGACATAGACTAAGACATAGACTAAGACATAGACTAAGACATAGACTAAGACATAGACTAAGACATAGACTAAGACATAGACTAAGACATAGACTTAGACATTCACTAAGACATAGACTAAGACATAGACTAAGACATAGACTAAGACATAGACTAAGACATAGACTAAGACATAGACTTAGACATTCACTAAGACATAGACTAAGACATAGACTAAGACATAGACTAAGGCATAGACTAAGACATAGACTAAGACATAGACTAAGACATAGACTAAGACATAGACTAAGACATAGACTAAGACATAGACTAAGACATAGACTAAGACATAGACTAAGACATAGACTAAGACATAGACTAAGACATAGACTAAGACATAGACTTAGACATTCACTAAGACATAGACTAAGACATAGACTAAGACATAGACTAAGACATAGACTAAGACATAGACTAAGACATAGACTAAGACATAGACTAAGACATAGACTAAGACATAGACTAAGACATAGACTAAGACATAGACTAAGATATAGACTAAGACATAGACTAAGACATAGACTAAGACATAGACTAAGGCATAGACTAAGGCATAGACTAAGACATAGACTAAGACATAGACTAAGACATAGACTAAGACATAGACTAAGGCATAGACTAAGACATAGACTAAGACATAGACTAAGACATAGAATAAGACATAGACTAAGACATAGACTAAGACATAGACTAAGACATAGACTAAGACATAGACTAAGACATAGACTAAGACATAGACTAAGACATAGACTAAGACATAGACTAAGACATAGACTAAGACATAGACTAAGACATAGACTAAGACATAGACATAGACATAGACATAGACATAGACATAGACATAGACATAGACTAAGACATAGACTAAGACATAGACTAAGACATAGACTAAGACATAGACTAAGACATAGACTAAGACATAGACTAAGACATAGACTAAGACATAGACTAAGACATAGACTAAGACATAGACTAAGACATAGACTAAGACATAGACTAAGACATAGACTAAGACATAGACTAAGACATAGACTAAGACATAGACTAAGACATAGACTAAGACATAGACTAAGACATAGACTAAGACATAGACTAAGACATAGACTAAGACATAGACTAAGACATAGACTAAGACATAGACTAAGACATAGACTAAGACATAGACTAAGACATAGACTAAGACATAGACTAAGACATAGACTTAGACATTCACTAAGACATAGACTAAGACATAGACTAAGACATAGACTAAGACATAGACTAAGACATAGACTTAGACATTCACTAAGACATAGACTAAGACATAGACTAAGACATAGACTAAGGCATAGACTAAGACATAGACTAAGACATAGACTAAGACATAGACTAAGACATAGACTAAGACATAGACTAAGACATAGACTAAGACATAGACTAAGACATAGACTAAGATATAGACTAAGACATAGACTAAGACATAGACTAAGACATAGACTAAGACATAGACTAAGACATAGACTAAGACATAGACTAAGACATAGACTAAGACATAGACTAAGACATAGACTAAGACATAGACTAAGACATAGACTAAGACATAGACTAAGACATAGACTAAGACATAGACTAAGACATAGACTAAGACATAGACTAAGACATAGACTAAGACATAGACTAAGACATAGACTAAGACATAGACTAAGACATAGACTAAGACATAGACTTAGACATTCACTAAGACATAGACTAAGACATAGACTAAGACATAGACTAAGACATAGACTAAGACATAGACTAAGACATAGACTAAGACATAGACTAAGACATAGACTAAGACATAGACTAAGACATAGACTAAGACATAGACTAAGACATTGACTAAGACATAGACTAAGATATAGACTAAGACATAGACTAAGACATAGACTAAGACATAGACTAAGGCATAGACTAAGGCATAGACTAAGACATAGACTAAGACATAGACTTAGATATAGACTAAGACATAGACTAAGGCATAGACTAAGACATAGACTAAGACATAGACTAAGACATAGAATAAGACATAGACTAAGACATAGACTGAGACATAGACTAAGACATAGACTAAGACATAGACTAAGACATAGACTAAGACAGACTAAGACATAGACTAAGACATAGACATAGACTAAGACATAGACATAGACATAGACATAGACATAGACATAGACATAGACATAGACATAGACATAGACATAGACATAGACTAAGACATAGACATAGACATAGACTAAGACATAGACTAAGACATAGACTAAGACATAGACTAAGACATAGACTAAGACATAGACTAAGACATAGACTAAGACATAGACTAAGACATTGAGACCGGACAAATGTTTTAGAGTCCAAATGTCAAAATGTTAACTCCCTCTTTTGCCGTTTGGACTTGATGATAATTGTTTATATTATTATTTAAAATATTAATAAATCTTTGAAATCTCATAAAAAATGTTAATTTTTCACAAACGTCAAAATATTAAAAATGTAATCATAAAAAAGTACTTAAAACATAAATTTATTAAACCATTTAACTTCGTTATTTATTAGCTTTAATTCGCATTATTTTTTATAGATTTCATTTTAAATAAATATTGAAATAAGTACTTTATGTTCTTATAATTTTAAACATCAAAAAATGATTACAAGTAACAGCAATAAAAATCACAAAATCGACAAATAACAAATAAATAAAAATGCAATATTTAAATACCTTTAATTAATATTTTTGCATATTATATTTTATATATTTATTTATTTTTTTAAATTCAACATCAACTGTCAATTTTCATATAATAAAAGACACTTTGTGCACATAAATTTATATTTATTATAAATAACTTTGGCTTTGGCTGTAATAACTGCTTATTATTATCTTGTTTAAAATATTTATGGTATTAGTTGTCATTATCGTCATCATCATCATATACATACATACATACATACATATATAGTTGGAGCTTAATAATATTTATAGTTTGTTGTTTTATATGTATTTTTTTATGAAATAATTGCTTTAACACAAAATGAGTTAATGCCTCATCTTCATCAGCGTCAGAGTCGGAGTCAGCACCAACACTTATCTCACCTTTACAGGAGATGAAACAAACATCATCATCATCATCATAATTATTATCATTATGGCAAATCCAAGAGTGAATGAATGCATAAATGAGTGTATAAATAAATAAATTAGTTAAGTTGAAGTTCATTTAACCATTTAGACGATTAAAAGCCAAAATGACATAAGTACATGTACAAAATATTTAAGATACATTTGATGTTTTTGCTGTTACTTTTTTTTGGTTGCCAAAGATGTAGGAGTTTTAACGAAGAGATAGTCATGATTTCTTGTTTGTTAGAGGAGTTTAATTAAACTAGGGTTTGTCTTTATTTTTGGTTTATTATGGAAATGTATTCTTTGCTAAATTTTATAATTTAATTGCATTATTGTTTGCGCTATGTTAATGAGATCACGAAATTGGTTGTTATAGATTCTAATGGTTATAATGACAGTGATTTTATATAACTTTTTGTTTTCAGTAGTAGGATCTAGGAATAATCAAAAGAGTAATTTTAAAGATTTGCAAAAAAAAATCAAAAAATTTTCAATGTTATACTGAAAATTTTACTAAATATTCCAGGTTTAATAACAAAATGTACAATACTTTCGAGTTCCATAAATATACAACAAAGTTTTATATTATTTTCTATTATACCGAGGGCGCCATCTATCGGTTAAAATATGATCCAGTTATTACGAATCTGGCAATACCTAAGTCATTCTATTTGATCACAATATCTTCACTGATCAAAATTAATAAATTTACGCTTGAGCAATGTTGGGACAAAGACTCTATAATATAACAAGTAAGAAAGAGCATCATTTTCGGGAAGTGGGAAAAGAAGGAAGGAAAAATATCATATTAAAAGTTTTTGACTTTTTGGCTGTTGTAAGGAAATGGTTGTAATTTGGGTACCCTACAAACCTTTGGATCGGTTTATGGTAATTTTGTAACAAATTTTACAAGACTTTCATAGAAACATAGAAAATTTTGTATAAAACATAGAAATTTTGTAAAATTTTCTATAAAACATAGAAAATTTTGTAAAATTTTCTATAAAACATAGAAAATTTTGTAAAATTTTCTATAAAACATAGAAAATTTTGTAAAATTTTCTATAAAACATAGAAAATTTTGTAAAATTTTCTATAAAACATAGAAAATTTTGTAAAATTTTCTATAAAACATAGAAAATTTTGTAAAATTTTCTATAAAACATAGAAAATTTTGTAAAATTTTCTATAAAACATAGAAAATTTCGTAATATTTTCTATAAAACATAGAAAATTTTGTAATATTTTCTATAAAACATAGAAAATTTTGTAAAATTTTCTATAAAACATAGAAAATTTTGTAAAATTTTCTATAAAACATAGAAAATTTTGTAAAATTTTCTATAAAACATAGAAAATTTTGTAAAATTTTCTATAAAACATAGAAAATTTTGTAAAATTTTCTATAAAACATAGAAAATTTTGTAAAATTTTCTATAAAACATAGAAAATTTTGTAAAATTTTCTATAAAACATAGAAAATTTTGTAAAATTTTATATAAAACATAGAAAATTTTGTAAAATTTTCTATAAAACATAGAAAATTTTGTAAAATTTTCTATAAAACATAGAAAATTTTGTAAAATTTTCTATAAAACATAGAAAATTTTGTAAAATTTTCTATAAAACATAGAAAATTTTGTAAAGTTTTTTATAAAACCTAGAAAATTTTGTAAAATTTTCTATAAAGCATAGAAAATTTTGTAAAATTTTCTATAAAGCATAGAAAATTTTGTAAAATTTTCTATAAAACATAGAAAATTTTGTAAAATTTTCTATAAAACATAGAAAATTTTGTAAAATTTTCTATAAAACATAGAAAATTTTGTAAAATTTTCCATGAAACATAGAATATTTTGTAAAATTTTCCATGAAACATAGAAAATTTTGTAAAATTTTCTGTAAAACACAGAAAATTTTGTAAAATTTTCTATAAAACATAGAAAATTTTGTAAATGTTTCTATAAAACATAGAAAACTTTGTAAAATTTTCTATAAAAACATAGAAAATTTTGTAAAATTTTCTATAAAACATAGAAAATTTTGTAAAATTTTCTATAAAACATAGAACATTTTGTAAAATTTTCTATAAAACATAAAAAATTTTGTAAAATTTTCTATAAAACATAGAAAATTTTGTAAAATTTTCTTTAAAACATAGAAAATTTTGTAAAATTTTCTATATAACATAAAAAATTTTGTAAAATTTTCTATAAAACATAGAAAATTTTGTAAAATTTTCTATAAAACATAGAAAATTTTGTAAAATTTTCTATAAAACATAAAAAATTTTGTAAAGTTTTCTATAAAACATAGAAAATTTTGTAAAATGTTCTATAAAACATAGAAAATTTTGTAAAATTTTCTATAAAACATAAAAAATTTTGTAAAATTTTCTATAAAACATAGAAAATTTTGTAAAATTTTCTATAAAACATAGAAAATTTTGTAAAATTTTCTATAAAACAGAAAATTTTGTAAAATTTTCTATAAAACATAGAAAATTTTGTAAAATTTTCTATAAAACAGAAATTTTGCAAAATTTTCTATAAAACATAGAATATTTTGCAAAATTTTCTATAAATGTTATGGGTAAACCCATATCACTAAACATCCCTGTTACTGCAAATTTTTCTTTAAATTACTTACATTTAGGCTGATTTTGTCTGATTGCCTGCAATTAGACAAACATTAACATATGAACACAATTGTATAAATGTATATGTGTCTAAGTTTTTGTCTGCATTTGTTTTATCTCGGCAATGTTGCCTAACAATTGCAAGTATTTGTTTCTAAAATACCAAATTAACCAATTCATAGCCAGATTCATTTGTTTTTAGCTAGAATATCACAATAGAAAAAAATACATTTTGATTTTTGTCTAAGCTAAAGAAATTTTCATATTTCTTATTTAAAATTGATGTATCTTATAAAACTTGCCTCTAAAATACATCGTATGTCTTAGAAAGAAACTTTTTTGAAAACATAACAATTAACGACATATATGAAGTAATTTATGAATACCTGGGCACGAAAGGGTTAATCAGATTTTTGTTTAACAGTAAATGTGTCTATTAGACTGTGCGTATGTTTTTGTGTTCAATTTGAAATGATTATATAATTATGTCTATCTAATATCCCATGGTTATGTTTAATTTTGCATGCAAAATTTACATACTTACAATTTTTTTTGTATCTTTAAATAGCAATTTACTACTAAATAAGTGTAATTACATAATACTCATAATGCGTATGAAAAGTACTTTAGATCTATGAAAATATTTAGTTCGAATAGCTAACGGTAGTTTTTATTTTCCATTTTCTGAAATTTAGAAAATTACCACAAAATATTTGTTAAATAACCGAATAATTTCTGATAAATTGAAGGGAAGCAATTAAGATAAAGGTAGAGAGGAATGCAAAAACTTCGGTTCTTGTACCGAAGAATAAAGATTTAATAAATTTAAATTTTAATGACTATTCAATGATTATGTCAAATATAAATCTATGTTTAAAGGATAAAATTAAGTTTAAGAGATAAAATTAAGTTTTGAGGCAAATTATACAAAATTTGTTTCATAGAATATTTTACGAAATATTCATATTTTTTTTTGAAAATTTTACTTTTAAGATTTTTGTAAAATTTTCGAAAACTTTTTATGTTTTATAAATAATTTCCTATGTTTTGTAAAAAATTTTACAAAACTTTCTGTTTCATAAAAAATTTTTCAACATATTCTTATAGAAAATTTTTTTTTATAAAAAAATTTTACAAAATTTTCTTCGTTTTACAGAAAATTTTACAAAATTTTCTATGTTTTATTGAAAATTTTGAAAATTTTTCTATGTTTTATTAAAAATTTTGAAAAATTTTCTATGTTTTATAGAAAGTTTTACAAACCTTTATACAAAATTGCACAAAATTTGGTATATTTTTTAGAAAAGTGCACAAAAAATTCTATATTTAATAGAAAATTTTGCAAAATTTTCTATCTGTTATAGAAAAATTAACAAAATTTTCTATGTTTTATGGAAAATTTTACAAAATTTTCATGTTTTATGGAAAAGTTTACAAAATTTTCTATGTTTTATGGAAAATTTTACAAAATTTTCTACGTTTTATGGAAATTTTTACAAAATTTTCTATGTTTCATAGAAAATTTTACAAAATTTTTTATATTTTATAGAAAATTTTATAAAATTATCTAAGACAATTTTATACATTTTTAATAGAACACAGAAAATTTGTAAATTTTTCTACAAAACATAGAAAATTTTGCAAAATTTTCTATAAAACATAGAAATTTTTATAAAATTTTCTGTAAAACATAGAACATTTTATTAAATTTTCTATAAAACATAGAAAATTTTTTTAAATTTTCTATAAAACATAGAAAGCTTTGTAAATTTTTTTAAAAAACATAGAAAATTTTCTAAAAAACACAGAACATTTTTAAGAAGAATATAATTTTTTTTCTATAAAACATAGAAAACTTTTTAAAATTTTCTAGAAACTGAACAAAAAAAAAATTCTTAAAACATAGATAATTTTGTGAAATTTTCTATAAAATGGAGAATTTTTTAAATTTTCTGTAAGACATAGAAAACTTTTTAAAATTTTCTAAAAAACAGAACAAAGAAAAAAATTATATAAATCATAGATAAATTCCTACAAAATATTCTATGTTTTAAATAACACTTTTAAATAACAATTTTTCTATGTTTTGTAGAAAAATTTTTAAAACTCTTTATGTTTTATAGAAAATTTTACAAAATTTTCTAGGCTTTATAGAACTTTTTCAAAATTTTCTATGTTTTATAAAAATATTTTAGAAAATTTTCTATGTCTTGTAGAAAATTTTATAAAATTTTCAGTTTTTTTTAGAAAATTTTACAAAGTTTTCAATATTTTATAGAAAATTTTACAAAAGTTTTCTATATTTTATTGAAAATTTTACAAAATTTTCTATGTTTTATAGAAAATTTTACAAAATTTGATATGTTTTATAGAAAATTTTACAAAATTTGATATGTTTTATAGAAAATTTTACAAAATTTTCTATGTTTTATAGAAAATTTTACAAAATTTTCTATGTTTTATAGAAAATTTTACAAAATTTTCTATGTTTTATAGAAAATTTTACAAAATTTTGTATGTTTTATAAAAAATTTTACAAAATTTTCTATGTTTTATAGAAAATTTTACAAAATTTTCTATGTTTTATAGAAAATTTTACAAAATTTTCTATGTTTTGTAGAAAATTTTACAAAATTTTCTATGTTTTATAGAAAATTGTACAAAATTTTCTATGTTTTATAGAAAATTTTACAAAATTTTCTATGTTTTATAGAAAGTTTTACAAAATTTTCTATGTTTTATAGAAAATTTTACAAAATTTTCTATGATTTACAGAAAATTTTACAAAATTTTCTATGTCTTATAGAAAATTTTACAAAATTTTCTATGTCTTATAGAAAATTTTACAAAATTTTCTATGTTTTATAGAAAATTTTACAAAATTTTCTATGTGTTATAAAAATTTTTACAAAATTTTGGATGTTTTTTAGAAAAAATGACATTATTTTCTATGTTTTATAGAAAATTTTCTATGTTTTATAGAAATTTTTACAAAATTTTCTATATTTTATAGAAATACATAGAAAATGTTGTATTCTATGTATTATACACAATTTTTCAAAATTTTCTATGTTTTATGGAAGATTTTAAAATTTTTTTTATGTTTAAATTAAATTTAACAAAATGTTTTTATGGAAACATTTTTTAGTTTTTATTGAACTTTTTTAAAATTTTCTTAAAAATTTTACAAAATTTTCTATATTTTATAGAAAGTTTTACAAAATTTTCTATGTTTTATATAAAGTTTTACAAAATTTTCTATGTATTATAGACAATTTTTCAAAATTTTCTATGTTTTATGGAAAATTAAAATTTTTTTTATGTTTTATACTTAAATTTTACAAAATTTTCTATGTTTAGGTTTTATTGAACTTTTTTAAAATTTTCTTATTTATAGAAAATTTTACAAAGTTTTCTATGTTTTATAGAAAATTTTCCATTTTTTATAAAAAGTTAAAAATTTTTTTTTCTATAAAACAAAATCATAATTAATTGATTTCCCAACATTTAAAGTTTACTTTTAAGGTGTTACCATTTGTACATGCAACAAAGCACCAAGTGATTCATGCCTCAACAACATGTGTTACAAGAATATCCACCCATTGAACGATCCATCCGTCATATTTAGTTAATATAAAATTTAATATTATATTGTCTAATGCTTAAAATATTTAAACAAACATAAAAAATCTAACTAAAATTGAAAAGTAGTAAAAATCAAATGTTTGACATACAGTAGCAACAAGTGGGCGTTTTGCATATCAGCAACAAAACAAAACTTACATACCCTCAAAAACAAAGAAATACTTTTTGAAAGACTTGTTTGGAAAAAATATTCCTAACAATGAATAACATCATCAGACTAAGATATAGTCATAGACTGAGACATAGACGTAAACACAGAAAATTTCAGAAAAACATAAAACTTTTTGAAAATTTTGTGAAAACTTCTCCAAAACATAGAAAATTTTGTAAATTTTTTTTATTAAACATAAAATATTTAATATTATTTATTACAAAATTTTGTAGTTCTTTTGTAACTTTATCTCCTGATTTAAGATTAAATTATATTACAAACGACATAAATTTATTAAGCGTAACTCTATATATTTCTAAATAAATAAAGAAATTATACTCCTACTTAAAAGGACACCAAAAAATGCAAACATTTGTCTGCTTTTAATATCAAGATAATTTTAAGCAAAATTTTCCTTTGAAAAAATTCTTTAATAAAGACATCGAAAAAACTGTAAAATCTTTTGATGAGTTTTCAAGATAAATACCAAAAATTCAAAGTAAATAAGACTTGACCTGTCTGGCCTTTAGCTGGTTCTTTTATGCTTTGAAGAAAGTAATTTTCTGCAAACAAAACAGAGTCTGAATCAAGAAATGAATTTTAGTTTTGGGCAAAAACGCATGATTTTCGGGTAGTGGGAAAAACAAGGAAGAAAAAATATCATATTAAAAGTTTTTGACTTTTTGTCTGTTGTAAGGAAATGGTTGTAATTTGGGTACCCTACAAACCTTTGGATGGGTTTATGGTAATTTTATGACAAATTTTACAAGACTTTCATAGAAACATAGAAAATTTTGTATAAAACATAGAAAATTTTGTAAAATTTTCTATAAAACATAGAAAATTTTGTAAAATTTTCTATAAAACATAGAAAATTTTGTAAAATTTTCTATAAAACATAGAAAATTTTGTAAAATTTTCTATAAAACATAGAAAATTTTGTAAAATTTTCTATAAAACATAGAAAATTTTGTAAAATTTTGTATAAAACATAGAAAATTTTGTAAAATTTTGTATAAAACATAGAAAATTTTGTAAAATTTTCTATAAAACATAGAAAATTTTGTAAAATTTTCTATAAAACATAGAAAATTTTGTAAAATTTTCTATAAAACATAGAAAATTTTGTAAAATTTTCTATAAAACATAGAAAATTTTGTAAAATTTTCTATAAAACATAGAAAATTTTGTAAAATTTTCTATAAAACATAGAAAATTTTGTAAAATTTTCTATAAAACATAGAAAATTTTGTAAAATTTTCTATAAAACATAGAAAATTTTGTAAAATTTTCTATAAAACATAGAAAATTTTGTAAAATTTTCTATAAAACATAGAAAATTTTGCAAAATTTTCTACAAAACATAGAAAATTTTGTAAAATTTTCTATAAAAGTTAGAAAATTTTTTATAAAACATAGAAAATTTTGTAAAATTTTCTATAAAACATGGAAAATTTTTTAAAATTTTCTATAAAATATAGAAAATTTTGTAAAGTTTTCTGTAAAACAAAGAACGGTATGTAAAATTTTCTATAAAACATAGCAAATTTTGTAAAATTTTCTATTAAACATAGACAACTTTGTAAAATTTTCTATAAAATATAGAAAATTTTGTAAAATTTTCTATAAAACATAGATAATTTTGTAAATATTGCTATAAAATATAGAAAATTTTGTCAAATTTTTTATATAACATGGAAAATTTTGTAAAATTTTTTATAAAACATAGAAAATTTTGTAAAATTTCTATAAAACAGAAAATTTTGTATTATTTTCTATAAAACATAGAAAATTTTGTAAAGTTTTTATAAAACATAAAAAATTTTGCAATATTTTCTATAAAACATAGAAAATTTTGTAAACTTTTCGATAAAACATAGAAACTTTTGTGAAAATTTTGATAAAATATAGAAAATTTTGTGAAATATTAGATAAAATATAAGAAATTTTGTAAAATTTTCTATAAAACGTAGAAAATTTTGTAAAATTTCTTATAAAACATATAAAATTAATTTAAATTTTTTTCAAGTTTTCTATAAAACATTGAAAATTTAGTAAAATTTTCTATAAAACATAGAAAATTTTGTAAAATTTTCTATAAAAGATAGACAATTTTATAAAAAAAATTTGTAAAATTTTCTATAAAACAGAAAATTTTGTAAAATATAGAAAATTTTGTAAAATTTTCTATAAAACATACAAAATATTGTAAAATTTTCTATAAAACGTAGAAAATTTAGTAAAATTTTCTATAAAACATTAAAAATTTAGTAAAATTTTCTATAAAACATAGAAAATTTTGTAAAATTTTCTATTACATATAGAAAATTTAGTAAAATTTTCTATAAAACATAGAAACTGTTGTAAAATTTTCTATAAAACACAGAAAATTTTGTAAAATTTTCTATAAAACATAGAAAATTTTGTATAAAATTTTAAAAATTTTCTATAAAATATAGAAAATTTTTTTAATTTTTCTATAAAACATAGAAAATATTGTAAAATTTTCTATGTTTTATAGAAAATTTTGAAAAATTTTCTGTTTTCATGAAAATTTTGTAGAATTTTGGTAGTGTATCTTACATTCGATCTTGATTTGAAGTGACCCGTTTGCTTTAAGAAAAAATTTCTTTCGAAATTATTTGAAAATATTCCTCCTTATTTCAAAGTTCATATTACCAGATAAGGGTGTATACTTTTACATTAAAACTTACAATTAAAACAGTAAAAATTCACCAAAATAAAATAAAAATTATAAAAAAATTTCAAACACATTTCGAATGTATAAAAGTTTTGTATCATGATGGCAAATAACACGTTTTATAGCATTTGCTAGGAAGTCGCCATTTTACTCCACTGCCACTTCAAAGGACTTCCCTTTAGTTGTAAGACTACCATTCAGGCAGGTATAAGGAAATACACAACTTCACTCTAACAACCATAAAAATATGGCTGAAAAGCTCTACAATACCGCAAAAGATCAAAATCTATACAAGAAAGTGTTGCTGGGTGTTTTTTGAAGCTGGCAGCTAAAAAATGTATAAAAAAATATATTCCCCACAAATAACAACTAACCAGACACTTTTTTGCACGATGCGTATGTGTATAGATGTAATACAAAAAAAATCGTTAGCTTCCCTTATTTTGGTAACAGAGTCTGTACTATGATCCCTTTTTCAGGACTTAAAAAAAAACGAAAAATTTCTATGCAATTTTTTTGTTGTAAGGCATAGAAATTGTGGTAATTTTTGGATTTTTCTTTTAGCTAAAAAAGGAAAAAAATATTTAGCAACAAAACTTGTTCATGTTTGATTGCGAGTATTTTTTGGTTTGTTTTCAATTCAAAAACGTTTACAATTCCTTTATTTTTTTGCGTTAAAGGAAGTTGGCAATTCATTGCTATTTTAAAAGTGTACAGTGAAATGTAGTTACATATAAATGTCTACGTATGACTTTTTATAAGTGTTCCAGAAATATTAGAACTGCCCTTAAAAATAAAGAAAGTCCTCTCATGCACTAGAACTAAATTATTAAAATCTATTGCCTATAGTAAGGGGCATCTATATTTTGTGGTACTTTCTAAATGTTCTTATTAATAATAAACTCCAGACCGAAAAAGAGACTTCAAAATAGATTATTGAAATACTTTGCCTACTTTTAGGTGCTTACCTACTATTTCCTTTTCAAATGCATCCCTCTAAATAAATATCTATGTATTTGTTTGTTTAACTTTTAGTCCTACTACTGCTTTTTTAAATTCTAAGGTTGTAAAATGTCAGCCCGAATGTGAGTTGCATATCTATTTTTGAAGATTTTTTTCTGTCCAACTTCTAACATTAAAGTGTTATAACTAAAACAGCTAGAAATTTTCATCTTTATGTCTAACGCGATACTATGTCCATTAGAAAGTTAAATGACAAGGCTTTAAGGGTATGAAAATTATCTTATATTATATGTAATTGGAAAGAAAATTATCGCATTATGTTTAGAAATGTTAGAAAAGAAAATTATCTTGAAAACTGTCACTTAAATGTTAAAAGTTAAAAAGGAATGAAATCGCCTAAAAGGAGGCTGTAGTTTTTGGGGAAAACGTATAAATATTCATTTATTATAGAAAATTTTACAAAATTTTCTACGTTTTATAGAAAATTTTACAAAATTTTCTACGTTTTATAGAAAATTTTACAAACATTTCTATGTTTTATAGAAAATTTTACAAAATTTTCTATGTTTTATAGAAAATTTTACAAAATTTTCTATGTTTTATAGAAAATTTTTCAAATTTTCCATGTTTTATAGAAAACTTTGCAAAATTTTCTATGTTTTATAGAAAATTTTACAAAATTTTCTTTGTTTTATAGAAAATTTTACAAAATTTTCTATGTTTTATAGAAAATTTTACAAAATTTTCTTTGTTTTATAGAAAATTTTACAAAATTTTCTATGTTTTATAGAAAATTTTACAAAATTTTCTATGTTTTATAGAAAATTTTACAAAATTTTCTATGTTTTATAGAAAATTTTACAAAATTTTCTATGTTTTATAGAAAATTTTATAAAATTTTCTATGTTTTATAGAATTTTTTACAAAATTTTCTATGTTTTATAAAAAATTTTACAAAATTTTTTAGGTTTTACAGAAAATTTTACAAAATTTTCTAGGTTTTATAGAAAATTTTACAAAATTTTCTATGTTTTATAGAAAATTTTACAAAATTTTCCATGTTTTATAGAAAATTTTACAAAATTTTCGATGTTTTATAGAAAATTGTATTAAATTTTCTATGTTTTATAGAAAATTTTACAAAATTTTCTATGTTTTATAGAAAATTTTCTATGTTTTATAGAAAATTTAACAAAATTTTCTATGTTTTATAGAAAATTTTACAAAATTTTCTATGTTTTATAGAAAATTTAACAAAATTTTCTATGTTTTATAGAAAATTTTACAAAATTTTCTATGTTTTATAGAAAATTTTACAAAATTTTCTATGTTTTATAGAAAATTTTACAAAATTTTCTAAGTTTTATAGAAAATTTTACAAAATTTTCTATGTTTTATAGAAAATTTTACAAAATTTTCTGTGTTTTATAGAAAATTTTACAAAATGTTCTATGTTTTATAGAAAATATTACAAAATGTTCTATGTTTTATAGAAAATTTTACAAAATTTTTTTATGTTTTATAGAAAATTTTACAAAATTTTCTATGTTTTATAGAAAATTTTACAAAATTTTCTATGTTTTATAGAAAATTTCACGAAGTTTTCAATGTGTTATGGAAAATTTTACGAAGTTTTCTATGTTTTATACAAAATTTTCAAAATTTTCTATGTTTTATAGAAAATGTTACAAAATTTTCTATGTTTTATGGAAAATTTCACGAAGTTTTCTTTGTTTTATGGAAAATTTTACAAAATTTTCTATGTTTTATAGAAAATTTTACAAAATTTTCTATGTTTTATAGAAGAATTTACAAAATATTCTATGTTTATAGAAAACTTTACAAAATTTTCTATGTTTTATAAAAAATTTTACAAAATTTTCTATGTTTTATAAAAAATTTTACAAAATTTTCTATGTTTTATAAAAAATTTTACAAAATTTTCTATATTTTATAGAAAATTTTACAAAATTTTTAATGTTTTATAGAAAATTTTACAAAATTTTCTATTTTTTATAGAAATTTTTACAAAATTTTCTTTGTTTTATAAAAAATTTTACAAAATTGTCTATGTTTTATAGAAAATTTTACAAAAATTTCTATGTTTTATAGAAAATTTTACAAAATTTTCTATTTTTTATAGAAAATTTTACATAATTTTCTATGTTTTATAGAAAATGTTACAAAATGTCTTATAGAAAATTTCCTATCTTTTATAGAAATTTTTACAAAATTTTTTATGTTGTATTGAAATTTTCTTTGTTTTATTAAAAATTTTCTATGTTTTATAGAAAATTTTACAAAATTTTCCATGTTTTATATAAAATTTTACAAAATTTTCTATGTTTTTTACAAAGTTTTACAAAATTTGTTTATATTATATAGATTTTTCTAAAAGTATGCTACACAAATGTTCCTGAAATATCTTACATTTTAATCGATATCGAATGCGATGATTTGCTCACAGAATATATTTTAACACTTTCTATTAGGTTTAAATTTTCAATAATTTCATATTTTAAAAGGTATTTAGTTTTTTATTGAATTTATTTATTACATGTCTGTAAAAAATTTAAATAAAAATTTTAGTTTTGCTAAAATTAACATATTTCCCATAACTGACTGAGTCTCAGAATAAATTTAGGCAACATTTGAGCCATATAAAATTTCTTTGATGTGGTTTTTTAAAATAAAAACTTTTAGTTTCTATACAAATAAATAGAAACTTTACAAACAAAAATTTCGTTTTCACAAAAACAAAAAGGATGTAAAAAAATAACAGCAACAATTCCGGAAAATATAAACTATTTATTTATTTGTATATTTGTTGGTTTAAAATGAAATAAACATATTTATTTGTGTAAAATAAAAAGAAAATTTAAATGTTAAACAAATGGAAAAAGTAAAATCAACAAAAACAGACGAACGAATAACCCCAAAACTATGCCACAATTATTTAGCAAAAATAACCCACACATACACAGGCATATATCAATTCAAAAGTATGTCTATGTAAATGTGTGAATGTATTTTAAACATAAACAATTTTAACGAATATTTTGTTAAAATGAAATAAAACATAAATAAAATCACTGAGATTTGATGGTTGTTTTAGGAAATAGTTTAAACAAAGATTTATGAAAATCAGGGGAATAGAGTTAAAAAGGGTTTAATATTAAAAAAAAACTAAGGCATATATTTAGACTTTGTAATAAAAAGCCATAAAAAGCCTAATTTAAGGGTTAACTGATTAAAAAGTTAGGATTGAGGCTAAAAACATAAATTATATTAAAGAAAAAATTCCTCTTTCTCGCTTTTTATGTAAAAACTTTATTTATATAATTAAAACTTTTCTTTGTTTAAAACCACTAATATTTAATAGCTTCTAAAAATAAATAAATTTTTGTTTTATTCGAGAAATATATTTTACTTTAGTATATTTTAGTGTTATTGACTTTATCCTTTAGTTTTTCCTTATTTATTTTCATAGCCACTTCTAATGACACTTTAAGTGTTTCTGATAAAGGCCCTCAGAATGTGTCAAAACCATTTGGTGGAAACATAACAGACCATCATCATAAAAATCTTGTCAATCTTGTACGAGTGAGTGAGGGCAGCTTAAGCAAAAAATGGCTTGACATTATTAACACCAAAAATTCAATAAGTATTTGCCGAAATCTACAAAACTATTTTCTTAGAACTAAATTCAATTCAATTTTTGGGCACAAAATTTTTCCTAGATCCTAATGACATTTACGAAGAATATTTTGAAGGGATAGGAGGTGGAAATTTACAAGAAAATACACATGAACAAAAATAAAAAATTTAGTAAACAAGTTCATATTTTTGATACAAAAAATTATTTTTATAGACATTTTTTTTAAATTGTCTATAGAAAATTTTTTTATCAAAAGATTTTTTATACAAAATTTTTCTATAGAAAATTTTTATATCAAAATTTTTTTTTACAAAATTTTTTTATCGAAATTTTTTAGAAAATATTTGTATTAAATATTTTTTTAAGGAAATTTTTTAATCAAAAATTTGTCTATAGAAAATTTTTTTATCAAAAATTTTTCTATAGAAAATTTTTTTTAGAAGATTTTTTATCAAAAATTTTTCTATAGACAATTTTTTTATTTAAAATTTTTGTATAGAAATTTTTTTATCATAAATTTTTCTATCAAAATTTTTTTTGAAAAATTTTTCTATAAATTTTTTTTTCGAAAATTTTTGTATAAACAATTTTTTATCAAAAATTTTTCTGTAGAAAATTTTTTTATCCAAAATTTTCTATAGAAAATTTTTTTATTCAAAATTTTTCTATAGAAAATTTTCTTATCAATAATCTTTTTATCAACAATTTTTCTTTAGAATTTTTTTTTATTTTTTTATCAAAAATTTTTCTATAGAAATTTTTTTTCAACAATTTTTCTATAAATAATATTTTTATCAAAAAATTTTTATAGAAACTAAAAAATTCTGTACTTTTCTGTACAGAATTCTTTATCTAAAATTTTGTTATAGAAAATGTTTTTATCCAAAATTTTTCTATAGAACATTTTTTTTTATCAAAAACTTTTCTATAAAAATTTTTTTTACAACAATTTTTCTATAGAATATTTTTATCAAAAATGTTTCTATAGAAAATTTTTTATCAAAAATTTTTCCATAAAAAAATTTGTTTATCAAAAATTTTTCTATAGAAACAAAATTTTTTGATAAACATTTTTGTATAGAAAATTTTTTTACTAAGAATTTTTCTATAGATTTTTTTTTTAATTTTTCTATAGAAAATTTTTTGATCAGGATATTTTCTATAGAAAATTTTTTTATCAAAAATTTGTCTATCGAAAATTTTTTTATCAGAAATTTTTCTATCAAAAAATTTTGTAAAGAAAATTTTTGTAAAGAAAATTTTTGTAAAGAAAATTTTTTATCGAAAATTTGTCGATAGAAAATATTTTTTATAAAAAATTTTTCTATGGAAAATTTTATTTTAGAAAATTTTTCTATAGGAAATTTTGTTATCAAAAGATTTTCTATAGAAAATTTTTTTATCAAAAATTTTTCTATAGAAAATTTTTTTATCAAAAATTTTTCTATAGAAAATTTTTTTATCAAAAATTTTTCTATAGAAAATTTTTTTATCAAAAAATTTTCCCCGGACAATTTTTTTATCAAAAATCTTTCTATAGAATTTTTTTTTATCAGAAATGTTCCTACAGAAACTTTTTTTATCAAAAATGATTCTAGACAAAATTTTATTATCTAACATTTTTCTATACAAAATATTTTTATCAAACATTTTTCTATAAAAAATTTTGCTATCAAAAATTTTTCTATAAAAATTTTTATCAAAAATTTTTCTATAGAAAATTTTCGTTAAATGTAGGTTTATCCATTCACTCGGAGACTCAATGGATCTTTTCTATAAACAATTTTTTTATCAAAAATTTTTCTATAGATAATTTAATATCAAAAATTTTTCTATAGAAAATTTTTTTGTCAAAAATTTTTCTTTAGATTTTTTTTTATTAAAAATTTTTCCTTAGAATTTTTTTTATTAAAAATGTTTCTAGAGAAAATTTTTATATTAAAAATTTTTCTATAGAAAGATTTTTTTATCAAATTTTTTTTGTCACTTTTTTTATCAAAAAATTTTCTGTAGAAAATATTTTGGCAAAAATTGTTCTATAGAAAAATTTTTTATCAAAAAATTTTTTTTTTATACTAAATTTTTTTTCGAAAACTTTTTTATACAAAATTTATTATCAAAAATTTTTCTATAGATTTTTTCTATAAAAAATTTTTTTATTAAATTTTTTTTTTTATCAAAAAATTTTCTATGGAAATTTTTTTATCAAAAAATTTTCTGTACAAAATTTTTTTATCAAAAATTTTTTTTAAAGAAAATTTTTTTTAAAGAAAATTTTTTTTATCAAAAATTTTCTACAGATTTGTTTTGTAGTTTTTTTATAGAAAATTTTTTTACCAAAATTTTTTCTATAGAGAATCTTTTTATCAAAAATTTTTCTACAGAAAATTTTTTTAGCAAAAATTTTTCTATAGATCATTTTTTATCACAAATTTTTCTGTAGAAAATTTTTTTTATCAAAAATTTTTCTATAGAATTTTTTTTATCAAAAGTTTTTCTATAGAAATTTTTTTTATCAAAAATTTTTCTATAGAAATTTTTTTTGTCAAAAATTTTTCTATAGAAAATTTTTTTATCAAAAACTTTTCTATAGAAAATTTTTTTATTAAAAATTTGTTTGTCGAATACTTTTCTATAGACAATTTTTATATCAAAAATCTTTCTAAAAAGACTTTGTATCAAAAATTTTTCTGTAAAAATTTTTGTCTATCAAAAATTTTTCTATACAAAATTTTTTTATCAAGAATTTTTCTATAAAAAATATTTTTGTCAAAAATGTTTCTATAGAAATTTTTTTTTATTAAAAATTTTTTTATGAACAATTTTTTTTGATCAAAAATTTTTCTATAAAAAATTTTTTCATCAAAATTTTTTCTATAGAAAATATTTTTATCAAAAATTTTCTATAGAAAATTTTTTTATTAAAAATTTTTCCAAAGAAAATATATGTTTATAGGAAATATTTTTTATCCTTTTTGTCTTTTCTTTAACAAAGCGGCACCAACCCACTTTATTAACATCCAAATATCAACTTAATTGTTTTAACACTCATTTTAACGAGTTTCATTAATAATCACGATATTTACGAAAATTTCAGAAAGTCTTCGGCTCCTGGCAGTATGGGGTACCCATTTTAATAATATTAGGTGCCTTATGTCATAGAGTTCACTGTGATTTTTGCTACTAAGGTCTCCGATTTTGCAGTATATATTATACCGATTCGGGTGGTTAAAATCTTCTGACATTTTACCAACTTGGAAACAGACCATCAATTTGAAACTGCTGGTAAATGTTTAAAATTCTCAATTGTAGTTGTATTGATGACACAACTTCAACAACAAAGTTCGTTATAGTGCTCAACGAATTACATTATAGTTATCAACTAAGTACGTTATAGTTCTCAACAAAGTACTTTATTTTTAGTGAACTTCATTAAAGTTCGTTTTGATAAAGGTTGTGTTTTTTAACAGATACTCTAAAGTTTTAGGGTACCTATACAAATATTGAACACTTTGTTACGCATGTGACTTTCTACCGAAATTGCCTTCGAACAGTACGGTACCTCAAAATACAGTATTTTATAGTATTTTTTCGAACCTTGTAGTCTAGATGATTGATCAATATAGCCAGGGGCCTAATCATCAGCAGCATTCGATATCAATCGAAATCTAACGTATTTTGGAAACATTTGTGCATCATACTTTGAGACTTATTTAAATAATTTAATTAAAAAAAGTATTTAACTTCTTTTAGCAGTTATAAATTTTAACATCCCTAAAGTATGCAATAAAATATTTGCTCTGTGTTTTCCCTAGATATTAAATGCGGTAATTTTTCTCAGTGTTTTCTAGGTTTTTAAACCAAGTTGATTTTCTTTATCTTCTTCATATAAGTGTTACAATATAAAAAAGTATAAAATTTGTTACCAACATATTTCTATCGCAGATCATTAGGATCTAGATGCGCCTGTTCATTAGGCAACATATTGTCTAAGAATTCGCTTGATTTCTTTTTTATTCCTCTTTTTTATTGTTAACTAATTTATAGTATTTATTGTTGTAGTAACAAATATTTGATACTACAAAAAAAAACTTTATTTTTTTATTTCCTCATCTTAAAAACTCACGTTTTTATGTGACACATTTTTTTTGGGTAAATATTTTCATATTTCCACAAAGTTTTTTTTTTTTTTGAAAAATTGTTGAAATTGTTTTTCCTCCATCATCGAAGTGTTGGAACAAATGTTATGAAATAGCTTGAGATTCGTACATATGTTAAAAGTATAAATTTGTATGTTATTGTATATGATTCGGTTATTATTGTTTTTAGACAATTGTTTTAAAAGTTGGTGTATTTTTTTAAGAATCGAAATATTTGAAAAAAAAAAAAAATGGCAAAAATATCTAACATTTGTTATTGTTACATTGTGCAAAGCATATGTTGTCAATGAAATGTTTATTGCTAATGTTTTACGACCCTATTTTGTTGCTGTCGATAGTTTAGAATCATAAAAATGTGTTTCAGAAAGAGGCAACAAAGTTTAATATGACAAAATAAAAAATTGAAAGAAAAAAACTGAGCAATTTTTGAAGCATACTTTGCGGGCTCTACATGTTTTGTAAAGTAAAGCATACTTTTATGGGAACGGCTGGTATTATTAGGTGAAAATAATGAGAATTTAATGGGGGGAGGATAATAAACATCATAGTCTTAAAGTTTATTCAATAAAAGTTTTTTATGTGATTTTAAAGACTTGAGTAGTTACATTTATGTATTTTAATCTTACAAATTTTATTTGTTAAAACTTTTCAAATTTATTTTGTTCTTAAAAAAATTTTTAACTATTGAGAGTTTTTAATCAAACATTAGAATTTTTTTGTTTAATACCTCGTTTTCATTGATTAGCAGTTAAAAGGATTCATATTTGAAACATACATTCAGGCTCTAGATGCACAATAAAGTGTCCCAAGAAATGTAAAGTCATTTTATAGAAAGACGTACACCCCAAATTTTATATAACTAAACCAAATAATCTAAATACAAAGTTTCATTCAGATCGGATATCGGGAAAGCATGCCGACTTTAAGACAAAGTTTGGATATGGCAGTTATATAGGAAAAATAAGGGGTTTCTTTAAATGCTTGAAAAAATTTCCACTTAAAATATATTTTCAAAAAATTGTTTAACAGCTTGATACTGAGAACAAAATGACTTTCCAATGAGTTATATAACCTTAAAATCAGTTGAAAACTCTTCTAATTATTAAAGGTTTTCCAAAATATTCTGCAGCCTTGAAAACTCTCCTGAGCATATGCAATAAAAATTTTTAATATTTTTAAAAATTTTAATAAGTTTGAATTTTTTTACTTTTCTGAAACCTTAAAATTATTAAATATCCATTTTTGTTTTAATGTTCTAATGTAAAATCATTTTTGCATAGGACGAAAAAAATTAATTTTTTTCATGCCATTTTCAAAACTCATTTTTTGTTTTTTTTTAATAGTTTGTTAAACGAATTCGAAAAAAGTAAAACTAAAGTTCCCGAGTATTAGTAAGAATACCCTGCAAATTACCAAAAAGAAAAAAATAGATCGATATCTCCAACGGCTTAGCCGTAACTGGGACTTAAAATCCAAAAATTTCGCCTAAAAAAACATTTTTAACAAAGTTATAAAAAAGCACCTGAAATGTTATATATTAGCAATTTTTAAAAGCAGAGCTAAAATTATTATTGCCTAAATAGTAAGAAATATGTATATGAAATTTGGTTGAAATCGGAAGTCGTTAACCCCTTTATTACCAGGGTCAAAAGTAAAATTTATAAAATATAAAATTTTTTAAAAAAAGTACTCGAAATTACATGTTTTTATTGTTATAATTGCATAAAAATTCAAAAAATAGTCCAAAGGCGCCTTTAATTACATTTTTATACAAACTAACCCTTGCGTACCCATGGGTTAAGCATTAAACCAGGGGTACTCAAGGGTTAATTTGTATAAAAATGTATTTAAAGGCGCCTTTGAAAGATTTTTCGAATCGGGTGTTAGCTGTTAACCCTTTTATTACCAGGGTCAAAAAAAAATTTTAAATATTAAATTTTTTAAAAAAGCACTCAAATTCGCCTTTAGTTAAATTTTTATACAAATTAACCCTTGTGCACCCGTGGGTTAAGCATGGGAACTATTTGGAAACCAGGGGTACTCAAGGGTTAATTTGTATGAAATGGTTTTTAAAGGCGAATTTGAACGATTTTTTGAATTGGATATCTTTAAACCTTTTATTACCAGGATCAAAGGTAAAATTTTTAAAATATTAAATTTTTTCAAAAAGATACTCGAAATTACATGTTTTTATTGTTATATTTTCATGAAAATTCGTTCAAAGGCGCCTTTAGTTACATTTTGATACAAATTAACCCTTGGGCACCCATGGGTTAAGCATGGGAACTATTTGGAAAGGGGTACTCAAGGGTTAATTTGTATAAAAACATATTTAAAGGCGCCTTTGAATGATTTTTTGAATCGGATGTTAGCCGTTAACCCTTTTATTACAAGAGTCAAAAGTAAAATTTTTAAAATATTAAATTTTTTCAAAAAGGTACTCGAAATTACATGTTTTTATTGTTAAATTTTCATGAAAATTCAAAAAAATCGTTCAATTGCGCCTTTAGTTACATTTTTATACAATTTAACCCTTGCGCACCCATGAGTTAAGCATGGAAACTATTTGGAAACCAGGGGTACTCAAGGGTTAATTTGTATAAAAACGTATTTAAAAACGCATTTGAATCGGATGTCGTTAATTCTTTTATTACTAGGGTAAAATGTAAAATTTTTCAAATATTAAATATTTTTTTAAAATATTACTCGAAATTACATGTTTTTATTGTTATATTTCCATGAAAATTCAAAAAATCGTTCAAATTCGACCTAAGTTACATTTTTATACAATTTAACCCTTGCGCACCCATGGGTTAAGCATGGGAACTATTTGGAAACCAGGGTTACTCAAGGGTTAATTTGTATAAAAACGTTTTAAAAGACACCTTTGAACATTTTTTTGAAAAATTTTAGGGTTATGTCTTTCTGTATAACAAAATTTAATTTTCTCCAAAGGTGAGACACTCTATTAGAATAAAGTACAGCATACTTTTAGGGCTAATTCTGGTACTATTACATAATTTTCAAGACCTAAGCAAATGAATTTAATAATTTTTTAAACCCTTTAAATTTTGTCTTTGTATAAAATTTAATCATTTAATTCTTAAGTAATTTCATTACTTTTAAGATTTTTTTAATCAAACTTTAAACTATTTATTTATTTATTTATTTCCTTATCATAGCCTTCTTTTCTTAGTAAAAATATTTATTTAAAATTTCTTTCAACATTCTTGGCCTCAAATCTTTATTTAGTTTTTCAAATATTTTACATAATTTAGACAAATTTTCCTGTGAAACAAAAACATAAAGAAAGAAAATCTTGAAAAGATTTTCACAAAGAATTTAATGCTTTTAATATTTAATAGATAATTCTTTTATGTAAACATTTTTCCAAAGAATTTATTTATTTTCCATATACTCGTACATATTTATGTACTTACATATCATACTCGTATGTTATATTCAAATGTCCTTTCTATTCCTTTTTAAAGGAAAAATACCTACACATTTATTTATGTTAAAAAATGTCTATGAAAAAAAATGTTATAAATATATACATTTCTTATAAAACGACATTTAATATTTAAGCTGGACATTTTATCTTTGTCTATGATTTGTTTGGAAGATTTATTTAGATTTTATCTTGAAAATCCTCGAAGATGAAGAAGAAAGTTAACAGGCAAACAAATATGTAAGTGACAGCTAGAGATTCTTGAATATTTTGTTGCTAAAGAAGAGGAAAGGTAATGTCCTTAATAGGCCTTTTTTAGAAATTCCAATAAAATAATCTATATTTACTTGCTGATAACTTCTCTTAACATCTCTATAAAGAAATTTTTAAAAAAGTGAAATTTTATGGCAAAATATTTGTAAAAACGTTTAGACTGAATACGAATTATAACCAAGGTTCGAAAAAACATCGTACTGAACTTCCGCACACGCAAAAGTTATTTATTTTTACGTACCTAAGTCGAAAACAAAGGTGTCACTTGCGTTTATGTTGGTGACACAATTTTTCTATGATATATACATAAATATAACAGAGTACGTTATAATACTCAACAAAGTACTTTATAGTACTCAACGAAGTACGAAGTATTTTTAGTGCACTTCTTGAAAGTTCATTATGACAAAGGTTGTGAATTTTAACAGGTACTCTAAACTTTTAAGGTACCTATACTTAAATTGAACACTTTGTAACGTATATGACTTAGAACCGAACTTGCCTAAGTACAGTACGATACCTTAAAATACAGCATTTAAGAGTATTTAATAATTGTTGTTAAAACATTTCTTAGCAATATTTTACTAGCGAACTTTTTGGACTTACTCATCAAAATAAATGTTGTTAAAACATATTTTTTAGCAACATGTTGCTAGAAAAATGCTCTTAAAATATTGTATATTTTCCAAAATGTAATCCAACTTTGTGTTTTTTATCATAAATTTTAATTTTGCTTTCAAATCGCTTCATTTTCATGTATCTTATGACTGCTTTTTTTCAAGCAACATGTTGCTTGACACATATTTTTCAAAAATATATGATTTTTTTGAGAGAAACCATTTCAAAATACTTCTTAGCAACATCTTACTAGTAAAATTTGATGAAAAAAAATTGTTTTACTTCTTCAAAATTAATGTTGTTAAAAAATGTTTCTTTTGGAACATGTTGCTAGCAAAATTTTCTCAAAATAGTTGATATTTTCCAAAATTGAATCCAATTTTGTGCATCTTTTTATTATTAATTTTACTTTTATTTTCAAATTGCTTTATTTCCATGTTTTTTGAAACTTATTTTTTTCTAGCAACATGTTGCTTGACACATATTTTTCAAAAACGTATGATTTTTTTGAGGCATATCATTTTAAAATACTTCTTAGCAACATCTTACTATTGAACTTTGATTACTTCTTCAAAATAAATTTCGTTAAACATTTTTAGCAACATGGCTTGCAAAATTTTCTCAAAATATTGACTTTTTATTTTATTTTTGTTATCAAATAGCTTCATTTCCATGTTTCCTTTTTTTTGCAACATGTTGCTCAACACATATTTTTCAAAAACGTATCATATTTTTGATGCAAAACTTTTTTTGAATGCTTCTCAGCAACATATTACTAGCGAACTTTAATGAACAAATTAGACTTACTTCTTCAAAATAAATGTTGTTAAAATATTTTTTAGCAACATGTTGCTAGCAAACTTTTCTCAAAATATTTGATATTTTTTAAAATTTGTTTATTAAAATTTTATTTTTGTTTTCAATACCTTCATTTTCTTGTCTCTTTTGGCTGTATTTTTTCTGGCAACATGTTGCTAGACACATATTTTTCAAAAACGTATGATTTGAGGGAAACTACCGCTCTTTAATACTTTTTCAAAAATATGTTCGTTAAAACTTTTTCTTTAGCAACATGTTGCTAGCAACATTTTGTTTATATATTAACCCATGGTTAATATATAAACAAAATGTTGCTAGCTTTTAAATGTTTATATAAATTGTTTATATTTTTTTATTTTAAACTTTATTTTTATCTTCAAATATCTTCAATTTTTATTTAGCAACATGTTGCTAGCAACATTTTTTATCTATTAAACAGGTTTTCAAATAAATAAATAAATAAATTTTTGAACTTTCTTTAAACTTGATTTTTTCCTCAAATAGCTTCAGTTTCTTATCTTACATGCCAGATTTTTTTTCCAAAAATTTTTCTAAATGTCAATTTTTTGCTTAAATATTAAACCTTTTCCAAAATGTAATCCAATTTTGTGCATCTTTTTGTTATTAATATTATTTTTGTATTCTAATAGCTCGAAATACATGAAAATAATGTTTCTTATGATTGCAACTTTTTTTTTGAAAACATGTTGCTTGACATATATTTTTCAAAAACGTATGATTTGTGGGAAACTACCTTTTTTGAATACTTTTTTTTAAAAATATGTTTGTTTAAACTTTTTCTTTAGCAACATGTTGATAGCAACATTTTCTTTACATATTAATTTTGGGTTTTAAAAATTCATATAAATTGTTTATATTTTTTATTTTAAACTTATTTTTATCTTCATATAGCTTTAGTTTTTCTTTAGCAACATGTTGCTGGTTTTACTTTAGCAACATGTTGCTAGCAACATTTTTGTATATATTAAACGGGGCTTTTGAATTAATAAATTTAATTGAATTTTAAAATTATGTATTTTTTGTAGCCATACAATTTTTTATATCTTTTGGAAACTTCTATTAATTAAATTCATGTGCTAGAAGACATTCCAGATTGGCTTTAGAATGAATGGCGTCCAGAAGGCCTGCTAACAAAATTTAAGTTCTTTTGAGATTTAGGAATTTGTGAAAGAGAAAATAAACTATAACTTAATGCGCTTTTTACAAACTTAGGAGTCTAGTATAATTAAAGGCCTCCAAACTTAAGGCCTTTTTACTTCCCAGGTTTTTTCTGTGTATCTATATTTGATGTGTTATAAACTAAAAATAAATACCAACATGTATGAATACAATATTATATACTTAAATGGCTATATTACATATCGTTACTTTAATATAAAAAAGCCCTAACTAATATTTTTCTTACATTACAGGAGAGGGGGGAAAAAAAACTAAATAAAATCTTTAGTTTTCAAGATACAGAAATTTTTTAAACGAAGTTTTTTTTTACTAAATTCTCTAAAGACTTCAATGCCATAATAATGTTTTTTGAAATTAAAAGATTTTTATAAAATTCCAGTAGATAAATCTTTAAAAAGCAATTTGAATGAAAAACGACTTAGGGCCTTTCTATATTAAAGTAACGATATTCTTTATATAATTTGTATAGGTATTTGTAAGACATTTAAGTGAGAGTATTTTACATGTTTGTACGTTATTCTGTAATGTATACTTCCCCATAGATCGAGATAATGTCCCCGGAATGATTGTGTCTCAAAGATATAGAATCATAACTGGTAGTTACTAAATGTTAAACCAAAAGTTTTTTTGAGCTTGGAAGTGTTAAATAGATATTTGTCTATTTTTTGAACACTTAATGGTATGTAATATAGATAATTACCCAGCAAAACTTTGGTAATGGCAAGTACTCTGATAACTGGTTACCTTGTAATGACTACAACATACCACCCGAATAAATATTAAGTTATTACAGAAGTACTTATTTGTAATTAAGATGGTAATTTAAACTGAATGGCCCCGGTTCAAATCCCACCAAGGGCAACATTTTTTTTAGTTTTTTTTTTATTAAAAGAGTCTTTTTAAATGATTTTTGAATTTTAAGAACTTAGATATTATCTTCTGTAAAAAAAATTTGTAAAACTAACTCACGTTAATTAAAAAATACCATCATGAGTCAATTTTGATTATCTAGGGGATGTTGAATACCAAACACGATTCTAATTGGTCTTAACTTATCTGGGTCATTCTTCATCTCAACTGTGGACACACACCTCCTCATGGTATCACCCGGGGAGCTAGGTTAACACCCATTAATATTGTGAGTTAACATGTTCCGAGAGTTGTCCCATAAGATCGATAAAAATGGGTTAGGATTACGGGCTAGTAACCCTCTCTTGAAAAAAAAATACAATGAAGAGGATAAAATTAGAATTGAAATGTCCCACTACCTAATGTTAGAGGAGGATGTCCGAAACTTCGATAGAAAGACCAAGTAGAGGAACATTTTTCAAAGCTTGGCATATAAAATTGGAGAATATTCGCACAAGATCGAAATCCATGGAATTCTAAAATATGCTCGGACTTTGACATTAACAGGTTGTAACATTTAAGTAAGTAAGAGTCAATCTTATGTAAAAACTTATACAAAAAAGAAGATTTGTTTAAGTTTTAAAATAATTTTAAAAAAGTTTTAAAATAATTACAAAAAATCGTATAAAAATATTTTTCCAAAAATTACAACAAAGCAAAAAAAAAAAGCAGGGAAAAACAAAGTTATTTTCACATGATTTTGGATCTAAAAACAAAAATTGTTTATATTAATTATAAGCTGCTAAGTTTTCAACATATGAAGTAGCTCAGTGGAAGAGTCTCTGCCTAGCAGTCGGAGGGTCTGGGTTCGAGCCCCCATGGGATCATAAAAAAAATTTTGTATTTCGTTTAAAAATATATGTTTTTAATAAAACAACAACAAAAAAGTTGTTGATGTTGTTGTTGTTGCTGTCAAATTGCTTACCCAAGTCATTAATTTTCTGCAATTGGTAAGTACTTGCCTCCAATGACATCCCCATGTTAATGTAATGACTTAAACAGCGAATGAGTAAGTAGTTCGTGTTCAATAGTTTAACTGTTTAACTCATTATTTGGTAATGAAAAGTTTTACTGGGTACTGATTTTTGCTTGAAAAGGTGTATATTAATGAACAATTAGGTAATACCGATAGTATATATTAACTTTTAAAGTTTTAGGAAGTTTTTTTTTAGAAGTGTTCCATTAACTTCATGTACATATTGACGACTTTGTGGTAACTTTGTAGGGTATAATGTAAACAATAGCTACCCTTTGCACTACAAAGTATATGATGTAAAATCAAAAATCCAAATTTAGCCTTTATAGCTGAATTTATGAATACGGTCCCCTTACCCTGGAATTCTAAATACTCCTCCCTCTTTCACTGAAATTGCCACTACTCGAACTGCTTAGGACTTGGTTCGTATGTGAGAACACATTTCCCTTATACTCGTAATATCCTTAAGTATTTAGTTATTAAACAATATGATTTACTTCAACTATTTGGATGATAAAATAAATAACTTACAACTTATGCAAGTACTTGCCATACAAAAACTTCATGTATTTCCTGCTAACAAAATTATTTACTTTAATCTTAAATTTAGGGTCCAAATTTGTAATAATAGAATAATGTACGAGTATTAAAATATTTTAGCTTAAGTGTAAAACTAATCATATTAGAAATATTTTGTTTAATATTCTTATTAAAGGATTTTAGGAGATTATGTGCAAACCACTAAGTATTTTTAATTGGATAAAGAAAATCGGATGTATGGGATTTTATTTAAATATTTGGAAAGTTTTTGACTAAAAGAATGAGGGAATATAATAGAAAAACAAATTAAATTCATTCTTATACGAAGCAATTTAATTTAAGTTAGAAATAACAAAAAAATTGCTTTCCAACTGTAATTTTTGAACTTAAGCAACGAAAATTTAATTGCAATACATATATACTTAATCTTATCTTATATTCTTAAACGAGCAATAATTGTATGTATTTCTATATATATATATATATATATATAATAGGTGTTTTTTTTAGAGGTATAGAACTTCGAATTAAAATAAAACACAAGAAAATCGTTTTAATGTCCATCAATTTGGCTTTATTGGAAGGATAATTTTATACCATTAATGTTTAAATATGATTTCGGGCATGTGGCCGCCGCGGCTGGCTCGAATAAAGCCAATTCTACAGGTCCAATTTTCAACTACTTTTTCGAGCATATGGGGCCGTATGTTAGCAATAACGCCACGAATGTTGGCTTCCAAGTCCCCTAACGTTTCTGGTTTGTTGGCGTAGACGAGCGACTTCACATATCCCCAAAGAAAATAATCCAGTGATGTCGAATCGATCTTGGTGGCCAATTGACAGGTCCATTCCGCGAAATTATGCGCTCATCGAATGTTTCCTTCAATAAATCAATTGTGACGTGCGCTGTGTGGCATGTAGCGCCGTCTTGTTGGAACCACAACTCATCCACATTCATGCCATCCAATTGGGGAACAAAATAGTCGGTTATCATGGCTCTATACCGGTCTCCATTTATGGTAACTGACTCTCCAGCATTATTTCGGAAGAAGCATGGCCCAATGACTCCACCAGCCCATAGAGCACACCAAACAGTCAGTTTTTGTGGATGTGATGGCGTCTCAAGGGTCTCATGTGGATTCTCTTCACTCCAAATGCGGCAATTTTGATTGTTGACGTAGCCATTCAACCAAAAATGAGCCTCATCACTGAACAAAATTTTGCGATGAAAATCAGCATCGAGATCAATCTCATTTTCGGCCCATACACCAAAATCACGACGCATTGCATGGTCTCGCGGCTTTAATTCTTGCACAAGCTGGATCTTGTAAGGTCGCAAGCCAAGATCTTTGCGCAAAATCTTCCATAAAGTTGATGGACAAAGCTCCAATTGCTGTGCACGGTGGCGAATCGATTCATTCGGGTCCTCTTCAACACTTTGCTCTACAGCGGCAATTGTTTCTTCGGTGCGCACTGTTCGACGTCGCTGCGGATGCGTATTATCACATAGAGTAAACGTAGTGTGAAAACGATCCATGGTTAACCGAATTAATTGCTCTGATGGACGATTATGTCGACCATAAAATGGACGGAGCTTGCGGTAAACTTCGCAAACTGAACCATTATTTTCGAAATAAATTTGCACGATTTGCAAGCGTTGTTCTTTTGTCAACCTGTTCATGATGAAATGGCAAACCAAACTAAATATTAATCACTTGACAGCTGACAAAATGGCCGCCAGTTAAAAAAGTGATGCCAACTTAAAGTTCTATACCTCAATAAAAAACAGATATATATATATATATATATATATATATATATATATAGAATGGCTATCTCGAAAACGGCTCTAACGATTTTGATAAAATTTGGACAGTGGGTATCCTTTCTGATGTATAGGTCGAAGAAGAAGGGACTTTTGGAACTTTTGCCTCTAAGAGGGTAAAAACGGGTAAAAAGAGGAAAAAATCGAAAACACTATATCTCCTAAAGTAATAGGTATAGAAACAAAATTAAAATTACGTTTTAAACAGCCATGAAAATAAGCGGACAGGTGTTTGGTACTTTTTTGAAACTATGTCCGGGGTGAAAATAGTTTTTTTGGTACCTTTTTAACCCACTCTTATATTTAGAATATAGAAAGAAACTTGGTACTGCAATCAATAGATGTAAAAGAAACATGAAACACGTATTTGGTACTTTTTTGATTTTGGACCCAACATGGGTAAAAAAGGGATAAAATGATAACTTAACATCTCCAAAGTAATATGAATAGGAACATTATACATTATGTTAAATGCGTTTTAATAAAATGTACCGAATTCAATTGGCACCAAAAAAGTACCAAATATGCATATGGAACTTTTAGAAAATAGGGAATAAAAAGGGGGAAAAATTAGTATTATTTTAAACAAATGAATGTTTGTCTGTATGTATGTTCTTTATAGAATAGTAAACTGTGAATTTGGTCATGTTATGCTCTTTAGCGAAGATGTTGCGGATAAGCCGGCGAAGGTTTTTAAGCTGATGATTTCCGACAGATGGCGCCACTGAAAATTACTAAAAATTAATTAAATCGTTAACTGTACATTTGATCATGCTATGATCTTTAGCAAAGTTGTAGCGCATGAGCCGGCGAGGGCTTTTTAGTTGGTATGAATAATTTCCGACAGGTGGCGCTACAGAAACTTACTCAAAGTCAATTTTAATCGTAATCTGTACATTTAATCATGCTACAATCTTTAGCAAAGTTGTTGCACATGAGCCGACGAAGGTTTCTTAGTTGCTATGAAGAAATTTCGACAGGTGGCGCCACTGAAATTTACTCAAAGTCAATTTAATCCTAAGCTGTACATTTAATCATGCTATAATCTTTAGCAAAGTTGTTGCGGATAAGCCGACGAAGGTTTATTAATGGGAATGACCAAAGTCCAACAGGTGGCGCCACTGAAAATTACTCAAAATGAAATAAATCGTAAACTGTGCTTTTGATCAGGCTATAATATTTAGCAAAGTTGTTGCGCATGAGTCGACGGAGGTTTCTGTTGGTATGACCAATTTTCAAAATTATTTAAAATGAGTTAATCTGTAAACTATGCAAACTATGTGTTGATCGGAAAAAATAAAAAAAATAATTCGAAATTAACTGAATATTTGCACAAAATGCTTATTATAAAGTTCCGAGCAAGGCTCGGTCAACCAGGTACTTTCATATTAATTGTCATTAAGCCCTTTTTCTTTGCTCCTTAGCAACATGTTGCATTTAAAAAAATGCTTAACACATGATTTAAATAATTTTTCTTTCTTGTCCAACCCATTGTATACCTTACATACATTGCAGGCCTATAGCAACATATTGCTGAAATTAATTTTGTTAAATATCATAGTATTATCGATTTATATGAAAAAATAGGTTTTTATAGAAAAAAATGAAATAATTGCTTTTGAATTTTCAAAACTACAAAAAAAAAAAAAACGCGAAACTTTTGATAAAAACATACCTAATTTCTTAGAATATAAGCCCTAGGCATACTTATCTTAATCTTATACTGATCCCTTGAATATCCAAAACTGTTTAAAATTTTAAAATCGACTTCGATCTAACCGAAAACTGTTTTTTGTGAATATCTCAAAATTTTGCAGGTGTTTCGAAATCTTTGAAAAGGGTTTTTGTATTTCTTGGCCTATAACCCCCACTAGGTCGCTTTCCAAGTTTCTACAAAAGTTGCTAATTTGTAACACCGTGTTATCCTTGTAAAGTCTTTAGCAATATGTTGCTAGCATGCTAATTTTTTCTAAAAATTTAGCTTAAATATTTCATTAGATATTTGGATAGTGCAACTGCAACTTCGCGTCTTCTGCAATATGTTTCAAACAATTTCAAACTTTTTAATATTTTTAAAATTTCAAACTTTTTTTAATATTTTTAAGAAATGAATTTTTAAGATAAACATACAATTATCCTTGTCCATAGTAACATATTGCTGGATTTTTGTTTTGTATTCAAAAATGATTAATTTTATGTTAAAAAATCATATCGAGGCACTATAATTCTTATATTAATAGGAATCAGATGCAACATGTTGCTCCACATTTTTAGTTAATTTTTTCAATATTAAAAAATAGAAAAACTAAAGCAACATGTTGCTTAAAATTTATGCAAAGGAAAGTTTACTAATTTGAAACAACATAAAAATTTGATCGCAGAAGCAGCATGTTTTAGCAATATGTTACAGGTTGTTTAGCTACATGTTGCTGAAATAATGTTTGTTGAATAACTTGATCTTATAGAAAAATATCTGTATATAAAAAAACCTTATTTGCTGTAATTCTAAATATTAAGTAATTAATACAACTTTGCAACAAATATATTTGTCTGCAAAATGTTTCTGGAAACATTTGGTCAAGAATATAGATGTTTTTTTGGAAATTAAATTAAACAATTCTATCAAAAATAAGGATAATGTTTCTAAAGATATTTTGACTACTTTCTAAATGATTTCAAATTTGAAATTTAGTTTAGAAAAATTTTTTAAATGTTTAATGTTTATAAAATAAACATTAAACAATTTTTAGTTTTAGGTGAAAAAAATCATATCTAGGCACCATCTGGTTACTTAAATAATGTTGATATTAATAGCAATTTTATGCAACATGTTGCTCGACGTTTTTGGTTAATTTTCTGAATGATAAAAAATAAAAATTTAAGCAACATGTAGCTATAAATTTTATTTAAAAATGTTTTGCAATGTAAATGATATTTTATCTCAGAAGCAAATAATTTTTCAATTTTCATCCGCATCATTTTGCTAGTAACATTTGCATCGTTTTAGCAACATGTTGCTAGACTTATTTTTTTAAAATAATGGTTCTGCTGTGAAAAATATATATAAATTAATCCCATTTTGTGCATCTTTTTATTATAAATTTCATTTTTGTTTTCAAATAGCTTCAGTTCCATGGGTCTAATGACAGCCATTTTTCTAGCAACATGTTGCTTGACACCTTTTTTTTCAAAAACGTAATTTTCTGAGATACCTATTTTTAAACCTTCAATATATCTTTAAAAATATACAAATAGCTTTTATTTCAGCAACATATTGCTGGCAACATTTGCTTCAGCTTCCTTTCCAAAGCCAGTTTTTTAACTCATTTTCCTAAACTAGAATAAGAAATTTCTTAAATGACAATCAATAACACTTAAGAATATAGAACAATTTTGACGGAATTCAGAAAACGGTGAAAACAATAATGTCAGGTTCTTTTAACTCATGTGATTTCTGAGGTGAACGTTTTCGAGGCAGACGTATTCGTCTGAAATTGAGTTCTTAGAAAATATTCGCCTGGCTTACGCTATCTTACGTTGTGCTTTTTCTCTTTTTAAATTTGTTGGTTACCAATATATCTCAACTCGAAAGCTTTTCTATTTTTTCATACAAAATTTTCAATTCAAAATGAAAAAGGTAACTATTTATTCGTTTATTTTTGTAAATTTCAGTTGAACCTCTGAGTAAATGAGAATTTCTTCGCCAAAATTATTTCAAACGAAAGTGGATATAGGTATTAATGAGAGATTGATATCGGAGCCAAAAGTAAGGAACTTTTTCACACAGTAAAATATCAACCAATTATTTAATTGCATGTTTTTTTAGCGTTTAACTCCAAAAAGTATCCACCAAAAGCTGCCGAAAGGAAAAATTGTACTCTGCCTAAACGGAAATATCATCTTCAACCTCATGGCCGTTTCGATAGCTCTTTTAGTACTTAATTTTTAGAAGAAATAGCTCTATTCAACAATCATATATTTAATAAAGAGGAAATCTTTCCCCATTACTCCTACTAATGTCCTCACAACTCCTATTAATATCTTTTAGCCAGAATAATGACTTTTAGCATAAGCTACCTTGGTTTGTCCCCGACACACGAACTTCTTACATCCGCATTAATGTTTGGGAGCAGTTCTTCCTCGCAAGGTTTTATGATGAAGATATTAAAAATAACATATGATGCTCAGTTTTTGTATTCCGTAACCTTTTCTAGTTTAGTTTCTGTTCAATTCTACTTTAGCTCAGTTCTAGTTCAGTTCTAGTTCAGTTCTAGTTCAGTTCTAGTTCAGTTCTAGTTCAGTTTTAGTTCAGTTTTAGTTCAGTTCTAGTTCAGTTCTAGTTCCGTTCTAGTTCAGTTCTAGGTACTTTTTATTTATCCTAAAAGGTACTTTTTATTCTAAAATGTACTTTTTATTCTAAAATGTACTTTTTATTCTAAAAGGTACTTTTTATTCTAAAAGGTACTTTTTGTTCTAAAAGGTACTTTTTATTCTAAAATGTACTTTTTATTCTAAAAGGTACTTTTTATTCTAAAAGGTACTTTCTATTCTAAAAGGTTATTTTTATTCTAAAAGGTACTTTTTATTCTAAAAGGTACTTTTTATTCTAAAAGGTACTTTTTATTCTAAAAGGTACTTTTTATTCTAAAAGGTACTTTTTATTCTACAAAGTATACTAGCAAACATATATGTACGTTTTAATGCGCTTTTTATTATAATTTATTTGAAAAAAATATATTTTCTTAATAAATATTAATTATTTCCACAGCAAAAGCTATAAGTTAGAAAATAAAATTGTAAACGATTGATATTTTCTGATTGTCTGTTTTTGATTCAAAGAACGTGTGAAATTCACTTAAAAGAACGATATATTTGTAAAAGCTTTTTGTTCTTACGTTTTTTACTCAATCAGTACTGACATTTTAATTACAAAAACGAAATTCAAATTTTTCTACTCATATGACGTGCGATTTGGAAAAAAACTAGTTACACAAACGGGCCATAAATTGTATTTGAAAATTAGTTTTCGATCATATTTCCACAAAAGACAAACACTCCCATATAATGTTTAGTTCTAAATCCATAAAAATTTTCACTTTCTGGATCGATTTAACACAATCCCTTACTTAAGGCCAACTTAAGATTTAGGCTCCTCACAGCTACGGAATTTATTTGTTTTAAATAATATTCATTTGTTTAAATAGAAAAGACTGCACTATACATATAAAAATTTTGCAGTTTACATATAAAAAACGTTGTACAGGTTTAAATCGGTCCATTTTTGACAATACCACCCATATAATGCCTACCTTGTAAATTTTTTAGCTATCCCGAAATTTACAAAAAACCCTTATAAATCTCAAGAAACAAAAGTTTTATGCTAAAACTATACATAGATACATTTAGTATAAACAAAAATCGATATATAAAATCAGTCAACATTTGACTCTGGCCAGGGCAAATACCGGAAATAATACAAATATTCTAAAATCTCGAGTGGGTCTGAATGAAAATAAGTAAATACTAAGATATTTCCTAACAATTCGTTCACATTTGAACCCAGTGGTAAGAGTATCAAATAGTTTTTTAGTTAGCAAAAGTTTAGTTTAACCCGGTTAGCTTCGCAGACCTTATTATGAGGATTCAATTTTCATTAGTTTGTTGCTATAATTCTTAAATTTAAAACATATGGCCCTATTGCCATTCTTAACTCAACACAGTTAGGTCGCCTGCCAGTCAGTCCAACTTTACATCAAGCAAATTATTTTTTTATATTAAGGAACTCAACGTATTTTAGTTCAAATAACAAAATTAGTCGCACTTAATCCCAGTCTATTAAATTTATTTATAATGGAAAAGAAAATTTAGTTCCGCAATATCAACAAATTATTTGGTTGAGTAAAAGTTGGGTTGTCTGGCAGACGACCAAACTGAGTTAAGTTGAAAACGGCAATAGGGGCAGTAATTTGTTAAGCTTTTGTTCTTTAAATAATAAATATATTTATAGTTATATTTTCTTTTTATATTTTAGGATTTTTTTGTTAATTAGTCCTTTTTGTTTATTCATATATTATCCATTTTATTTAAGATCAACACTTTTTTCAATTAATCAATTTCATTTTACTAAAGTTCATTAAATTTATTTAATTTGAAAAAATTTTAATACTCACAATTAAAACAATTGATTTCATTGACAACATTTTTTTTTAAAATATACAAAATTGTCACAATCACAAAATGGTATAATCCAAATTCCAATAATTGAGTTCGTTTAGTATTCAAAACTTTTTTGTTTGACAAATTAACACTTAATCCGTTTATTGAAAAAAAGAGTCCTTTATATGTTTAATAATCCTTTTTGTTGGGTAACAATTAGTTGGTGTCTTTTATTATTTTTTTTGTTAAAAAAATTTAACGTAAAAAACGTTAATTATATTTTTTTCTTAGCTTTTTTTTGTTAAATGATATCAAATAATATTTTATTAAATTTATTTGAATAGATTTTTTATATAAACCGCTCGAAACAACACGATAGATTTGAATTAGGGTTTGAAACAGCGATGCATTGCTTTTTATAACAATTACAGATGATGCGAATGATTCTGCTGCTGTTGCTGCTTCAGCAGCAAACAGTCAGACAATGAGCAACATTTGCAGTTAGAAGCGACAGCAGCAACATCATTACTCGTAATACAAATAACAATATTTAAACTGGAGTTGCCAACAACAATAACAATAATATGGGTGAGCAGCAGATTTGCTATTGTACTTCTACCTCCATCAAGATGAGTAAATACTTTGGCGAATCCAATGAAAATCCAACAAAGATCCCAAGTACTAACTTTGAACGAGTACAAAACATCAAGATTCAACTACTAACTATTTCAAATATGAAACATTTTACTCTGACTGCTCTTTAAATTTGAAATCATGATGATCCTCATTATGATCATCATCATCATTATTTCATTCATTAAAGTCATGCTAACCCCTTCGAAACCAATAATTAAGCATAACTGAACTTCTAGATCATCATTTTAAATGATCATCTTCATCATCATGATCATTTACCCATATGTCTGTCTACCCATCTTTAAATGATGTTTCATAATGATCTTTAATAACGATCATGTTTTATTAGAAGTTTTTTTTTTCTACTTCCCCCTTATTTCACTTTTGGTTTCATTTAAAAACTCCAGCTGAGTAATTCACTCTCAATTACTCTTCAAAGAGCAATTTTCTAATTCTATTGTTACATCTGGCAAAAAAAAAAACATCAAAAACTACATTTAAATTTGAAACATGATCATCATTTCAAATGATGAGCTTAATAATAATGATAATCATAATTGTTATTATAATAATGATCTTCATAAAGATCATCACGATTATAGTTGATCATGATCTTTAGAGATATGTAATTGTTAAATAATTTAGCGTAATTTTTTGTAGCTACTAGACTAGCAGATGCTTCATCATCATGACGATCATGATCGGCGGCAGCAGCAGCAGGTAATTTCATGTGTTTAGACATTTTTGATTGAAAGTTTGTGAGGAATTGATTTAATATAAAAATTTTCAATGATTTTCAAATTTTATATGCAAATATAATTTTTAAAGATTTGAATAAGGAATATTTACTCTTTCCTGAAAATGAATAATACCAACATTCACTTCTTCTCAATTGGACTATGTTAAATTTGGTATCATTCTGGACTCTGAACTGGAGTCTCAACATAATATAGGTTTTCTTGAGCAACAATTTCTAATCACTTGGAAGAGCCATAAGCTATACTAGCGGCCTCATACCTGACAATACTGTCTGTGTGTCTGTCTGTCTGTCTGTCTGTATGTCCGTCTGTTTGTCTGTCTGTCCGTCTGTTTGTCTGTCTGTCTGTCTGTCTGTCTGTCTGTCTGTCTATCTGTCTGTCTGTCTGTCTGTCTGTCTGTCTGTCTGTCTGTCTGTCTGTCTAACTAACTATATATCTGTCTGCCTGTCTGTCTGTCCGTCTATTTGTCTGTCTATCTATATATCTATCTGTCTGTCTGTCTGTCTAACTATATGTCTGTCTGTCTGTCTAACTATATATCTGTCTGCCTGTCTGTCTGTCCGTCTATTTGTCTGTCTATCTATATATCTATCTGTCTGTCTGTCTTTCTGTCTGTTTGTCTGTCCGTCTATCTGTCTGTCTATCTATATCTCTATCTGTCTGTCTATCTATATATCTATCTGTTTGTCTGTCTGTCGGTCTGTGTGTTTGTCCGACGGTCTGTTGAAGGCACAATAGGACCTAAGCAAAAGTAGCTAGGTCACTGAAACTTGGGAAAAATAAGCTTTACTTCTTGGAAAATTTTGGTATTGAAATTGGAAGAAATCGGTTTACATTTGATCATAGCTTTCGCATAACCTCGCCTGGGTTAGTAGCTAATTTGCTAATAAATGACAAATTATAACATGTGTGATGATAAGATTTAGCATAGAAAAGCTTTACATAAGCACTAGGCAGAATGTTAAATTTCATTGAAATCGGTTCACATTTAACCATAGCTTTCATACAAAACATTTACGGAAAGAGCCTATATTCTACCTAAAATATACTTAAATGCCAATAAATGATAAACTATAATAGCTATGGGCACTAAATTCAGTTCAAGGAAGTTTTTGACCATAGCTCCCCTGTAAAAAACTTACGGAAACACAAAATATCAAAAATAAAGGGGGTTTCTGTCCGTTAAATGAAAGCGCGATAGCGCCTTAACTACAGGAGCTAGAGAGATGAAATATTACAAAAGTATTTTCGATATGTTAAAGAAGTACTGAAAATGCGCGAAATCGGTTCACATTTCGTTAGAGCTTCCATATAAGACCGTCCTGGGAATCACATTAAAGGTACAAGGCCAATACACGCGGCTGCGGGCGGTCGTAGTATTGCTAGTACATAAAATGTGCGTTTGCTTACAAAAATATTCATATAAAAAATATTTGAGTAGGATATAATTAAATCTGGCAGCACTGAAAAAAACTGCCGCGCGGAAAAGTAGAACAAAGTTCTACTTTTTTCCATTGCCGCCCGAAGCAAAGATCACAGCATGATCAAATGTACAGTTTACGATTTCAATAACTTTGAGTAATATTTAGTGGCGCCACCAGTCGGAAATTGGTCATACCAACTAAGAAACCTTGGTCGCCTCATGCTCTAAAACTTTTCTATAGATCATAGCTTGATCCAATGTACAGTTTACGATTTAATTAATTTTGAGTAATTTTCAGTGACGCCACCTGTCGGAAAACAGCCATACCTACTTAGAAACCTTCGCAACAGCTTTGCTAAAGAGCATAAAATGATCAAATGCATAGTTTAGTATTCTATAATGGACATATATATATAGAAGATATAGATATAACTACTTCTTTAAAAGTTATAAAGTTACTAATTTTACCCTTTTTATCTCCTAATTTCAAAAAAGTTCCATATACATATTTAGTACTTCTTTGGTAGCAATTGAATTCGGTACATTTTATTAAGACGCAGTTAAAATATTGTTCCTATTTATTCATATTACTTTATTAGATGTCGATTATCATTTTACCCAAAGATGTCGATTATCATTTTACCCAAACAAATTTTGGCCCCAAAATAAAAAAGTATCAAACACGTGTTTAATATATTTTTTAACATTTATTAATTTCAGTACAAAGTATATATATATATATATATATATATATATATAATTCCCCGACAACATTCCAATTGGAACAAGGGGTACTTCTCTCAGAGAATGAGCTGCATCCGATTCTATTTTTAGACTCATTGAAAGGGACCTACGTTTTAACGCCGGCTCCGAACGGCAAATGCATAAGTTAGAGAAGTTTTACATAGCCTAATACTCAATAACCAGTGGCTAGCTGAGTTATGAGGTGAACCGCCGCTTATTTGAAAATTTATTTTTTCAAGTGAGTCTGGCCAGGGATCGAACTTGGGCCTCTGGTATGCTAGGCGGATGACTAACCTGCTATACCACGGCGGTTCACAAAGTTCGTTTCTATATTTTTTGGTTCAAAAGATAAGAGGGGGTTAAAGATAGTACAAAAAAATAAACTATTTGCACTTTTTGTATCCCCTATTAGACATCGTTGCAAAAAGGTACCAAACACCTTTCCATTTATTTTTATAGCTATTCAAACGGTAATTTAAATTTTGTTTCTATACCTATTACTTAAGGAGATATAATGTTTTCGATTTTTCCCCTTTTTACCCCCTTAGCGACAAAATTTCCAAAAGTCGCTTCACACTTGATCTATAAGGCAAATATGTAATTATACCCTTCACCACCATAGGTGGAAAGGGTATTATAAGTTTGTGCTAATGTATGTAACGCATAGAAATATTTGTCTTAGATCCATGTTTTAGTATAACAATAAGCTTAGAATCTCTTTCTGAGTCGATTTAGCGATGTCCATCCGTCCGTCTGGCTGGCTGGCTGGACCCCCATGTAAACCTTGTAATCAAACTACAGGTCGCAATTCTAAAGATAATTCGATGAAATTTGGCACAGATAATTTTTTTGATAATGGGACCATGGCTATTGAAATTTGTCAAAATCGGTTCAATATTTATGGTACCCCCCATAGATCCCAATTCCCGGAATTGACATATTGGCCACAAAAATCAATATTTTTTCATGAAATTTAAAAGAAATACTGCTTATGTAAACTTAAATCACTGTACCAAATTTCGTTCGGTCCACATTTGATCATAGCTTCCATATAAACTCTTTTCTTAATTTTTGTAATAATTGTAATCAATTTGCCAAATTTCGAGATAATCGGTCCACATTTCACCCTAGCTCTCATATAAGTCCACATGACGGAAACAGCTTAAATGTATATGAATGTATATGTTTTGAGAATATGTTTGTATGATGGCAAAATTTAGCTAATATTTGTCTTTATACAGGAAAAAGAACACCTTTGACGTTAGTGGTGAAGGGTATCGTATAGTCGGGCATGACCGACTATAGCACTTTCTTACTTGGTTTTGGGTAATTATTTGAGTATGCTTGTTAAAGTGTCAGCGATGTCATTATAGCTTTTATTACTGTCTATCATAATTTCCAAAATTTGGAAAAGCCAAGCCAAAACGCACAAATCTTCACTTCGCTGCATTTTTGTCGATGCATTGTTAATTTTCCGTTAGTGAAAAAGTTTCCAATGACAGATTTTACACGCGCTTAATTTACGTACTAAATAAATGTTAGCGGTGTAGGGCCACTATTACCATAATAAAAGTGAAGGTCTTAAGATTCTTGTTAAAAAAACCCATGTCATCCTTTCAAGTTTAACAACAATTAATTATAAAATAATTTCAAATTCTTGTCCCTTAATGACATACGACTACGACTATTTATGTACACTACGAGTAAGAGGCATTAGTAAAAAAAACGTAAAGTCGCCTGAAGAACGGCGATAACTCATATGAAATATTTCTTACAAAAGTAATTTATTTAAAATTATTTATTCATCTCTTGAGTAGTTTTTTTGCTGTTAAGATCATGTTTTATTTTTACTAAAATTTGCATAATTAAGTACAAAACCGAAGAGATGTTGTAAAACACTTGAGAAATTGTTAAAAGTAAATAAATTGTACATCTTTTTTTTTTTTTTTTTTTTTTTTTTTTTTTTTTTAAAAACAGGTGATTTGCTTTTTTCAAGATCTTCTCTTAAATGATTTAAATTGTTAATGTTTTTGCTTTATAAAACAAGTGTTATTAAAAAAATTATTTAAATTTTTCATAAATTACCTCAAAATTGTTATAAATATTTAAGTCTCTTTTTAAAAGTGGTTTATTTTAAAGTTTTCCTTATTTTGGATGGCTGACCTTTGGAGGAAATATTTATTTTATTTTTTTTTTCGAAAACTCTTGAAAACCAGTCTATTTTATATTTGAAAACACTCCTAAAAATTGTAGCATGTTTGAATTTGATTTGGTTGTTTAAATACAAATCTTTTGTTACCGCCCTGCAGATGTTTGGGTTTTGGATTGGCAAACACTTGATCTTACTTTGGAAAAGTTCATAATTCATTTCAATTATTGGAATCGAAAGTTAATGTCAACTACATTTTTAACTTCTTTAAATGGTTCAACAAAGATTTGTTATCTTTTAGTGGTGCCCCTACTAACATTAGAGACTAATCTTTGCAATTAAGATTTGTTGCAGGTCGTCTGAAAAGTTCGTGGCCTCACATTTCGATAACAGGCTATGAGCCAAAAAAATTTTCAAAAACTAACGGTAAATATAACTTACTAGGGAGCTGAAATTTTGGATTTTTGGAAATTTGGCCGCTAAATGGGTAAAAAGGGGTAAAAAAGGGGTAAAAAAGGGGTAAATTAGTAATGCTCTATCTCCGGAAGTAAACATCATAGGAAATTGAAATTGCTTTAGTAACAACGTGTTTGGTACTTTTTAGCAGATGGAACCCCCTAAAGGGTAAAAATAATATTTTGGTAAAAACGGGGAAAAATTTTTAAAGTTTTATTTCCTAAAGTAAAAGGTATAGAAACAAAATTTAAATTACTTACATTTTGAACAGCTTGATACCTTTTTAAACTATGCCCGATAGGGGGTGAAAATAGTTTTGGTATATTTTTTAACCCACTCTTTTTTGACCCAAAGAATATAGTAAGTAACTTTTTACTGCAATCAATAGATTTGAAACAAATATTGAACATGTATTTGGTACTTTTTTGATTTTGGGAGGAAAAAGGGTAAAAAAGGGTTAAATAATAACTTCACACCTAATAAAGTAAAATGAATTTTTGGAAATTTTTCCGCAAAAGGGGTAAAATGGGGAAGAAATCTTAAACGTTGTATTTCCTAAAGTAATAAGCATAAAACAAAATTTAAACTACATTTTGAACAGCTATAGAAAATAAGCGGACATTTGTTGGTACTTTTTTGAAAAAGGGTAAAAATAGTTTTTTGGTACTCTTGACCCAAAGAATATTTAAAAGAATTTTGTACTGCAATCAATAGATGTGAAAAAAATAACTTAACATCTCATAAACTAATATGAATAAAAATAAAATGTTAACTGCGTTTTAGTAAAATGTACCAAATTTAGTTGATACCAAAGAAGTAGCAAACATAGTAGTTTTTGAAATTAGGGGATAAAAAGGGAAAATATTGGTAATGTTATAACTTTTAAACAAATTAATGTTTGTCTGTCTGTATATCTTTTATAGAATAGTAAACTATGCATTTGATCATGTCAAGCTCTTTAGCAAAGGTGTTGCGTATGATCCGACAGGTGGCGCTACTGAAAATTACGCAAAGTGAATTAAACCGTAAGTTAAACATTTGATCATGCTTAGTTGGTATGAATAATTTCAGACAGGTGGCGCCACTGGGAATTACTCAAAGCGAATCAAATCGTAAGGTGTGCATTTGATCATGATATCATCTTTAACAAAAATGTTACACATAAGCCAACGAAGTTTTCCTATGTGTCAGGACAAATTTCAGACAGGTGGCGTCACTGAAAGTTACTAAAAATTAATGAAATCGTAAACTTTCCTTAAGATCATGATATGATCATTAGGAAAGTTGTTGTGCTTGAGCCGTCAAAGATTTCTTAATTAGTATAACTAATTTCCACCAGGTGGCGCCACTGAAACTTACTCAAAGTAAATTAAACCGTAAGCTGTGCATTTAATCATGCTATAATCTTTGGCAAAGTTGCTGCATATGAGCCGACGAAGGTTTGCTAACTGGTTTGAGAAATTTACAACAGGTGGAGCCACTGAAAATTACTCAAAGTGAATTAAATCGTAAGCTGTGCATTTGATTAGGGGCCAAATTACCGCATTTGATATCGATCGAAAACTCAGACTTTTAAGCGAATATTGTGAAGTATACTTTGCAAAAAGTTTATTAAAATTTGGTATCCATTTTTTACTCGTTTTTAAAAATATATATTGTTCAATTAAAACTATTTTACTATTGTTCATCTTTTGGCAAATAACATAAAAAAAATGTAGTAAACTGTGCATCTTTTAAATAATTTTGATTATCCTTAAAGTATGCTATAGTTTAAACTGTATGTATTTCTGAAGTTATTTTTGCAGGATTTGTCAATAAGGCCTACAAACCGAGCTAGGTGGTTTTCCGAGTTTGTGTTAGTCCTAGTTTTGATATCAGTTTTCTATATAGCCATAACATTGTCTCAGTTTTTATCTGATGGTTCTATATTTCCCACTTCTCATATGTTACTAAAAACCCATAAAAATCTCTTTAATATAAATTCTCCCTTTGAGATCCGCTTTGAAGGCATCTTTAATTAACTACTAAATTACTTATGACAATTATAGGTCTTAAAAATCAATTATCAATCTCACATTTAATTATTGAAGAATTTTATTGCAAAATTAAATGTAAATAATAAAAACCAAGTAATAATATTTAATAATATTCCATTTTTTTTACCAACAAAATGTAAACATTTAATAAAAATATAAAAAAAAGTCTTTTTTTAACAAAAACTGGCAATTTGTTATAATTAGTGTTTACTTTTGAAATATATTAAGTCCATAAAATTCCGCCATAAAATTTTTGTTATTAAAAAAAAAAAACTTATGCACAAACAATTGTTGCTACTTAAATAAATTTTTATTTTATAGAAATCTTTTCAGAAAAAACTAAATATTTTTTTTAACGCCTTTTACTAAAAAGTTATGCAGGGAATAAGTTTATAGTTATAATAATATTTTAAAATAATCCACCGAGTAGTTAGTTTGTAGTTTTAATGGTATTTAACTACGAATAATATTTTTTTTCCTCTGAATTTTTCTTATATTATTTGGTTTATTTGCCCGACTTGTTAACATTACAAAGTTAAGTGGTTTATAAATAGAGAAACTAAAAAGGATGAGGATTTACTTTGGAAAGAAGTTATAGGAGAATTTGGGAGCTGTATAAAGAATATGAGTCTATAACAGATTTACGGTTCAAAACTGTACAGTTTCAATCGGATGAGGGGAAAGCGTGTCCATGGCCCGCCCAAAATTTTCAAAATATCTGTTATTTACTTTGATGGTTAATAACTTTATTAATACTTTGTAATAAAGAAATTCCAATGCAAGACATGATTTACAATTCTATGGCTTTAAAGTACAAAAATAACTGAGTTTGGTCAAAATATTATCAAGTTTACTTGATTTTGTTTATCAGGTATGTGATGGACATTTTTCGTTTTCAAATCGATCGATTTCAGACATATTTTTTTAGCTAATTTTCGGTTATTTCCCAAAAAAAAATTAAAATTTTGACTTTATCCTTTTGACTGACATTTTATCTTTCATTCGGTTTGAATTTTTTGGGAAAATAACCGAAAATTATCTTAAAAAAATATCTGAAATCGATCGATTTGAAAACGATCGTTTTCCATCACATACCTGTATATTAGAAAATTAAACTTTTTTTCTCTGGTCGGGTTCAAAAATCATTTTTTGATTTTATGCAAATTTTGTTCAACAAATCTTATAAATTATCGTTACAATTTCATTAAACAAGCAAATACGAGAATAAACTCAGAAAAAATGGTGTCGATGTCTTAAAGGATTTCGGCGTACATACGATTTGAAATCCTAGAATTTCGAGAAAATGTAAAATTATTTAAGAGGGAACCCAAGTGGTCCCTTTGTGAAAGATAATGATTACTAGACTACAAGTAGAGAATGCATATTTAAGCCAGCCAGTAGCTTCGAAATAAAATATACACATATTTTACGAACATTTAATAAAGTTCGATAGACCAGATAAACCATGCAGAAAAGATGCTTCAAAATGTAGATGCCCTTACATTTGCAATAGCACATCGATTTGATGAAGTTTAAGTATTCTGGAATGCAACCCAAAAACACAGTGGCCAGTGAGGGTTGTGCACTTTAATTCGTACGAATTATCCAACTAGTAAAAGTTCTTGATTAGTTATGTAAAACTCTGAAGTTAGCGGACTGATTTAGGTCAAAGCTTTAACAATGATAAGCCTTAAAATTACAGGGTATACACTCTTATTTTTAGATACATACGTGAAATATATAGCTTTTGAATGGATGGATATCAGCTTTGTCGGAAAAGTTATTAAAGATTTACTTATTAATCTGAAGTTAGTTAATTAATTAAAATGAACACTTCATATATTTCACATACGTGAAATATATAGCTTTTGAATGGATGGATATCAGCTTTGTCGGAAAAGTTATTAAAGATTTACTTATTAATCTGAAGTTAGTTAATTAATTAAAATGAACACTTCATCAATAATATTTGTGATGTATTGTTCTTTCGATCTGTCCGATGGATGTTTGGGAAGTTTTGCTCTAGTTCCTTGTGCAATTTTAATGTGATTTAATTTATCAGCATTAAATCGATTCCCGGTCGGGGTTATATGGGAGATTTCACTAAATGTGAATAGAGCTCGCCCATTTTCAATATCGAACTTTTCAAGAGATCAGAAATACTTTTGTCAAATGTTGTCCCTCTAGAAAGTTTATTTTAGACGCTATCGCCCTGAATATCAATATTGTACAACGTCTTTATACTAAATGTCATCATCGTATCTTAGCCGAAGTTATACGGGATCAATTGTCAAACGTGAACGGATTTCTCCCAATTGCAATTAAAAAATTTAAATTGTCGTTGATATGTGAGATACTTATGTACATATGTAGGTTTTGAACGGATATCATGTAGTTAGCTGCCTTTTTGTACTTCCCTGGAAGATTACCTATAATTTGATATATAATACATTCTCAAATGTTATCATAATGTTCAAAAGTCTGACACAAAATTAAGATTAATGCAGAGTGGCTGTCTGCTAAAATCAGATTTGTGGAGCTCCTGGATTTTACACAAAATTTTAGGATATTGTCTCACCCTGAATTTTATCATTGTCGATCAAAACACCATCGCTTAAACGCTAAATTATATCTAACACAAATTACCGAATGCATCAGGATTTAGATAATCCCCTGCGAAATACGCTATTAAATTTCATCAAAATAAACACCTGAGATATCCACAAAACAGGAGCTCCAAAAACTTGACTATAACAGAAAAAATTACAGACAGGTAGACGGACGGACAAAAAAACTGACGGACGGACGGACAAACAAACAGACGGACGGACGGACAGACAGACAAACAGACGGACGGACGGAGGTCGCGAAATCGATTCTCCTGCCGATTAGAAGTTGATCGGTACAATTTGAATGGTATTCGTAATCAGATTTGTGGAGTATAGATTTTAGAAAATCCTCACACAAAGAACGATGTCCAATTTCATCACAATCGGTCCATAAACACCTGAGATATCGCTGAAACAATACTTACAAAATGTAAACAAAATTTCTTAGACACGTACTTTGGGCAATTTGCTGTACATCAAATGTAGTGTTATGGCGATATCTCAATTGTTTATGGACCGCTTTTGATAAAATTTAATAACGTACTTGGCGGGGGAATTTCCTAAAATCTGATATAAAATTTATGTAGGTCCGTGCTAAAGGAGGATGGTTTTTCCTATTTCTGCATTTCATTTTTTCAACAAACATTCTCTAATGCGAACTTTGGGCAATTTGCGATACATCAAATTCAGTGTTTTGGCGATATCTCAGTTGTTTATGGACCGATTTTGATAAAATTTTACAGAGTGCTTTGGGAAACTATTTCCTACAATCTTTCACCTATTGGTGAAGGGTATAACAAGTTTACTCTACAACATTATCTCTTATAGTTTAAGAGATATTTGACTCCAAATTTTTTGTTTGCATTTTTTTCATGAATAATGTAGAGTTTATAACACGGAAAAATTCCTCAACCTGTAAAAAAATTTTATTATGGTTTTCAAAACTTTTTTAATTTAATTATATTATGTATAATTGTCGTAAGATCTGTGCAAACATCTGATAGGGCCCGGCCATAAATAGGGCCACATGACCCGTTTTTCTAAAACAATATAAATTTTCGAAAAGCGTACTCTTCTGTATTCAAGAAGAGATTTTAGAACCCGTTCTGAAATTAATATTTCTGAATTTCTAAGATATTGGTAGATACTGTGTCCCAAATTATGACCATCATAATACCTTGTTTAGTTTTAGAGATTTTTGCGAAAAAATTAAAAAGTAATTAAAATTTTTGAAGTCGAATATCTTTAAAACCGTAAGAGATAGGATATGCATGTCGCATATTGCATATGCATTTATTTGTAGATTTTGACCTAAGTATTTATTAGGTAGCATGATTTTTCAAATCGGTTGGAAAATGACTATTATATGTGACCCGGTCTATGAAAGGTGGCTAATTTCGAAATATTAGCAAATTTTTCGAAATTTTTAACTAATTTTTCGAAATTTTGTTTTTGAGTCATCTTTTTCCTTTTCATAGACCGGGTCACATATATTGTTTTAAGTGATTTATGAATCTGAGGTGCCTTACTTTGGGGGTCGATTGTGTTGCCGTCATAAAATCAAGGCTTTTTAGATTAAAAATTTAAGGTCCTCAACACTTGTGCTATATACACATGCAATTATTTTAAAATCCGCCTAACGGTTTAAAAGTTGTAGACTTAATTCCATTATATTTTTCCACCATCCCACCGCACAGTGGTACTTCTTCAAAAAATAGAAGGAGTGACCCTATCATGATGAAATTTTGTATACTTATTCAGTTTTATATTAATAAGAAAAGAAAAATTCAGAAAATTTTTGAAATCTGTCGATTACTTGGAGTACCTGCCTTGGGCCCACATTTTTCACCTATTAATCTTTTTAATTTACAAGTCGATATTCTTAACAGAATTTGGTGAAATTCAACACATTTCTATTAATTAATTCCAAAAAAGATCTAATAATTTTGGTTGAAATTCGTTGATTCCTTAGGGTACCTTAATTGGACCCCCATTTTTTCACCAATTCTTCTTTTCAATGTACAAGTGGCAATTTTCAACAGAATTGGATGAAATTCAACACGTCAATTAATAATTTAGAAAAGAGCTCTATTAATTTTGAATGAAGTTAGACCACCCCTTGCGGTACCTGTCCTAGAACCCCATTTTCACCTATTTTTCTTTTTGATGTACAATCTGCAATTCGCAACAGAATTTTATAAGTTGATCGAAAAAAGAGTTCTTCTAATTTTGATATCAATTGACTCCTTGAGTCCCTGCCTTGGACCTCCATTTTTCACCATTTTTTTTTCAATGTATAAGCCTTAATTCTTATCAGAATTTAAAAAAAAAAATCGGCACACGTTTATAAATTGATCCAAAAAAGAGTTAGGCAAATTTATCTTGAGATCCCTTGACTATTTGAGGTACTTAGCCTGGACCCCCACTTGTTATTGTTCTTGGTGTATAAGCCGGAATTCTTAACAGAATTTTAAAAAATTTCGGACACGTCTATCAGTTTATGATCCAACAAAGAGCTCCATCAATTTTGATTGAAATCCGTCCACTCCTTGGGGTACCTGCTCTGGAACCCCATTTTTCATTTATTCTCAATAAGCCGCAATTCTCAGCAGTAATTGATAAAATTAGGCACACATCTATTGGTTGACCCAAAAAAGAGTTCTACCAATTTTGGTTGAAATCCGTCGACTCTTACGGAACTCACACTTAATTTGATTAAAAAGTTACGCCTTAACGACTGCAACACTTTTTCTTTAAATTATGCGTAACAATTTACTTGACTTTTTTCAGAAAATTTTGAACCTTGTTCTACGATCGGTAAATTTTGGTAATTTTTTTTCGCTCAATCTTAAGAAGAGACTTTCGCCTTTCGCATGGTTATGGTGGGAGCACCGAGCAAAACCGAGCCAACTTAGTTTTTGTCCAAAGAAAAATGAAAACACTGAATTTTATAAAGCTTTTTCGATTTCCTGATATCTCCTAAACTATATACGAGATTAAGTTATTTTCTTCCGCAGACCAAAATCATTTTTTTGTATCTTCATTAAATCGACATTAAGATTAAGGCTGTGAAACTATATTCGATGCATGAGTTTGATGAAAAATTTCATCACTTTTTGTTTTAAACCGATACCCTTCACCCCTAAGGTCAAAGGTGTTCTTTTTCCTGTATAAAGACAAATATTTGCTAAATTTTGCCATCATACAAACATTTTCTCAAAACGTATATATTTAAGCTGTTTCTGTCATTTTGGACTAATATGAGAGCTAGGGTCAAATGTGGACCGATTATATCGAAATTTGGCAAATTGATTAAAGTTTTTACAAAAATTATTTATGCAAACAATAGACTCAAAATTTTCATTATCTTCAGATTTACGAGCATTTTAGTGATTTTTGTCTCATTTTTGTTTTAGTGCGTTTTAACGGAAGAGTTTGTATGGAAGCTATGGTCAAATGTGGACCGATTTCAACGAAATTTGGTACAGTGTTTTTGGTATACTTAAGCAGTATTTGCTTTAAATTTGAATTGAAAAATTATTGATATTTGTTTGCAAAATATCAGAGACCGGATTTTAATACTTTTAAGACAATATTTTCATGTTTAAATCCATAAAAAAGACAATCATTGAAGTTTAAAAAAATATTAAAAATAGCTCATGATTTTTATTTGTTCAAAAATTTTGATTCATTTTTCAATCCGATGAAAATAAAATATAAAAAAAATCGTTTGGGATATTTATCAGTACAGTTCAAAATAATTTTTATCTTTTTTCATCCGATGAAAATAAATTTTGATAGAAAAAATTCAAATTTTATTTCTGTATTTGTTCGGGTATAAAGCACCTTTAGGACGTTTAAATAGCAATAAATTCAATTATTGTTGCAAATTTTATATCGAAATGGGCTTGGTCAACAAATGGTCGTTGTCTAAGTGCGTTTAAAACGTTTAAAAGTTAAATTTTTTTAGAAATAGCGACGCGAATCAAAGAAACCACCAATAGTTCCCATTAGAACTATTATCTTTAACTTCGATGTCCTAAAACATTGCAATAAATTGAAAACATTCATACATTCATTGTTGAAAATTTTGAAATTTCATAAACATTTTATTTTTTCAAAGGCAAAACAGAAGTTCAAAAATAAAACAATCAATAAAATATTTTTCTGTTCGGATATTTATCGTTCAAGATATTTAAAATTTTCATCATGAGGGATATTTATATTTCAAATATAAATTCCTCTTTTTTTATTTTTCGATCGAAATGAAAATAAATTTTCATCGGCAATGATATTTATACTTGATGGATTTAAAAAATAAAACGATCTCCGGTCTCTGCAAAATATCAATTCCGGGAAGTGGGTACCATAAATAATGGACCGATTTTGACGAATTTCAATAGCTATGGTCCCGCTATCAAAAAAAATGATCTGTGCCAAATTTTATAAAATTATCCTTAGAATTGCGACCTGGGGCCAAATTTCCGCATTTGATATCTATCGAAAACTCAATACTTTTAAGCAAATATTGTGAAGTATACTTTAGGGATGTTCAAAGTTACTTCGATGCAAAAAGTTTATTGAAATTTGGTATCAATTTTGAATGGTTTTTAAAAACATATAGCTGGAACTTAAACACCCAATCTAGGGTGTCTAAGGCTTCCATTGCACTATACTCGTGCAGAAGAGCTCTAGGAAATACGTGGGGCCTATCCCCTTCTAATACAGCCTGGCTCTTCGAAATGGTTGCTAAACCCATTCTCATGTACGGCGCTCTTGTCTGGTGGCCTGTCCTAAACAAGGCTAATCAGCGAGGACTTTTTGTTAAGATCCTTAGATCTGCTGCTCTCATGATTACGGGTGCTTTAAGGACTACTCCTTCAAAGGCACTCTTTACCATGCTTAATTGGCTTCCGGCTGAGCTAATGGCCCAATTAGTAGCCCTCAACTCAGCTATCAGGTTAAAAACCACCGGTGAATGGTCTACTTCGTCTCTAGGCCACACCACTATTCTGGAGAAACTTAATCTCCCTGATAATATAGACTACTGTATTCCCTCACCCGCTTTCGAGCAATCCTTCACTGTGGATATCTCAGGGGCCCATAACGCTTTTAGTGAAGAGACCCTGGTTATCTATTCGGATGGATCCAAATCGTCACGAGGTGTGGGTGGGGGCTTCTTTATCCCATCATTTGGGATTAAAGTGAAATTCAAGCTCCCAAAACAATGCAGCATTTTTCAAGCTGAAATTTCAGCTATTTATAGGGCGAGCAAGTGGCTCACGTACCACCGAGTATATCCTAACGATATTCGTTTCTGTACAGATAGTCTTGCCGCCATTCATTCCCTTTCATCTGTCTACACGACATCCGTTCTTACCCGTGAATGCCGGGCGTCTCTAAATGAGATGGCGAGACATTCCAACATTGAACTTTTCTGGGTACGTAGTCATAGTAATGTACCAGGCAACATCATAGCGGATAATCTAGCAAAAGATGGTGCTCTTCTTAGTCAAGAAAACACTGATCAATTCATAGGTATTCCGCTCTCAGCATGCAAATTGCTCATAAAGCAGTTTATTTTTAGGTCCGCACAGACCAACTGGTCCACAGAAAGTACCTGTACGATCTCCAGAGTTACATGGCCAACTTACGACAGTAAGCGCTCTGCAATCCTGGTCAGCTTTTCGCGCCATAGACTTCGCACCCTTATTTCAGTACTCACAGGACACTGTCTTATAGGTATACATGCTAGAAGACTTAATCTTCAAAGCAATGACTACTGCAGAAGTTGTCACAATGCAGAGGAGGAAGAAACAATATCCCACTTCCTCTGTCACTGCCCAGCACTTGCTGAACTTAGAACCCTCTATCTAGGATTCCCATTTCTGCACGATCTATCAGAGATCTCGAACATCAATATTCGTAAAATAGGCTCTTTTATCGATGCATCTGGCTGGCTCTAACTGAGCCTCTTACACTCGGTAGTTTTAAGAATTTAATTTTCTCTATCCTTGCAGGAATTACAAAGGGACCTCTTTATGGACCCAAGTGAGGTGGACCTTACAGTCTGCATCCTGCCTAACCTAACCTAACCTAAAAACATATAGTTCAACTAAATCTCTTTTACTATTGTTCATATTTTGGCAAACAACTTCAATAAAAATATAGTAAACTGTTCATCTTTTTAATAATTTTGATTATCCTTAAAGTATGCTATATAAATGTTTTGAAAATATCTAAGATTTCGATCAATATCGATTGCATTAATTTGGCTACTGTACTTTGATTACATGGCTTACATGGGGATCCATCCAGCCAGACGGATGGACGGACGGACTGATATCGCTAAATCGACTCAAAAAAGTGATTCTGGTATACTAAAAGGTGGGTCTAAGACAAATATTTCTTTGCGTTATATACATCAGCACAAACTTATAATACCCTTTCCACCTATGGAGGAAAGGGTATTCACAATTCTAAGTAGCTCTACAATAACAAAACAATACTTCCATTGAAATTCCTTTAATATTTAAAGGCCATTATTTTCTTAATTTGATTTTGGTTTTTGCTTTTTTTTGGTTAAATGTAAAATTCATTCGATAAAGGAAGACTATTTAAATAAGCATCTAATAAAGATGCACAAACATTATTTTAATGATTTTAAAAGCCTCTGATCTTTGGTTAGCCGAGAATAAAGCAAAACTAAAATGTTTGAGAAAAGATTTATGACTTTTTGAATTTGCCACCCTTGATACGAGTAGAAACAAGTGCCAGTAATAAAAGTAACAAATATCTGCTGAAATTACTTAAATGAAATAAAATATTTTTTTATTTCTTGGTTTTTGTTAACTTTTAAAAAGAGATTAAGTAATTTCTCATCTATAGTCATATAAAGTTATTTTTTTTTTGTTCATGTAATATTTTAGTTTCCAGAGAAAAAGATACAACTTCAATATACAATTTAATTTAAAAAATTTTTATAAGGTACTAGCTGATTTTACCCGGCCTTGCCCGGGTTGGCAGTTAAAGATTTTAACTTATTACTGTGTTAATACTTTCTTTAAAAATTAATAATTATGAAATATTTTTTATTCATTTTTTTTAATTGAATCCTTTATTAATGTAGTGTGAATGGCAGTACTCCATTTATTAATGTGCTTTAAACGTTTTCGAAAGCAAATGGGTCCATAAATATTAAACAACATACAGACAAACAGACGCGAAAATTTTTGTATATTTATAGATTATCGAAAATCTATCAAACAATCGCCAAATAATCATCAAACAACCATCCATCAATCGTTAAAAAATCTTCAAACTACTGTCATAAAATCGCTAGTTAATCGTGAAACAGTTATCAAACAATCATTAAAAATCTTCAAACAGTCATCAGTCAATCAATCATCAAACAATCGTCAAACAACTATCAAATAATCATGAAAAATCTTCAAACAATCGTCAGTCAAACTATTATCAAACACCAATCATAGTACCAATATTCGTCCATCCGTTTTCCTATTTTAGATAAATCAAAAAAAGAGGTCGTAAAAGTAGGCATGGTAGATTTTTCTTAATGTAGAATCCTAACTTGGACTAAAAACAAAACATTTGGAAAGAAAAAATGTCTTCATTGGTCCGGCCGTTCTAAAGATGTACAATTTTAAAGAAAAGGGAATTTTGTCCCCATTTTTCAATTCCAGGTCCTCGTTGGTCCATTTTCAAAAAATTCAAAAAGCGAAAAACTATCCTATAGTATGAAAATATCCACATTTAAAACTTTAATTATTGGATTAAATCGTTTTCATCTTATCATCCATATTTGTTACATTTAATATTTGACTTATATGGGAGGGGTAACGCCCACTTGAGATTTCCAAAAAAAAAACATAGCCTATTTTACTCACCGTTAACTCCTTATATACTGTAAAAGTTAAAGAAATATCAGTCGGCTCGGTCATTTATATTTGTCATTTTTTATATTTTACTTTCATGGGAGGGTTCACGCCCACTTGAGATATTAAAAACAAACCCGGATTATTTAACCCGCCAGTCACACCCTAACATATTGTTAAAATTTCAGAAAAATCGGTCCTCAGGGTCATGTTTGTCATTTTTAATATTTGACTTATATGGAAGGGGTCACGCCCACTTGAGATTTCTGAACATTCTGTCAAAATTTCAAAAAAATCGGTCCTCTCGGTCGCCTATATTTGTCATTTTTAAAATATGAGTTATATGAGAGGGGTCACGGCCACTTGAGATTTCAAAAAAAAAATTTAGCCTATAGTCACCACCGGCTACACCATACTACACCGTCAAAATTTCAAAAAAATCGGTCCTCTCGGTCGCCTATATTTGTCATTTTTAAAATATGAGTTATATGAGAGGGGTCACGCCCACTTGAGATTTCGAAAAAAAATTTAGCCTATAGTCACCACCGGCTACACCATACTACACCGTCAAAATTTCAAAAAATCGGTCCGCTAGTTTCGGAGATCCTTCCCAGCAAACAACATACAAATAGACAAACAGACGCGGATATTTTTTATAGATATATATTGTTAATATGGAAGTTTTTATGGAAAAAACCATCAAGAACCCATGATTGCAAATAAAAAAGTAAGAAAAAATATACATAAAAACAAAATATAATGAAGATAATAATGATGTAGTAATCTTTGGTTTTTATATGGTTAAAGTATGAAATAATACAGAAAAAAAAACTCTATGGAAAAAACAATACAAATAGTAATAAAAAATTTCCAAAGTATTAAAATTACAACAAGTGAACTTATAAAATATGAACTGGAAAAAAAAGTAGAAAAAATACCTTAAAGGCATAGAATAACACTTAACAATTTACCATGTATTTTGCGGGTATCAAAATACTCTAGTATGCATCAGTCTATCTTACAAGCCCCCCCGTACTGCCCCTCTTTCCCTAGTTATCTTTTAAGTCTGAGTCTAGTCTGTAAGGCATTGGATTACTCCACTACTTCTGCTATTTCTTTTACTTCTTCTTCTTCTTCTTGATTGTATAATTAAAAGAAGAACAAACCTCAAGTTATGATGATGAGTTACATTATAGATTGTTTACCGCGTTTCTGTTTCATGTTTATAGTTTTTTTTTATCTTCAGCTTTTCTCGTCTTACAGTTTCATCTTAATTTTTCAATATTATGTGCTTTTTTTTTGTCTTAGTTATTCTTATTTTCTGCTTGATGTTCTCGTATTTTTCAGACTAAATATTGAAAACAATACAAGTAGTTTTTCGGTTTCATTAAACATTAAGATGAGTGAATTTTTAATGGAAACAAAAAAAAAAACATCACTAGCAATAAAATTTTAAAACAAAGAATAACTACAAGTTGGTGAATATGAAGAATTTTTGTAAACTGGAAGAAAAAATTGTTGGAGAACGAAATAATTAATATGCATTTTTATCAAAACTATATTATCATTCCAAGATGTTGGATAGAGTCTGCCATATCAAACATGTATGAAAAGCTATAGTCGGTCAAGCCTGACTATATGATACCCTTCACTACTAAAGTCAAAAATGGACCAACAATTTAACAAGTTTCGATAAAAATATTTATCTATGCAAGCATCTATTTTTAGATTTTTAAGCGTTTTTGTGCTTTTGTGGGTATTTAAACTACTTTTGAAAATATGCCTTGCATTGGAGGTATGGTCAAATATGGTTCGATTCCTACAAAATTAGACACACTGATTAAGGTAATCAAAAGCAATATTTATGATAAATATTATAAAACTACAACAAAATTTGTGGCTGTAAAGCAGAGATAGGCACAGATACATAAACATTTTGAGTCTGTGTGTGTGAGAAAAATTTTGTAAACAAACGAGCGTTCTCCCCACCCCTTAAGTAATTTTTGAACAAGCAAACAATCAACCGTCTTGGTTGGATGCTCGTGATCAACTAAATTGAGAAAACACAACCATATGTTACGAATCATAAACCAGAACTAGACTGAGGACGAAACTGTCAAGTACATTTAAGAGACGTCAAAAGTACATTTAAAAGACGTCATCTTCATATAAGATATGTCATTATACATTTTTTTGCTATTTTTTCTATATTTTTTTTGTGCTTAGTAAAACATATGATCGCACTCTATGCGGTACTCTATGTTACGAATGCTCGCTTAAGGTGAAATTGTTTTGTTTTTTTTTGTTATTTAAGAGTAACTTCAAATACGTGTGACTCTCAAGAGCGAATTTATATGCATGTGAAGCGCGCTCACCCACATTGCCTATGCCAGCTGTAAAGCATCAAAAACTTTATTCCACCAAGGCATTCCTATGGGAGGTACCCGAAATAGTAATCCTATTTTGCACAAAAAGTATAGGGATCGTCCAAAATATGAGCCTGTGACAAAAGTTCATCAAATTATCTTGAAAGTTAAGTTAAAGCAACTGAGGGGATGATTCTGAGTCGATCGGTATACTAAAAGATATCGTACCAATATTTCTATGCTTTACAAACATCAGAACAAACCCAATATACCATTTCCGCCTATGCATTTATCATATGCAACCATTTTTCTTGATTTATATTGCTGTTCATCAGATGTCGAACTATAATTGATGCTATAAAGCTATAATTTACTTTATTTCATACATTTTACTTTCCAAGCTCCAATTCAAAATTTTCATTTTTAAAAAGTGATGTTTTTTATGTTGGTCCCTATTCTGTTATTTGTTTCAAATAGTCCAATGGGTTAGCTATTGTCACGAATTTTTAAGTTATCCGCCCCATTATGCAAAGTTCACTACTTATAATTCTTCCCCTAGTTTTCTAGAATGTTTCTGTTGATGTTGTTGTTATTCCGTTTATGTCTATATTATTGACTCTATAAGCAAAGCAACATGTTTCTCTTATTTGCTGTAAAGAGTAGAGCAACATTTTTCTCTTTTATCTACATTCTCTCTCTCTCTTTGTTACTGTTTCTTCAGATAATATATTTGTACAACGTATGTGTGAGCGTGTTCTTGATTATGTGAGAATGAATTGGGAAATACATGAACTTTCGTAAGCTACATTGTTAGTGTAATCAACGACAACAGCTCTTTGTTTACTTCTGCAGAAAATGCTAGAAACTCTCTTCTCTACTATATAAGACCGATGGACGAATGTTGTCGGAACAGTTTTAATTGAGACGCGTATAACAGAACAATGTGACTAAGAATATTTGTAAAGCAGTTTTGTGAAGTTTGTTTACAGTTTTTTTGAAAGAATGTTAAAAGTGACAAAGTTAATAAAAATATAACTTTGTAAAACTAAATACATAAAGTGTTTTAATTTTGCTTTCGGTTGTTGGCAAAAAGAATTCCTTCCACGTTTTTAAAGGAAAAAAGTAACAGTATTAATCCAACAAAAAAAGAAATGGCTTAATGGAAAAGATATCTATCTATAAATAACTCTATAAAAATAAGCAAAGTTCTTATTAACATGGTTTAGTCTGCAAACAATGATAAGTCAGCATCACTAAGTCGACTTGTGGTACCTGCAAGGTATTGAGTCTTGTATTTGTGTCAAAGCTTCCCCAAATGACATGATGTGCATTTGCTCTAATGATCATTGACAGGTTTTGCTGATGTGCCAGGTCGGCTGTTTTTCGAAACACGGTGTTTGGCGGTGGACTGGAGTGATCATACCCCATGTAGCATGAGGAGACCAGTATGGAACCTGTCATAGTCTCCCAAGCCCTTACTATTGTTCCTTTATCACTGTTGAGCATTAGTCCAAAGATCCTGTCTCGGTTGATCACCCCCACGTTCTACCATGCGGAGGAATGATGAAGATTTACTTGCGATATCTTCATCCTCATCTTCGGAAAAAGCCAGGAGAATGAGCGTGATGTTTAAGTCATCCTGATCATAGTCCTCATGATCGGGGTTCAGTGTGCATCACATCTCCTGCAATATCAAGAGAGTCAAGATTATCTAGGATTTGCTTAAGATGGGGAGGAGCGGATACCTTCTCATTCCTTCCAGGGGGATCTGATGAACTGTTATCCTTCTCACCGGTAACTTATTCATCACTCTGGCAGACGTGCAAGAAGATTTCCCCAAATCTGTAGAAAATCTGCATTCTCCTTAGAAGTGAGGGCATCAGCAGGTCACTTCTGGCCGGAGTGGTGTGCTTTCTAGTGGGGCATGCTGTAGTAGGTGGGCCCGAATCCAAGTTCGCAGTCTCCTTGATGTGCTGAGAAGGAATCTTTCAAGAATGATTTTGTGTCACAACTCTAAGACTCCTGTGGGGAATTTAGATTACATCTTAAGATTAAAAGACCCGCGACCGGAACTATGGGGCGTGATTTTTTTGAGCTTTGGTCCATTATTTAAATGATTTATATGGTGCCGTTTATACTTGCAGCCGCCCAATATGGGAACAGACGCCCAGAGGATTCACAAAAAGTTAGGACAAAAAGAGGATTTTTCTTAATCCAAACGGACAGATCTTATCTACAGTCAGTGTAAGCAGTACTGAAGACTGCTGTAGTGGGATCCAAAATACATCAACTGGCCTCAGGGGGGTGGGTAGTTCTCAGAGTGTAAAATTTTGCATGAATCGGTCTACATTTAACCATTGCTTTCATATAAAATCCAGTGAAATGCTAATGCTAATTATAAACTTTGGCAGATATAGCCATTTAACAAGCTTTACACAAATGCCACTTAGTATATTAATTTTTTAGATATGTCAATACAATTTGAGGGAGGGCCTTAACAATATATATAGAAATAAATACAAAAATGAATCAGATGCAATGTGGAGTATCTCAACGCTCTATGGCAAGCAAGAGATATTAATTCACAGACAATTATATTAAATATGGATAAAAATGTAAACCGCCGTGGTAGAGCGGGCTAGTCATCCGCTTAGCATACCAGAGGTCCCAAGTTCGATCCCGGCCAGACCCACTTAAAAACATAATTTTAAAAATAAAAGTGGTACACCTCATAACTCAAGTAAGTGTATTTTAGTTGGAATTTAGGCTGTTTTCATAAGTGTTTGTATGCTATGGCCGAATATGATCCGTTTTCAATGAAATGCCTAATTCTTGTGTTAAACTTCTATATACCAAATTCTTTCATCATAGCTGTTATAATTTGTCATTTATTAGCAAATAAGCGATTAGCATGGGTAAGGTAATACGGGAGCTATGCTCAAATGTGAACCGATTTTGTCCAATTTCAATACCAAAATTTTTCCAGAAATAAAGAATAGATATATAGAATATATAGATATATATAGATATATAGACACACAGACAAACAGACATCGCTTAATAGTCTTAAAAACTTTCAAAACAAAAATGATTTGCACTTAATCCCAGTCTATTACATTTATTTATTAATAAAGAGATTATTTATTTATTAAAGGCTTTTGTAGGTTTTTATTATGTCTAAAAGTAGGGATACTTCTCCTGAAGATGATGGCCTAACCAACAATCGAAACACGTCAAGGAATCGGTTGTCCCTACAAACATTTTTTGGCATTTATCAATAAATTGTCAATTACATTAATAGGCTGGGACTTAGAGCAAATAATTTTTATTTTGAATATTTAGATTATCCTTAAAGTATGCTACACAAATATTTCTAAAATATCTTGCATATCGATCGATATCGAATGCCGTAATTTGGAACCTGGTTTTTATAATTAAATTCCTAATTGATGGCTTTCATATACAATTTTTAATTATTTATTATTTATTTATTTAATAGAAAGTTACAAAATTTCTTACATACTAAGGAAACAAATATTGCACAGAAATGGCTTTGCCTTATATCTTAAATACAGTGCAATCGCAATAGAGTGAACACTTGGTAATATGAACTACTTGATACTACGAACTCCCGATTTTTTCCATTAGTTACTTTATAGAGTGAACAGTACCCAACTCAATAGAGTGAACTTTTTTTTTTCTTATACATAATTGTCAGAGACGCACCTTTTATAGTTTTTTTACATACTTTTTTATGAAACAGTTAGGATATCACTTGAATTTGAAAACATTTTTGTTTTAATTTTCTTCTCTTTTTGTTTATTTTATTAGTTACTCTATAGAGTGAACTATACCAACTCAATAGAGTGAACTTTTGTTATGCAAAATTTCCAATTTCTGCTGAAGTCGTTTCCGATGCCATTTCTGAGACTGACACTGACATCAAGGAAGTAGCAGTAGCCAAACCAGACATTACAGCAGCGCAGGCCGTGTAGATTTTTGAAAAAGCTATTGACTGGGCAGAAAATAACACAAACAATTACGAAAATATTTTAGTTTTGCATAAATTCTGCGATTTAGCGGTGCAAAAAGCAAAAAATGCTTGTACAAAGCAAAAAACTCTTGAAAATTACTTTATTTCTTTGTAATTATATAATAATATTTAATAAATATAGATGTTTTTTTATATAAAAAATGCTTTTTTATAGACTCTTTAGAGTGAACTTTTTCAATAGAGTGAACAGGTCTTGCACGAATTAGTTCACTCTATTGCGATTCCACTGTATTAACAAGGTTAGAAAAAAGTTAAGAAAAATACATATAAATATTTTTTATAATTTTGAAGGAAAACTATTAACAAAAACCTTCAATATGAAGAAAAAGAGAATACATGGATATCAAATAATTTTAGAACATTAACGTAATGAAAAATTGGACTAAGTAACTAACAAATAGCAATAATATTAGTATAACGCACAAATAAGTGGATTTTCGGAAAATCCACATTTTGCTTCAAAACGAGACTTGAAGCTATCAATACCTTCTAAAATAGTCTTTGTATTACTGATCAGATGTAATCTCGTGGTGGAGAAATGCCATGGTAATTTCAGAGCCATTTTTAAAATTTTGTTTTGCGCTATTTGCAGGCGTTTAATGTGAGTTTTTGCACAGTTGCCCCACACAGGACAACCATAGAATAGTATAGCTTGGAAGATAGTTTTAATTATTAACATTTTATTAGAGTTACTGAGAATAGAGTTTCTGCTAATAAGTGGATATAAAATTCTTTTATATTTATTGACTTTATTTTTAATTATTGTCTCATAGAATTCAATTTTGATTCTTTGGTTTTAATACTGTTAAATTATGTTGGTCAGAGTTTAGTCACATTTGAAATTTTGAAACGCTTATCTTCAGTGTACCTGATATTGCAAATAACTCTAATAAAATAGTTTTTCTGTTAAGAGCTAAAATGTTTGTTGTTGCTTTAAATATATTTAAAGGCCAACTTCACAGCATCGGCAGTATTAAACTATAAAAAACAATAAACATTTGATATGGACTAGAAACAAATACAAGAAAACACCTTCAAAATACCAGAAAATCGAAAAAAAAGAGAAAAAAAATCTAAAAAGTAAAAAATTTTAAATAAAAAAATTTAATTTATAAAAAATCAAGTAAAATACGTACATTCATAAACTATTAAAAAAAGATAGAAACAAAGATACATATCTTTAAAATCAGATAAAATAAATCAATAAAACCATAAAAAATGTATTTATGTATAACGAGTTGAAGCAAAAAATGTGTGAATACGAGTAAATGAATGAATGAATATTAACAAAAACGAAGACAAAGAAACAAATAAATATTAAATATTTTTTAATTATAAAAAAAATGATAAAGCGATTTAAATCCTGCATGGTTTCAAATCAAATTCAAATGTTAAAGTATTATATTAACAATAACAAAAGAATTAGAGGAATGATGATTGAAAACATCATCGACATGATTAACATCATCATTATTATAACAAAAGCTTGATCTATAAATAATAACATTTTCCTTGATAACTTGATTAGCGGATTTGGTGTGACTAACTCCACTTGACTTGATTCAAATTTTATTGTTCAAAATTTTTTTGCGAATTTTTTTTTCTTGCCAACATTTTGTCTCTAACCCCTTCTTTTAATAAAATAACTTTATTTTTGAAAATCTTTAAAGGAATCATAAACTTCAAACGACCAAAATTTGAACAAATTTATTGTTTTATTTTATTGCCTCGAAATGTCACTATGAATGTCAGTTTTGCTTTAATTCTTAAATTCCCTCTTTATTTAAAATTTGTTTAATATTATGACAGACAAGCCCTTTTTTCTTGAATTTATTTCTAATATTTTTCTTTTAATTTTCTTAAAGTTTTTTTTTATTACAATAAAAAATGGAAATAAAACAAAAACTAGAAAAATATAGAAAAAAAAAATTTAGTTAAATGAAACGTGCTGGTCTTAAATGTTTTAAAACCATCAATAACATCAAGTACATTTCATTAAATAGTTTTTAGTTTCAGTTTTAGATTTTATAGTTTATGTTTTTATTTTTCTTCTGGTTTTGTTGCAAGTCTAGCATTAACATGCCACCAAAGTGGTGCATCATCAACTTTTTTCTTCTTTTTTTTTTGCATTTGAGTTTTTTTTATTAGTTTAACTTTAGTTTATTTTATTTAATATTTTTCTGCTGGTACTCTACACTTTTGGGGTTCAATAAAATAAAGACATACAAATTTTGTTTTAGGTTAAAATGATATATTGCGTTTGTCAGAAATTGCTTTTTTTTGGAAAATTATTCAAAATTTAAATTTTATCAGGTATGTGATGGAAAACGATCGTTTTCAAATCGATCGATTTCAGATATATTTTTGAAATAATTTTCAGTTATTTTCCCAAAAAATACAAACCAAATGAAAGATAAAATATAAGTCAAAAGGATTAAGGCCAAAATTTTTATTTTTTTGGGGGGAAATAACCGAAAATTAGCTAAAACAAGTAAGAAAGCGCTATAGTCGGTCAAGCCCGACTATACGATACCCTTCACCACTAAGGTTCCTGTATAAAGATAAATATTTGCTAAATTTTCCCATCATACAAACATTTTCTCAAAACTTATATTTTTATGCTGTTTCCGTCATGTTTTGTTTCCGGACTTATATGAGAGCTAGGGTCAAATGTGGACCGATTATCTCGAAATTTGGCAGATTGATTACAGTTGTTACAAAAATTATGTATGCAAAAAATAGACTCAAAATTTCCATTATCTTTAGATTTACGAGCGTTTTAGTGATTTTTTGTCTCATTTAGTGCGTTTTTAAAGAAGAGTTTGTACGGGAGCTATGGTCAAATGTGGACCGATTTCAACAAAATTTGGTACAGTGATTTTAGTTGACATAAGCAGTATTTGTTTTAAATTTCATGAAAAAATATTGATATTCGTGGCCAATATAGCAATTCCGGGAAGTGGGACCTATGGGAGGTACCATAAATAATGAACCGATTTTGAACAATTTCAATAGCCATGGTCCCATTATCAAAAAAATGATCTGTGCCAAATTTCATTAAATTATCTTTAGAATTGCGACCTGTAGTTTGATTACAAGCTTTACATGGGGGTCCAGCCAGCCAGACGGACGGACGGACGGACGAACATCGCTAAATCGACTCAGAAAGTGATTCTAAGCCTATTGGTATGCTAAACGGTGGGTCTAAGACAAATATTTCTATGCGTTACAAACATCAGCACAAACTTATAATACCCTTTCCACCTATGGTGGTGAAGGGTATAAAAATATGTCTGAAATCGATCGATTTGAAAACGAAAAATGTCCATCACATACCTGAATTATTCTTTAATGGAAAAATATGAGCGCTAAACGAAAAATAAATACTAACAATTCTTAGCCCCAGTCTGGGTACTACATTGCCCATGACTATACAAAATTCCGGCAAACTTACTTCATATTTTCAAAAGAAAGCTCTCGTTTAAAGTAGAACTCTATAAAAAACAAGTAAGAAAAAATATAGTCGGTCAAGCCCGACTATTTCATACCCTTCACTACTAAGGTCATATATGGACGAACAATTAAACAAGTTTTCCTTAAGTCTTAAAGACATACATTACATAGGGACCGTAACTGTTATAACTTTTATCGTAAAAGTCAGAAAATAAAAGTTATTTTTTGACTTTTATGTTTTCGATAAAAAATAACAGTTATTTGTGACTTTTATTTTTTCAAGCAAAAATGAAAGTTATTTTTTAACTTTTATTTTTTCGAGCAAAAATAACAGTTATTTTTGACTTTTATTATTTCGAGCATGAATAAAAGTTATTTTTGGACTTTTATTTTTTCGAGCAGAAATAAAAGTTACATTTGCTTAAAATCATGATAAATTTATTGAAAATTTTTGTCAAACAAAGATATTTTTTCAGTGGAAATAATTTTCATATGCTCAAAAATTATTGGAGTTGAGTTTCGCAATCATAATTAGGGTTGCAAACATAAAAATAACTTTCATTTCTGCTCGAAAAAATAAAAGTCAAAAAATAACTTTTATTTTTGCTTGAAAAAATAAAAGTCAAAAAATAACTTTAATTCATGATCGAAATAATAAAAGTCAAAAATAACTGTTATTTTTGCTTGAAAAAATAAAAGTTAAAAAATTAACATTTATTTTTGCTCAAAAAAATAAAAATCAAAAAATAACTGTTATTTTTTGTTTCTAAAAAATAGACTAACTAGATAAGACTATCAAAATGGTATACTTGGTTTTATTCTCCGACATTTCCTTGCGGTTGCTTTTTTTAATCAAAAATTCAAAAATAACAGTTATTTTCGGTCCCTGACATTACATATATACTTTTTTTTTTCAAAATTTCGAGATTTATATCATTTTCGGCTAAGGGCCTGATATGGGAGCTAGGGTCAATTGTGGACCGATTGTTACCAAAATTTGACTATTGGTTTATATTTACAAAATATTTATCTCTACAAAGTTTAAGTAATCAAATACATTTATCTTTAATGTCTTTTGAGAATGTGTCTTGTATGGGAGGTATGGTTAAATATGCGCCGATTTCTACAAAATTAGAAACACTGATTAAGGTTATAATAAGCAATCTTTGTGCTGAATATTATTGAAATACAACTAAATTTGTGGCTGTAAAGGACCAAAAACTCTCTTCCGGGAAGGCATCCCTATGGGAGTTACCCCAAATAGTAATCAGATTTAGTCCAAAAAGAATAGGGATTTAGTCCAAAAAGAATAGAATGAGCCTGTGCCAAATTTCATCGAATTATTTTTAAAGAATGCTAACAATCTTATATGGATAAACGGCCAGCCAGCCGAACGGACATCGTTAAAAGAACTCAGGGAATGATTATAAGCCGGTTGGTATACTAAAATATGGGTTTCAGACCAATATTTCTATGCGTTAAAACATCAGCACAAACCTAATATACCCTTTTCCCCTATGGTGGTGAAGGGTATAATGAAGAATGCTATATGGTACAATTGTACTTTTTTAAAAAAATAAAATTTAATAAAATTTTAACCTGATTGGTACCATTTTAATACCGCGACAAACTTGGTACAATTTATGAATTTAATTTTTTCTTTCATGATTTTCATATTTTTCAAATTGGAAAATTATAAAAAAAATACCCTCCAAATTTTTACCAGATGAGCTTGATTTTACTTGATTCTTAAGATTTAGGGCTTTAGGGCTTCCCAAGAATCAAGATTAAATAATATTTCTCAAGCTAAAAGATATTTTCAAAAATTTTCTTATTTTTTTTATATAAACTCATATTAAGAAAGTGCTTTAGTCGGTCAAGCCCGACCATACGATACCCTTCACCACTAAGATCAAAGGTGTTCTTTTTCCTATATAAAGACAATATTTTGCCATCATACAAACATTTTCTCCAAACTTATATATTTAAGCTGCTTCCATTATTTGGACTTGTATGAGAGCTAGGGTCAAATGTGGACCGATTATTTCGAAATTTGGTAAATTGTTTGCAGTTTATACAAAATTATGTACACAAAGAATAAACTAAAAATTCTCATTATCTTCAGGTTTACTTGCGTTTTAGTGTTTTTTTTTTGTCTCATTTAGTGCGTTTTGACAGAAGAGATTGTATGGGAGCTATGGTCAAATGTCGATCGATTTCAAATTTTGTACAGTGATTTTAGTCTAAATAAAGAGTATTTGTTTTAAATTTCATGAAAAAATATTAATATTTGTGACCAAAATATCATTTCCGGGAAGTGGGACCTATGGGAGGTACCATAAATAATGAACCGATTTTGATGGATTTCAATTAGCCATGTTCCCACTATCAAAAATTATCTGTGCACAATTTCATCAAATTGTCTTTAGAGTTGCCACCTGTACTTTGATTACACGGTTTACATGGGGGTCCAGTCAGCCGTCTAGCCAGAGGACGGAAGGACGGACGGAGTGACATCGCTAAATTGACTTAGAAAGTGATTCTAAGCCTATTGGTATACAGGTGCATGAAGGGTATACTGGAGAATGCTACCAGGAATGGCATACATGGTACAATTGTACTTTTTTGAATACAATTTTAACCTGATTGGTACCGCTTTACTACCGCGACATATTTGTTACAATTTAAGAAAATATAAAAAATACCCAGTTTTTTATACCCACCATCAAAAGAATGGGTGGTATATTGAGATTGTCGTTCCGTTTGTAACTTCCTTAATATTGGAGCAAAATCAAAAGGAGATATATATTCTGAATGCTTATGAAATTCTATGACGATTGAGCGATGACCGTCAGTCTTTTAAAGGTACTATAGTTCCTAAAACTATAAATTAAGATATTGTAATTGTGCGAAATCGGTTGATATTTGATCGGTTGACATTTGATCGTAGCTCCAGTATAACCTCGCTAGGCTAAAGGTACAGGGCCAATACACGCGGCATGCGGCATGCGGCTGCGGGCGGTCTCCAATATTAAGGTTATATAGTACATAAAATGTGCGCTTGTTTACAAAAATGTTCATATACAGAAATATTTGAGTAGGATATAATTAAATCTGGCAGCACTGAAAAAATCTGCCGCGCGGAAAAGTAGAACAAAGTTCTACTTTTTTCCATTGCCGCTTGAAATTTGGCAAATTAAAAAACAGCTGATTGCCGTCCGCAGCCGCTTGACGCGTGCATTGGCCTTCTACCTTAATAGCTTTTTTGCTTATAAATGACAAAGTTTGAAGTTTTAACTTAATTTTTCTAAAAACTTTACGATAGAATTTTGCGATTTTTACATTATATATTTGGCGTATAGAGCAAAAAAGTACAAAAAAAAATCTGTTTTGAAGGATATAGAACAAAACAGATACTATTTATCTCAGAAATTTGACGAAATAGCCGAAAACGGATTGCAGATTTGAAAAATTTAGGGTCGAAAACCTAAAGTGGCGTCATTAACTCAAAATGTGTAAAATGGCGGATCGAGCACATAAACGCAAGACGGTATGATGATGAAATTTACTACAGAGAAGTTTTAAGCATTAGGTAACATATCGAAATCGGTTCACATTTAACCATAGCATCCATATAAAACACTTAAGGAAACAGCCTAAATTCCACTAAAATAATAATAAAATTTTGGGTTATCCACTTTGCGGTTTCAAAAGTGAACGTAAATAAAACACATATAAAATATTTTTTTCATTTTATTATAAAGTTTGAACGTTGACATTATGTGCGAAACACTACATCATTTAACCACCAAGCGAAATGCTACAAGCATTAATTTAAAACTATACCCGGTTATGGGACCAACATTTAATGGTGGGTATATAAGATTCGGCGTCTAATGTTATTAAGCTGGGAATGAAAATGTTCCTCGCAGCAAAAAATATTTCGATTAAACCTAAGTTAAAAACTTGGTTTAATCAGACGTGCAAACATGCAGTCAGATCCCGAGAGGTTGCTTTCAGAAACTGGCATAATAACCAAAATCCAGTTACTGATTTGCAACGCACACGTCAGTCGTTAAACGAGTTAAGAAAAATGTTAGCTCTACAATTTCTTCTCATTTAAAGGATGGCCAAACATTCACAGCCCCGGTTGATAAAGCTCACCTTTTAGCTGAATTATTCGCAAGCAATTCTCGCTTGGCGGAAAGCACCCAAACTCTGCCCGAGCTAGAAAGAATATCTGCAACTAAGCCAAAGATATTCTTTCGGAGAAGCGGATCTCAATATAAATATGTCTCAAGGGTCAGATGACATTCCAGCACTGGTCTTGAAGCAGTGCTCTTCGACACTTGCGTATCCATTAGCTAACCTTTTCAGCACCTTGTACTATACATTTCCTCGGTACTGAAAGGTTGCTAATGTTACTACAATCTCTAAATAGGGTGAGGCTACCAAACCTGAAAATTACCGCTCATTTGCAATTAGGTTTGCACTCTCCAAAGTTTTGGAGAGTATAGTAAACCACCATCTTGCTAAATATCTAGAGACTAAGTATGGGTTCCATAAGGGACGCTCTACTAGATACCTGCTAGCCTTTCTAGCGGAAAAATGGTGTCAATAATTACACCGTTTTGACGAAAGTGAAGTTGTGGCTCTAGATATTGCCAAGGCGTTTGATAGAGTGTGGAACGGAGCACTTCTATCAAAACTTATTGCCTTTGGTGTCGGTAATAACTTATCTTGGTTTATATCGATCTTAATCAGAGATCGCACTATACGAGTTGTTATAGATGGGTTATCTTCAAACGAGTTCAGGATTAATTCAGGGGTAACACTAGGCTCTGTTTTTTCTCCTACTCTATCTCTTATCTTTATAAATGACCTTCTATTAGCGTCAAACTTCCAATCCTATTAATTCTTTTGCAGATGATAGTAACATTTGCCATTCATATTCATTTAATCGTATTCCAAGCCTCCTTGAGATTGCCGCTATGAGACAAAACATCAATGAATCATTAAACCGCGATTTAGAAACAATTTCGGAATTGGGTCGTGCGAATAGAGTTTCGGAATTCAAGTACCTAGGTTTTCTAAAACGGTGCAAGAAATACTTCACTTCATCTGATCTCCTTACTATTTACCCATACAACTCTCATGTATGGGCCGGTGCTTTAAAGTCTATTTTGGAGCTTCTAGACCGAGTACAGGAGAATGCGAAAGTGTTCATCGGTGACAGTAGGGTATCTAACTCTATTGATTCACTGGAACAACGTCGCAATGTGGCTTCTGTCACACTGTTCTATTATTACTACTTTGGAATGTGCTCTAACGAAATCAGGGAACTTTTTCCCGAAACTCGGACTTTTTTACGCAATACACGTCATTTTGCTAGAGCTCATTCCTTTGTGGTCAATGGGCCGGTAGACCGAATAACATATTACAGAGAAAATTTGTTTTTAACCGTACAGTTCGTATGCGGAATTCGCTTCCTGCAAAAGTTTTCTCAGTCAGTTGCAATATAGGAAAGTTGAAATCAAATGTCCACAAACACTACTCCACCTATCCCCCTCACATAACCTATTTTCCTAGTTCCAACACAATGCATTGCATAAGTAGGGGTCATCCCCTGAGTGTTGGTCCTAATAAAAAAAAACAGCTTTGTTGTTACACTCATATTCGACAGTAATTTGAGTGCCTATAGCGTACACAGAGTTCGTCGTATCCTATAACTATTACTTGCAAAATGACTTTAACTTGTTTTTTTAGATCAAAAGTTATAAATTTTACAAAACTTACTACAACCTACACTTATTTTTTATTATTTTATTTATTGCATTTTTTGCATGATTTCATAGTTCTTTAATCTTTTGTATTTTCCATTATTAAATAATATTTATTTATATTTATTTGAAGATATAAAATCTAGTGCTTAAGCCATCGAGTTATTGTCTCAATTTGATATATGGGTTTGTGTCTGGGCTATAAATAATTCATTTGTTTTAAATAAAATCATTAAAAATGTTGATTGAATCTTTAAGACTTTATATATCATTTTTTGTTGTTTAGATTCTGCTGAAGATTTGTTTTTGCTTTCGATTTTCTTAGAAGAATGTTTTAGTTTTTTTTATGACTTTTTTGCATTCGTGAATTAAATATAATTTATTTGACATTTTCTGAAGTATTTAGTCAAAGATTGTGTTTGGTAAAATGTCACAATTGTGTGATGATGTTAATTTATTAGTTAAGATGTTTTTGCAGTTTCGCTTAAGGCAACGACATTCTTTTTAATTGATTTGTTAAAATCAAGAATATGTTTTTCGAAAATTTGACAAAAGTTTAACTTAAGGCAGGAAATAAGATAATAATGATCTTTTTTTATTTATATGTGAAAGAATTTAATTAAGTGAATTGTAATGAAGTTTTTAGAAAACAAAAATTAAAACAAATTGATTGATTATTAAAGTTGCATTTTAATTTTCTATATGATTTTCAACATTATTGATCTGATTCAGGCCAAACTTTAAAACTAATTTTATTCCAAAAATCTGTCTACGACTGATTTGTCAACAACATTTTTTTATATGGGAAATATTTTTATAAATATTTTCTTTACAGAAAATTTTGTTCAAAAATATTTTCTATATAGAAAATTTTGTCTCAAAATATTTTCTGTATAGAACATTTTTTCCCAAAATATTTTCTGGATAAAAAATGTCTTCCCAAAATATTTTCTATATAGAAAATTTTGTCCCAAAATATTTTCTATATAGAAAATTTTGTCCCAAAATATTTTCTATATAGAAAATTTTGTCCCAAAATATTTTCTATATAGAAAATTTTGTCCCAAAATATTTTCTATATAGAAAATTTTTTCCCAAAATATTTTCTATATAAAAAATTTTGTCCCAAAATAATTTCTATATATAACATTTTGACCCAGAATATTTTCTATATAGAAAATATTGTCCCAAAATATTTTCTATATAGAAAATTTTGCCATAAAATGTTTTCTATTTTAAAAAATTTTGTCCCAAAATATTTTCTATACAGAAAATATTTCTGTATAGAAAATATTGACCCAAAAATTTTTTCTAAGCAGAAAATATTGACCCACAATATTTTCTGTAAAGAAAATTTTGTCCCAAAATATTTTCTAAAATATATTTTCTATATAGAAAATTTTGTCTCAAAATATTTTCTTTACAGAAAATTTTGTCTCAAAATATTTTCTGTATAGAAAATTTTGTCCCAAAATATTTTTTTTGATAGAAAATTTTGTCCTAAATATTTTCTAAATAGAAAATTTTGTCCCAAAATATTTTCTACATGGAAAATTTTGTCCCAAAATATTTTTCGTATAAAAAATTTTGTCCCAAAATGTTTTTTGTTTATAAAAAATTTTGTGTCAAAATATTTTCTATTTATTTAGAAAATTTTGTCCCAAAATATTTTCTATATAGAAACTTTTGTCCCAAAATATTTTTTGTATAAAAATGTTGTCCCAAAATATTTTCTGTATAGAACATTTTGTCCCAAAAATTTTTCTATGTAAAAAATTTGGTCGCAAAGTATTTTCTATACAGAAAATTTTTCCCAAAATATTTCTATATAGAAAATTTTGCGCAAAATATTTTCTGTATAGAAAAATTAGTCCTAAAATATTTCCTTTATAGAAAATTTTGAATCAAAATATTTTCTATATAGAAAATTTTGTCCCAAAATATTTTCTATATAGAAAATTTATTCCCAAAATATTTTCTATATAGAAAATTTAGTCCCAAAATATTTTCTATATAAAAACGTTTGTCCCAATATATTTTTTACATAGAAAATTTTGTCCCAAAATATTCTCTATATAAAAAATTTTGTCCTAAAATATTTTCTATATAGAAAAATTTGTCCCAAAATATTTTCTATATAAAAAATGTTGTCCCAAAATATTTTCTATATAGAAAATTTTGTCCAAAACTATTTTCTATATTATCTATATAGAAAATTTTGTCCCAAATATCTTCTATGTAGAAAATTTTGTCCCAAAATATTTTCTATATAAAAAATTTTGTCCCGAAATATTTTCTATATAGAAAATTTTGTCATAAAATGTTTTCTATATTAAAAAATTTTGTCCCAAAATATTTTCTATATAGAAAATTTTGTCCCAAAATATTTTCTATATAGAAAATTTTGTCCCAAAATATTTTTTTAAATTTTGTCCCAAAATGTTTTCTATATAGAAAATTTTGTCCAAAACTATTTTCTATATTATCTATATAGAAAATTTTGTCCCAAATATCTTCTATGTAGAAAATTTTGTCCCAAAATATTTTCTATATAAAAAATTTTGTCCCGAAATATTTTCTATATAGAAAATTTTGTCATAAAATGTTTTCTATATTAAAAAATTTTGTCCCAAAATATTTTCTATACAGAAAATATTTCTGTATAGAAAATATTGCCCCAAAAATTTTTTCGATGCAGAAAATATTGACCCAAAATACTTTCTGTATAGAAAATTTTGTCCCAAAATATTTTCTATATAGAATTTTTTTTCCCAAAATATTTTCTATATAGAAAAATTTGTCCCAAAATATTTTCTTTATAGAAAATTTTGTCCCAAAATGTTTTCTATATAGAAAATTTTGTCCCAAAATATTTTCTATATAGAAAATTTTGTCCCAAAATATTTTCTATATAGAAAATTTAGTCCCAAAATATTTCCTATATAAAAACGTTTGTCCCAATATATTTTTTACATAGAAAATTTTGTCCCAAAATATTCTCTATATAAAAAATTTTGTCCTAAAATATTTTCTATATAGAAAAGATTGTCCCAAAATATTTTCTATATAGAAAATTTTGTCCCAAAATATTTTCTATATAGAAAATTTTGTCCCAAAATATTTTCTGTATAGAAAATATTGCCCCAAAAATTTTTTTGATGCAGAAAATATTGACCCAAAATATTTTCTGTATAGAAAATTTTGTCCCAAAATATTTTCTATATAGAAATTTTTTTCCCAAAATATTTTCTATATAGAAAAATTTGTCCCAAAATATTTTCTATATAGAAAATTTTGTCCCAAAATATTTTCTATTTAGAATATCTTGTTCCAAAATATTTTTTATATAGAAAATTTTGTCCCAAAATATTTGCTATATACAAAATTTTGTTCTCAAATATTTTTCATATAGAAAATTTTGTCCCAAAATATTTTCTATAAGGAAAATTTTGTCCCAAAATATTTTTTATATACAAAATTTTGTCCCAAAATATTTTCTATATTTTGTTACAAAATATTTTCTTAACAGAAAATTTTGTCTATATAGAAAATTTTGCCCCAAAATATTTTCTATATAGAAAATTTTGTTCCAAAATATTTTCTTAATAGAAAATTTTGTCCTATAATATTTTCTATATAGAAAATTTTGTCCCAAAATATTTTCTAATAATAGAAAAATTTGTCCCAAAATATTTTCTATATAGAAAATTTTGTCCCAAATTATTTTCTATACAGGAAATTATGGTCCAAGATATTTTTAACGAAACTAATTTTTTGTAAAATATTTGTTTATATAAAATGTAGTCCCAAATTTTTTTTTATAAAAATTAATTATATTTGGTTAACCAAACCTTAAATATTTTTTTTTTTGTTTTAAATTTGACTTTGAAATTTTTGTAAAACATTTGTTTTGTTTAAAGTTTAAATGTTAGATAAACTCTATACGGCTCTTTAACAGTTTTTATAATGAATCGTAAATTTTAAACTGACAACTATAAATTATGCGTTTTATTTAATTAATATTCAATTAAACTTAATGGTGCAGACATTTATTTACCTCAGTTTGAACATACATGTCAGCTATAACATTCAAACACGGACCCAACATTTTTAGCTCAAATGCTTGAACCGAGTACAGAGTGAACGTGTGATAATTAAGTAATTTTTTTTTTTAGTTCTTCTACAAAAAAGATCATCACACATGTATGATCTTTTGCTACCTAAAGCCGCAAGTGTTAAGTGAGAAGATCTAAAGAACAAAAAATTGCAGATCACATAAATCAAATTACAAAAAATTTCGTTCATGTCTAAAGATTCTAAATCATACACGAATTTCCAAAAAAAAACCAAACTGATTTAGAAGGTTTTCTAAAACTGAAACTACCAACAAACATTTTTCAGATAAATAATAATGTTTAATGATAATAATGATGAGAATGATGACGTTGACTATATGTTAATGATAATAAGTATGAAATGAAAATGCTGAATAGTTTTAATTTTGGCTGCAAGTGATGTTTTATAGCAGTAGTTCGAAAGCAAAAAAAAAAAAAATTAGAGAAAAAAAAGAACAGAAACACGAACAACTTCCAACAGCAGACAAACTATTTGAACGCGATTTGCGTTCACAGCATGAAATGTCAAATACTAATGCAAATGCTAAAAACAGCAAAAATACAGAAGTATTTACTTGTAAAGTGGACAGACGGATAGACAGACCTAAAAACTGGACGGACGGGGAGGAATGGATGGATAGACGGACATAACAGCCAACAACTGAACAATAACGACAAAAAAGTCAAAAAAGTTAATACAACAACCGACAGCAAACAAGAATCACAACAACAACAAAATACAGCAATTGTTGTTACAACAACAATTATAATAATAGAAGTTTATTCAAACAACTCTTATTTTCTGGAAAAGGAGAAATATTTTTAGAACAAGAGACGGAAATGCAACGAATTTTTTATACTCTAATTCAAATTTTGTAAAAAACGCTGTCCAAAAGTTTTTCTATCGAAAAAATATTTCCCGAAGTATTTTGTCATCGAAAAAATATTGCCCAAATCTTTTTCTATAGAAAAACTGTTGTCCCAATTTTTTTTCTTCAGAAAAATTTTGTCATAAATTTTTTTCTATAGAAAAAATTTTGTCCCAAATTTTTTTCTATAGAAAAAATTTTGACACAAATTTTTTTTCTATAGAAAAAATTTTGTCCCAATTTTTTTTCAATATAAAAAATTTTGTACCAAAATTTTGTTCCAAATTTTTTTCTATAGAAAAAATTTTGTTCCAAATTTTTTTCTATAGAAAAAATTTTGTTCCAAATTTTTTTCTATAGAAAAAATTTTGTTCCAAATTTTTTTCTATAGAAAAAATTTTGTTCCAAATTTTTTTCTATAGAAAAAATTTTGTTCCAAATTTTTTTCTATAGAAAAAATTTTGTTCCAAATTTTTTTCTATAGAAAAAATTTTGTTCCAAATTTTTTTCTATAGAAAAAATTTTGTTCCAAATTCTTTTCTATAGAAAAAATGTTGTCCCAAATTTTTTTATATAGAAAAAATGTTGTCCCAAATTTTTTTATATAGAAAAAATGTTGTCCCAAATTTTTTTATATAGAAAAAATTTTGTTCCAAATTTTTTTCTATAGAAAAAATTTTGTTCCATATTTTTTTCTATAGAAAAAATTTTGTTCCAAATTTTTTTCTATAGAAAAAATTTTGTTCCAAATTTTTTTCTATAGAAAAAATTTTGTTCCAAATTTTTTTCTATAGAAAAAATTTTGTTCCAAATTTTTTTCTATAGAAAAAATTTTGTTCCAAATTTTTTTCTATAGAAAAAATTTTGTTCCAAATTTTTTTCTATAGAAAAAATTTTGTCCCAAATTTTTTTCTATAGAAAAAATTTTGTCCCAAATTTTTTTCTATAGAAAAAATTTTGTCCCAAATTTTTTTCTATAGAAAAAATTTTGTCCCAAATTTTTTTCTATAGAAAAAATTTTGTCGCAAATTTTTTTCTATAGAAAAAATTTTGTCGCAAATTTTTTTCTATAGAAAAAATTTTGTCGCAAATTTTTTTCTATAGAAAAAATTTTGTCGCAAATTTTTTTCTATAGAAAAAATTTTGTCGCAAATTTTTTTCTATAGAAAAAATTTTGTCCCAAATTTTTTTCTATAGAAAAAATTTTGTCCCAAATTTTTTTCTATAGAAAAAATTTTGTCCCAAATTTTTTTCTATAGAAAAAATTTTGTCCCAAATTTTTTTCTATAGAAAAAATTTTGTCCCAAATTTTTTTCTATAGAAAAAATTTTGTCCCAAATTTTTTTCTATAGAAAAAATTTTGTCCCAAATTTTTTTCTATAGAAAAAATTTTGTCCCAAATTTTTTTCTATAGAAAAAATTTTGTCCCAAATTTTTTTCTATAGAAAAAATTTTGTCCCAAATTTTTTTCTATAGAAAAAATTTTGTCAGAAATTTTTTTCTATAGAAAAAATTTTGTCCCAAATTTTTTTCTATAGAAAAAATTTTGTTCCAAATTTTTTTCTATAGAAAAAATTTTGTCCCAAATTTTTTTCTATAGAAAAAATTTTGTCACAATTTTTTTTCTATAGAAAAAATTTTGTCCCAAAATTTTCTCATAAAGAAAAATATTTTCCTACATAGAAACAGTTTTGGGACAAAATTTTCTATATAGAAAATATTTTGGGACAAAATTTTCTATATAGAAAATATTTTGGGACAAAATTATCTATATAGAAAATATTTTAGGACAGTATTTGCTATACAAAAAATATTTCGCGAAACTATTTTCTATACAAAAGTATTTTATGACAAAATTTTCTATATAGAATATATTTTGGGACAATATTTTCTACAAAGAAAATATTTTTGGACAATATTTTCTATTTAAAAAATATTTTAGGACAATATTTTCTATATAGAAAATATTTTGGGACAATATTTTCTATATAAAAATAGTTTAGGACAATATATTCTATATAAGAAATATTTTGGGAAACTATTTTCTATAAAGAAAATAATTTGGGACAATATTATCTACATAACAAATATTTTTTGACAAAATTTGCGATATAAAAAATATTTTGGAGCAAAATTTTCTACAAAGAAAATGTTTTGGGACAATATTTTCTACATAAAAAATATATTGGAACAACATTTCTATAGATAAACTATTTTGGGACAATATTTTCTATATTGTAAACATTGGGGCAATATTTCTATATTCAAAATACTTTGGGACAATAGTTTCTTTGTAGAAAATATTTTTTGACAATATTTTCTAAATGGAAAATATTTTGTGACCATATTTTCTATATAGAAAATATTTTGGGATGATATTTCCTTTATAGAAAATATATTGGGACAATATTTTCTAAATAAAAAATATTTTGGGACAATATTTTCTATATAAAATATGTTCTGGGACAATATCTTCTATTAAGAAAATATTATGGGACAATATTTTCCCTATAAAAATTATTTTGGGACAATATTTTTCCTATAGAAATTATTTTGGGACAATATTTTCTGCATAGAAAATATTTTGGTACAATATTTTCTGTATAGAAAATATTTTGGGACAATATTTTCTATCTAGAAAATATTTTAAAACAATATGTCGTTGGAAGTATTTTTCATATAGAAAGTATTTTAGGACAATTTTTTTTCATATAAAAGAATTTAGGGTCAAAATGTTTCACGTGGAAAATAAATAGTTTGGGTCGAAATTTGTCATATAGAAAATATTTTGGGACAATATTTTTTACAAAGAAAATATTTTAGAACAATATTTTCTATAGAAAAAATATTTTGGCACAAAATTTTCTATATAGAGAGTATTTTGGGATAAATTTTTCTACTTAGAAACTATTTTCGTATAATATTTTCTTTATAGAAAAAATTTTGGGACAATATTTGCAAATGTTGCAAACGCTATAGCGAAGTTTAATATATCGTTAACATTCGTTGTTGGTGATTGCAAAAACAATACAAACAGAGACTAATAGTTATGACGACAACAAATGGCAACAACAGCAGCAACTGCAACAACTAAGTATAACAGCTACAACAACAACAACAATAAAAACAATAGTAACAGCTCAAAGAACACCATGTACCAACAACAATAATCAGGCTGCTAAAAACAAAAGGCGACATTTACCGGCAGCAACAACAGCAGCAATATCGTCATCATTGAATACTAGACAGCAGCAAAAACAACTACAACAACACTTCAAGCAAACCATTGAACCAGCAACAACAACAAGTGCAACAACACAGAATACTACCAACATTAACATCAAGTGTTTACAAGCAATAAACTCTCATGTAGAATCCAAAGACTTGACTGACTGACTTTCGAACCCGCTAAACTTCTCACTCACACTAAAATGGCAATAACTAAAAACTAAAATATTTTTGTATTTAAAACTTTTGTTTGCTGCTTGATTACCAGCTCTAGAAAGCCGTTGCGCAGTGAAAAATTCAAAATAGTTCAACTTTTTCTATATCTACTATTTTCCAAATACTCACAGATACTCGCAGCTATTTTCGCATTTTACTATCATCATTGTCACTCCGTTTGAATTTTGGAATTTTTCATTCTTCAAAAGGAAGCGGAACATGTGATGCTCGTAAATTTTTTTAATGTTATACAATTTGCTCAATGCATGTTTTTAGTCTCTATGTGGAAAATCGGGAAAATAATATTAAACATATTTTCAGTGGCATTTCAAATTTTATCACAAATTATTTGTGTTGTTGTATTGACAACAAGAGTCAATAGAGAATGGTTGTGTATACATCCCTGATATGTGGATTTGCTTTAAAAAGCCGTGATGTTCTTTTAAAGTAGTCGAATGTTTGTTGTTGTTGCTGCTGCTTTATTGGATGAAAATCAGAATATGCAAGTGACACTTGTATCTGCAATTCACATGCATGCATATATTATTCGGTGGCGGTATAAAGAAAGGGTGACTCAAAATTTAACAGAAACAAATTTTAGACAAATATCTTATCTTTTAAAAATATTTTGGGACGGTATTTTTTATATTGAAAATATCTTAAGACAATTTTTTCTATATAGAAAATATCTTGGATCAATATTTTTTGTATCGAAACTATTTTGGGACAATATAGAAAAATACTTGGGGACAATATTTTCCACATAAAAATATTTTTAAAAAAATTTTCTTTAAAGAAAATATTTTCGGACAAAATTATCGATATAAAAAATATTTTTTGACAATATTTTCTTTATAGAAATTAATATGAAACAATTTTCACTATATAAAAATATATTGGGACAATATTTAGTATATAGAAAATTTCTTGGGACAATATTTTCTATATAGAAAATATTTTGGGACAACATTTTTTTTATAAAAAAATATTTTGGGATAATATTCTCTATCCAGAAAATATTTTGGGACAAAATTTTTATATCGAAAATATTTTAGAACAATATTTTCTATATATTTTGGGATTAAATTTTCTGTATAGAAAATATTTTGGGACAATATTTTCTATATAGAAAATATTTTGTAACAATATTTTCTATATATTTTGGGACAAAATTTTCTATATAGAAGATATTTTTGACAAAATTTTCTATATAGAAAATATTTTGGACAAAATTTTCTATAATGAAAATATTTTGGGACAATATTTTTTATATAGAATAATTTTTGGGACAATATTTTCTATAAAGAAAATATTTTGGGACAATATTTTTGACATAATTTTCTATATAGAAAATATTTTTGCCAAAATTTTCTATAAACCAAATATTTTGGGACAATATTTTGTATATTGGAAATATTTTGTGACAAAGTTTTTTATATAGAAAATTTTATAGGATTATAATTTCTATATAGAAAATATTATGGGATTTATTTTCTATAAAGAAAATATTTTGGGACAATATTTTCATTGAGGAAAATATTTTGGGACAATATTTCATATATAGAAAATATTTGGGGACTATATTTTCTATACAGAAAATATTTGGGACAATATTTTCTATATAGCAAGTATTTTGGGACAATATTTTCTATATTGAAAATATTTTGAGACAAAATTTTCTACATAAAAATATTTTCTTTGTGGAAAATACTTTGGGACAGGATTTTCTATATAGAAAATATTTTGGGACTATGTTTTTGATATAGAAAATATTTTGGGACAATACTTTCTATATAGAAAAATTTTGGGACAATATTTTTATTAAAGATAATATTTTGGGACAATATTTTTTATATAGAAAATATTTTGGGACCATATTTTTTATATAAAAAATATTTTGGGACAATAGTTTTTATATGGAAAAAAGTGTGAAACAATATTTTCCATATAGAAAATATTTTGGGACAATATTTTCCATATAGAAAATATATTGGGACAATATTTTCTAAAAAGAAAACATTTTGGGACAATAGTTTTTATATAGAAAAGAGTGTGTGACAATATTTTCTGTATAGAGAATATTTAGGGACAATATTTTCCATATAGAAAATATTTTGGGATAATATTTTCTATAAAGAAAACATTTTGGGACAATATTTTCTATACTGACAGATTTTGGGACAATATTTTTTATATAGAAACTATTTTGAGGAAATATTCTCTACATAGAAAATATTTTGGGATAATATTTTTTATTTAGATATTATTTTGGGACAAAATTTTTTATGTAGAAAATATTTTGGGACAATATTTTCTACATAGAAAATATTTTGGGACAATATTTTCTTTATGGAAAATATTTTGGGACAAAATTTTCTATATAAAAAATATTTTGAGACAAAATTTTCTATAAAAAATATTTTGGGACAAGATTTTCTATATAAAAAATGTTTTGGGCCTATAGTTTTTATATAGAAAATATTTTGGGACAGTAGTTTCTATATAGAAAATATTGTGGGACAATAATTTCCATAAAGAAAACATTTTGGGACAATGTTTTCTATATTGACAGATTTTGAGACAATATTTTTTATATAGAAACTAATTTGACACAATCTTTCCTGTACAGAAAATATTTTGGGACAATATTTTCGATATAGAAAATATTTATTGACAATATTTTCTATAAAGAAAATATTTTGGACAAGATTTTCGACATAGAAAATATTTTGAGATATTATTTACTATATAGAATATATTTTGGCATATAATTTTAGATATAGAAAATATTTGCGGACAAATTTTATAGTTAGAAAATATTTTGGGGCAATTTTTTCTGTTTAGAAAATATTTAAAGAAAATATTTTCTATACATAAAATATTTTTGAACAATATTTTCTATATAGAAAGTAGTTTGGGACAATATTTTCTATATTGAAAATTTTGTCGATATAGAAATTATTTTGGGATAATATTTTCTATAGAAGGTATTTTGGGACAATATATTTTATATAGAAAATATTTCGGGACAATAGACCCTTTATAAAATACATCTTGGGATATATCTTGAAGTATGTCATTGCATATTTTAGTCTATAATTTAATCTATGGCTTACCCTATGTCTTAGCCTTTGTCTTGTTAGGTCTCCCTATTAAACAATTGTCAAAATATTTTCTTTATTAAAGAAAAAAACATATGCAAAAATCTGCAAGTAATAATATTTTGTCAAAAATCTTACAATAAAATCAAGTTGCTATATTCAATCCCTCCCCCCAACTCTTAACATTAGATGTTTCATAGAATATTTATGCTTTCCATACATATTTGTATGATGTTGGTGTTCGGTTTCAGTCATATTGATGCACTTGGCGCCTCTTGTTCAAACAAACATGTTTGTTTGTTTGTCTATGAAATCTGCACTTTTACACCGACAGACAGACAGACAGACAGACTTGCTGCGAGCGATGAACGCAAAAAATTGGAAATATGGAAAAAATCAAATTGTTATTGTAACCCTTTAACTTCTTTAACTTTTTCGTGTTCATCTGCTGCCTGTTTGGTATCTTTTAGCGAGATTATTGACACTTTTAGTTTTTCTACACAATTTAAACGAAAATGTTGGAAAAATCTATAAGAACATCACCATAAGCTGCAAAGCAATTTACATACTACAAAAATATTTGTTGTTATTTTAGCTTTTTTTTTGTTGTTGAATGACATTGGCACAACGTTGAGGCAACACAAACAGAAAATTGCGACGCATAGTCGCATAGTTGTTTTATTGTAACATATTTTGAAAGTTTGTTGTTTTTTGTGAGTGTGTCAGCATTTACACTGGAAGAAAAGTTTTTATATACTCCATCTGCTGTAAAATACAAATTTCATTACAAAATTTAATGTTTTTGGTATGATCTAGGTTAAGTCAAAGATTTCAGATATAAAATCTATTGTCTAATCTTTCTTATAAAATGTTTGATTTTAAAAATCTCTGTGTATTTTTCAAATCTTCCTCAATATTATGCAAAAAAGTAGAAATAGTCTATTGACATTTGTGTCTGTTATCTGAAGAAAAACTAGAAGACGGTTACGTTTATGGTAATATAATCTTTGATTGTGGTGCATTGATTTTTTTCCTATAAACGCTCAAAGACTTGTCTCCTGCTCTACTCCTCCGCATTTATATAATTTTAGTCACATAATAATTCAAGTCACTTGCTGTTACAACAAGTTATTCTAATTTATTGTAAAAACTATGATTTTGAGTACCCTACACCAGGACTTTAAGAAATATCTTAAATATATACAACTATTTGGGGACAATATTTTGTATATTGAAAATATTTTGAGAAAATATTTTCTATATAGGAAATATTTTGGGAAAATATTTTCTATATAGGATATATTTTGGGAAAATATTTTCCATATAGAAAATATTTTCTATATAGAAAATATTTTTAGAAAATATTTTGAGACAATATTTTCCATATAGAAAATTTTTTGGGACAATATTTTCTTTATAGATAATATTTTGGGCCAATATAGAATAGAAAATATCTTGGGATAACATTTTCTATATAGAAAATATTTTGGGAAACTATTTTCTACATAGTAATATTTTTCCAAAACATTTTCTATATACAAAATATTTTGAGACAATGTTTTGTATGGAGAAATATTTCTAGATGATATTTTCTTTATGGGAAATATTTTGGGGCAATATTTTCTATATAGAAAATGTTTTGGGACAATATTTTTTATATAGAAAATATTTTGGGACAATATTTTCTAGGTAGAAAATATTTTGGAACAATATTTTCTAATTAGATAATATTTTGGGACAATATTTTCTATATAGAAAATATTATGGGACTATACTTTTTATATAGAAAATATCTTGGGACAATATTTTCTAGTTAGAAAATATTTTGGGATAATATTTTCTAGTTGAAAAATATTTTGGAACAATATTTTCTAATTAGGTAATGTTTTGGAATAATAGTTTCTATATAAAAATATTTTGGAACAATATTTTTAGTATAGAAAATATTTTTTGACGATATTTTCTATACAGAAAATATTTTGGGACAATGTTTTCTATATCAGAAACATTTTGGGACAATATTTTCAATATAAAAATATTTTGGGACAATTTTTTCTTTATAGGTAATTTATTGGGACAATATTTTCTATATAATAAATATTTTCGGACAATTTGTCTTTTAAAACAATATAAAACAAAATAGTCTATGTCTTAGTCTATGTCTATGTCTTAGTCTATGTCTTAGTTTATGTCTTAGTCTATATCTTAGTCTATGTCTTAGTCTATGTCTCAGTCTATGTCTTAGTCTATGTCTAAGTCTATGTCTTAGTCTATGTCTTAGTCTATGTCTTAGTCTATGTCTTAGTCTATGTCTTAGTCTATGTCTTAGTCTATGTCTTTTTTTTATGTCGTTGTCTATGTCTTAGTCTATGTCTTAGTCTATGTCTTTTTTTATGTCGTTGTCTATGTCTTAGTTTTTGTCTTAGTCTATGTCTTTTTTTAATGTCGTTGTCTATGTCTTAGTTTTCGTCTTAGTCTATGTTTTAATATATGTCTTAGTCTATGTCTTAATATATGTCTTAGTCTTTGTCTTAGTCTTTGTCTTAGTCTATGTCTTAGTCTATGTCTTAGTCTTAGTCTACGTCTTAGTCTATGTCTTAGTCAATGTCTTAGTCTATGTCTTAGTCTATGTCTTAGTCTATGTCTTAGTCTATGTCTTAGTCTATGTCTTAGTCTATGTCTTAGTCTATATCTTAGTCTATGTCTTAGTCTATGTCTTAGTCTATGTCTTAGTCTATGTCTTAGTCTATGTCTTAGTCTATGTCTTAGTCTATGTCTTAGTCTATGTCTTAGTCTATGTCTTAGTCTATGTCTTAGTCTATGTCTTAGTCTATGTCTTAGTCTATCTCTTAGTCTATGTCTTTGTTTTATGTCGTTGTATATGTCTTAATATACATATGTCTTAGTCTATGTCTTAATATACATATGTCTTAGTCTATGTCTTAGCCTATGTCTTAGCCTATGTCTTAGTCTATGTCTTAGTCTATGTCTTAGTCTATGTCTTAGTCTATGTCTTAATCTATGTCTTAGTCTATGTCTTAGTCTATGTCTTAGTCTATGTCTTAGTCTATGTCTTAGTCTATGTCTTAGTCTATGTCTTAGTCTATGTCTTAGTCTATGTCTTAGTCTATGTCTTAGTCTATGTCTTAGTCTATGTCTTAGTCTATGTCTTAGTCTATGTCTTAGTCTATGTCTTAGTCTATGTCTTAGTCTATGTCTTAGTCTATGTCTTAGTCTATGTCTTAGTCTATGTCTTAGTCTATGTCTTAGTCTATGTCTTAGTCTATATCTTAGTCTATGTCTTAGTCTATGTCTTAGTCTATGTCTTAGTCTATGTCTTAGTCTATGTCTTAGTCTATGTCTTAGTCTATGTCTTAGTCTATGTCTTAGTCTATGTCTTAGTCTATGTCTTAGTCTATGTCTTAGTCTATGTCTTAGTCTATGTCTTAGTCTATGTCTTAGTCTATGTCTTAGTCTATGTCTTAGTCTATGTCTTAGTCTATGTCTTAGTCTATGTCTTAGTCTATGTCTTAGTCTATGTCTTAGTCTATGTCTTAGTCTATGTCTTAGTCTATGTCTTAGTCTATGTCTTAGTCTATGTCTTAGTCTATGTCTTAGTCTATGTCTTAGGCTATGTCTAGGTTTATGTGTTAGTACCCATCTAGCATTTGTGGAAAATTTTAATCAAATATGAGTCTTTTTTCACTTCACTGCACGATTAAAATGATCATTTTTGATATCACTTATGAGTCAAAAGTGATATTTTTGTGTGAGAAAATGGTACTTTTCATGCGACTCTTTTAAACGAGTCTTTAATGACTCGTTTTGCTGATTAGAATATGACTGCATATATTCTGCTAGATTTGTAAAAAAAATCAAAAAGAATAAAACTCAACACAGTATATCTATTTTTTAAACACGTCATTATCTTTTAAGAACAGTGAAGCTGAGTTAGTAATCACAGAAATTGATGTTGCTGAGACCGAGGATCGAACCTAGGCTGCTGAAAATGATATGTTATGCCTAGAAGTCGACGTGCTAACCAACTAAGCCACATCACCCATAATGAGATACGAACTTTTTGTGGCATTTTTTTATCACCTAAAAATAGTTATTTTTAAGACTTTTTGTGCTACTTTTAACTAGTCGCTTGCTAAGCGTCTATGTTTCTTTTTTACACTTTTTTGATCACCAAACTGATTGCACACATTTTGCTTTCAAATAGTCGCTTTCAAGGTATTATCTGAGTCCTTTTGTGGTCTTCATTGAGGACCAAACTGATTAAAATTTCATAAAAAACAGTCGTATTAGGATCGTTTGCACGATAAGTTTTTGACTGCACACATTCTGCTAGAATTGCTTGTGCTTTTGTAAACTAGTCATTTTCTAATCGTTTTAATGAGTCTTTTTTGAACTTATAGATCACCTATCTGATTAATCTGATTCGTATATCCCAAAAGACTCATTTTGCTGATATTATCGTCAACAATCACCAAATTGCTGGCTGGGCTAATGTCTATATCTTAGTCTTATTCTATGTCTTAGTTTCTGTCATAGTATATACCTGTGGCTAGTGAAGAGTAAATAATATTCGACTAAACCTTCTATGTAGTCGTTAATGTTGCTTTTCAAAGTTTATTGAACGTTGTTCAATAAAATCTAAAATATATGTAAACCGTTATTTCTGAAAATCATGTGCAAATATGACAGTTGTTAGCTTTTTATAACGATAGGTTTTGGTTTGAAATTGTTTTAAAAAAAAAATTAATTTCTGTTCAATTCTCAAAAGTGGGAATAAGAACAAAAACTCTCGGAATGATATTTATATATAAACAAGTACAAATATATAATATGAGCAATGTATTGCACATATAGTAAAAGATTAATTGATAAACATAAATGGTAATGGTAATGTTATTGTTAAAGACAATGTCTCTCTCCTTTAGTGCTGAAGCTGTATTTATTTTGGCAGAATTTTGCCCAAAATGTCATTTGTAATTTTTTTGATAGTTATTTTTTTTGTGTTACTGGAATAAACTGTTAAAATATCACTGCATTTTAAATTGGAATATATACATAAATAATTAAAAATTAAAATTCTTGCATATATACTTTTTTTATTATTTACAAATCATCTGTGACAAAATGTTAAAAAAGATTTGGTGGTAGGTAGGAGCAGCGGTAGGATACTCGAACAATTGTACAATTCAATTGTAGTCAATTCTTGGTAAATTGTTAATTCAATAAATAAATGCAAATATTTATTCGATATAAATGTCATATTCAAAGGGTTTTTTTTGAACTGACAAAAAACAAATTGTTTAAACATGATGGAAAATTTAAAACAATACCTTCGTTAAGCTATTGGCAAGAATCTTAATTGAAAGTTATGCAGATTCGAATGTCAAGTGCTTAAATATTTGAATTAATGAAATAATATGTAATGCAAAATTTAAAATCCTGATAAATGGCATAGACATAGAATAATAGCTAATACATAGACAAAGTAATAGACTAAGACATAGCTAACACATTAAATAAAATATAGACTATGACATGGACTAAGACATAGACTAAGGCATAGACTAAGACATAGACTAACGCATATACTAAGTCAAAGACTGAGACATAGACTAAGATATAGACTGAGACAAAGACTAAGACAAAGACTAAGTCACAGTCAAAGACTAAGACATAGACTAAGATATAGACTGAGACAAAGACTAAGACAAAGACTAAGTCACAGACTAAGACATAGACTAAGACATAGACTAAGACATAGACTGAGATATAGACTGAGACATAGACTAAGACATAGACTAAGACATAGACTAAGATATAGACTAAGACATAGACTAAGACATAGACTAAGACATAGACTAAGACATAGACTAAGACATAGACTAAGACATAGACTAAGACATAGACTAAGACATAGACTAAGACATAGACTAAGACATAGACTAAGACATAGACTAAGACATAGACTAAGACATAGGCTAAGACCTAGACTAAGACATATACTAAGACATATACTAAGACATAGACTAAGACATAGACTAAGACATAGACTAAGACATAGTCTAAGGCATAGACTAAGACATAGACTAAGACATAGACAAAGACATAGACTAAGACATAGACTAAGACATAGACTAAGACATAGACTAAGACATAGACTAAGACATAGGCTAAGACCTAGACTAAGACATAGAATAAGACATAGACTAAGATATAGACTAAGACATAGACTAAGACATAGACTAAGACATAGACTAAGACATAGACTAAGACATAGACTAAGACATAGACTAAGACATAGACTAAGACATAGACTAAGACATAGACTAAGACATAGACTAAGACATAGACTAAGATATAGACTAAGATATAGACTAAGACATAGACTAAGACATAGGCTAAGACATAGACTAAGACATAGACTAAGACATAGACTAAGACATAGACTAAGACATAGACTAAGATATAGACTAAGACATAGACTAAAACATAGACTAAGACATAGACCAAGACATAGACTAAGACATAGACTAAGACATAGACTAAGACATAGACTAAGACATAGACTAAGACATAGACTAAGACATAGACTAAGACATAGACTAAGACATAGACTAAGACATAGACTAAGACATAGACTAAGACATAGACTAAGACATAGACTAAGACATAGACTAAGACATAGACTAAGACATAGACTAAGACATAGACTAAGACATAGACTAAGACATAGACTAAGACATAGACTAAGACATAGACTAAGACATAGACTAAGACATAGACTAAGACCTAGACTAAGACATAGAATAAGACATAGACTAAGACCTAGACTAAGACATAGAATAAGACATAGACTAAGACATAGACTAAGACATAGACTAAGACATAGACTAAGACATAGACTAAGACATAGACTAAGACATAGACCAAGACATAGACTAAGACATAGACTAAGACCTAGACTAAGACATATAATAAGACATAGACTAAGACATAGACTAAGACATAGACTAAGACATAGACTAAGACATAGACTAAGACATAGACTAAGACATAGACTAAGACATAGACTAAGACATAGACCAAGACATAGACTAAGACATAGACTAAGACCTAGACTAAGACATAGAATAAGACATAGACTAAGACATAGACTAAGACATAGACTAAGACATAGACTAAGACATAGACTAAGACATATACTAAGACATAGACTAAGACATAGACTAACACATAGACTAAGACATAGCCTAAGACATAGACTAAGACATAGACCAAGACATAGACTAAGACGTAGACTTAGACATAGGTTGTGAGGTAAGGAAGAGGTTGAGCATGTTAAAGATCTTCGAAATGGGATCGGAATGAACATCGAAGACAGATTAGTATGTTCTTCTGTGGGAAAGTGTAAAGATATGCCCTGGTACTAGCCCTGGTAAGCGATAAAAAATTGAGGCATGTGCTGTATAACGGTACTTTATTCTCATAAACACTTACAAAACTGTTGCGATAATAACAAATTTTCAATCATACTTGTTAAATTGTTATCTAGACAAGTGTATTGCAAGTATTATTTTAAAAGGTATTGTCATACTGTCATATTAATATTTCTAGTACTGACACTATTCTGCAGTAAATGCCGTCAGAGAAACAATACTGTTTTGCTATTGACAATGTCTCCAGTACTACTTGCCTATTTTGCCCCATCCAATGTTATCTTCTATTGACATTTAACATTTAGAGTTCCTACGAAATCTACCAGTAGACATTAACACTATTTAC